>OV725078.1:103018066-103335566 GCA_928085145.1 Nezara viridula | reverse complement strand
AATCAAGTCGAAGGTCATGTATACCTTCTATGGTGCTTTTCAGTGTAAGACCATTCGAAGGGATGATTATATTATCTACGATGTTATATTATATTATGATTATCTTCACTTTTTCCAAATGGTACAACGTTCCTAACTAGAATGCAAGTTCTTAATATTTACGACTGTTTTCTGCTGTGTGGCAACTATGTTGGAATCACATGGTACCACTATATCTATGATTTTTCCAGTTTTATTTGTTTTGTTTATAATCAAGATATCTGGGCGGTTATTCAGTACCCTGTGGTCGGTTGTTATGTTTTCATCCCAATAAACTTTTAAATATCCATTTTTAAAAAGTTTTTCTGGGGTACAACGATAGTAGGGTACATTCTCATCATTGCCTTTTAGTCCGAGTGTTGTGCATATTTCAGTTGTATATTTTACAACTTAAGTTGTATATTTTTGCAACATTATTGTGCCTCATCAGATATCCCATACCCAGCCATTAGTTACATGGTGGATGGATTCATGGGTCTTAGATCAAAGGCGATATTTATCCGTTATCAAGTTTTCTTTTAGTTTATGTTTTCTTTGAGTTCTGGTTGCGATAACTTGATCTTGAATAGCTATAGAAAACCCCTCAGTTTCGCCATATATTTGCCCTGACTTTAACCAGACTACTGATAATTCAGTTTCAATCTCAGGCTCATGCAATTGTTAATAAAACATGCAATTCCTTCTCCTTCCTTATGGTTTTATAATAGCCGACATTTCTCTTATCCTGACGAATCAGACCGCCAAAATTCAGTACAACCTTCATCTAATTCATTCATCCAGGTGATGATTAGAGACGCTTTCGTCGTAATAATATTATGTTTATTATCATGATCGCATGTTTTATTTGTTTTCATCTGATCTGGCGATCGCTGTGCCTTACAGGTGCATGGAATGACTGAAGACATTAGAGTGATCATTATTTTTAATCTAATCAATCAACATCAAAGATCGATTTAAGTTTTTATTTACCGGACGACAAGAAACCGTCTACTTCATCACATACTAGACAAACGCTCTAACATTCTAATTAATTACAAAAGACTCATATACATGACTATAATAAGGCCTATTTGGACTTACGGAGTTGAGGTATGGGTCTCCACTAAACCATCAAATTCCTCTCGTATCCAATCCTTACAATCCAAAACCCTTCGCAAAATTCTCAATGCTCCTTACTTTGTTACAAATAAAATCATCCACAATGACCTCAATGTTCCTTATGTTTCAGATTTGGCCCAATCCATATATCTAACCTTCCATAAGAAACTTCATAACCAATCCTCTTGTTTCTAAACTTTGTTTCCTATTCAATTCCTGATAACCCTCCGAGGCGTCTGAAAAGATGATGTCCCAGTGATTTCCTATTGTAGACATATTATTAGAGTGCTACCAGTGGGTAGTTTCTCAACATGTGTTTCATGTCACCATGTACGAATTTACTGGATTTTTTTATAGTTGTAAATATCATAATAAATAATAATAAAAATGTTTATTTATAATTCAGGAATTGTAGTGTGAAATGTTGTACAACGTAACGTGACCGATTATTATGTATCTATTATAAATTGTGAATATCATTAAGTAAAGTCATTATTATTATAAATCATGCATGACCTTTAGATTAAAAATCAAACATAGTAAATATTAGATGATTTTGTGGAAAAAATAATTATAGATTTCAAACCCTAGTTACCAATTTTGATATACGGCACTGTTAAATGTTAAAACCGCATGACGGTACGGAATTGCGGGATAGTAGCATCGATAAGAAAGGCGTAGCATGCTTTCTATCCCGCACAACACAATCTAATTAATTCCCCTGTTATTTTAGAAACAGAAAATCATCTTTATCCTGGGACCAGGTCCCTTAAGAATAACAATATTGTTTAAACTAATTGACAATAAATCTGGCCAGATGACCTATTATTATAAAGAGTAACTACAATCTAAGTAATAAAATGAGTATATACATAGTTTTGGAGGGGATATTAAAGAAAGCAGATGGGTACAAGGGTTACAATATTATAATATTGGTACAAAAAACAACAACATACTAATAACTAAATACAATTGGAAAGAAATGCTACATAAGTTTTATAGGTAACCAATTTCAGTGCTACAATATAATAAAAAAAATAAGAAAAAAATAAGAATAAAAGAAAATAACTAAAGTAATTAAATGATTTATATATGTTACTTAAGACGTTTATGTGAAGATATTGTGAAAAAGTAGACAAGTATTGTGATCTACCTATGACGCAATAGATAACCTGCAGAAAAAGATAAAACAAATGCATCCATATATATATACATACATACAATATATCTATATAGTAAAAATATTTTAATTTTTTTTTAAACCAATCAGTATGCAATCTAGGAAATATTATGGCTCTATGCCCCACCGATTCGTTTATTTTAGGTCAACAATAATTTTATATATAGTTAATCATAGAGTAATTTATAGTATTCTTATGAAATTCGAAACTGTTATCATGCTTAATGTTTATTTTTTTTTAAAATCTCGTTTCCCGTTCTAGAAGAAATATGGACTTGGAATCAAATCCAGTTTAAAATATAAACCAATAAAATTAAAATATATTTCTCTCCTATAATTAATTTAAGAGAATTTCAAATTTAATATTTTATATAATTTAATATAATAAATAATATTTTATTTAGTATTATATTATTAATATAATAAAATAAAAATAATATAATTAAATTTAATATAACTCAATGTCTGTGACTGTATTATTCTTGCTTAACCTCTACTAGCTTTTAATACTAGCGACGTGGCTGAGTGAGGAGCGCTGCGATCTCTTGAATTCTCGCTTTTCTCTACATAGGTGGAAAGACGAGCCTGATTCGAAATTCTCATGGCTTATTATAAATAGCTTATTTAAGTTTGCCTGTGTTTCTCTGCATATTTATTTTAATTGTTTTTCTTTATGCCATTTTATTTTATTCTTATTTATTTGTATTATGTTGTAATTTTTAAATTTATTTATTTACGTTTTCTGTGTATATGAGGTAAATGTGCTGTTTCATCTCTGTAATAAAATTCCTTGATTCAGACACAATGTACTATTCCCTAAGAAAAAAAGATTAAAGAGTTAACAAGAAATCAATAGAGATTATAACTTCGTATCTAGTACTATTTATAATTCATTTATATTTTTTTAACACATCTGTCTTTAAAATTGTATAATTGTATTATTTTACGGATATATATTCTCTATCTACAACATTAGCGCTTAGATTTTTTTTCTGAATGTAAATAACTGATGTTAGTTTATTTGTGTTTTTGTGTATATATATTTTACTTATGAGGTCCATTTTTTTTTATTGTGTCCTTATTTCTGTATATTATATTGCAATTATTAAATATATTTATTTGTCGTTTCCGTAAATATGGCGTGATTGTACTCTTTCATCTCTATTGTAATCGTCCTTGATTGAGAAAAAATGTAATGTTTTTGAGTATAGAAGGTTTATAAGTTATAAATAAATATATATATATATATATAAATCATATATAACAGATTATATATTTGTATCTGGTTCTATTTAAAACTCATTTAAATACTTTTAATTTTTTTTTTTTAAATATTGTGTTATTATATATGTTCACTATCTACAACTTCAAGGCCTAAAGATTTTTTTTTTTTTAAAACTATCACAAAACTCTAACCTAGTTACTTCCTCCTCCTGAATTTGCATTGTTTAATCTTTTAGTTATCTAAGTTCATTAATTAATATTAATTATCGTTTCATCAGAAACAATATATGTATGGAAATGACATGTTCATAATTACTTTTGATTTTACTAACATGTACTGACATGAACAGCGATTGTTATAACTTTCTAGTTTAGCTACCTAATTAATATTTAAACATATGTGACATGATATGTTAAATTTTGAACGTGTATCTTTAAAGTTGGACAACGCATCGAGTTAAACCCTGTTGATGATGTTGATGTAGGGGGAATTAATAATACTCCATGTATGGAGAATTATTTACCGCTCCGGACTATTCCAGTTAAAATAATTCTAGAAATGGCGCAAACCTCTCGGTATTTATAATATATATTATTACTAGGTAGTAATAATAATGTTTTTGTTTATATATATGTATATACAGAATGTGCCGTAAATAGAACGAAATATTTAAAGAGGTGATAGTAGACTTCAAGAGCTGAAAAAAACTTTATAGCCTTAAAACTTATCAAACAAGAAAGTATTATTAAATATGCTATATCCATAGTATTGTTGGTAATAAAAGAAAAAGTTGTATATAATAATTTTTGTTTTTTTTTTAACAGAACAGCGTAGTTTTACAGCTCAAAAGTTCTATTCGAATTGTTTTACCAATGACAAACACCAGTATCCTTTGGAGTAAATCTTGTCTTATTTACTGTGTAGTAAATATTAATTACTAAAATTAAATATTTTTTTAGTTTTTCCTTCCTAATCAACCAAAACGAGACTTCTTAAAAAAATATAAAACGTAAATTTTCTACTTTTTTAAACATGAAAATCGGACCACTGTAATATAAACTTCTTTGTATTTCTCTCTTCGAAGTCTCCATCATTACTATAAATATTTCCTTCTACTTAAGGGATAGGAGAACCTTTGAAAGAGGACAACTGGCTTCCATACGTACCACGAGCTTAATATAATACGGACTCGGACTATGTTATGTGCATTTACATTTGCGGTTTTCATAAATTGAGATTATTTAATATTTAATTGTATAGAATACAGCGATATAAAAATTAAAGTTTGTATATATAAGGGCATTTAAACAAATAAAAATACCCACAATGAAATGTAAATAAATATAGCGTCTATAATTTTTACTTTCACATCCCCTTTGTCTGAAAATACTCATTTCTGCTAAGAAGAGGTGGTAAGTGAAAGTTGTGTGATGCGAGTCCAGATTTTTTCTTCTAATGGTGTTTAGGATTCAATAACGTGACCTTTTATTATACAATGAAATTTTAAATCAGAGTGGGCTTTCGTGTTACAAATATGATGCGTGAAGAATCTCTTTGAATCTTAGTGCAAAAGTAACTTCCGTTTTTATTTAGTTAGTAATAGTTATGTTCCTATAATAATAATAAATAAAATTTACTAAAGCTGTTTTGTTAACATATCTTAACAATATCGCTTCTCGTATGAAGATTTATTATGGAGTATTCGGAGGGATGGGGGGAGGGAGGGGGACGACCTAAAGTAGCGCTAGTAAATATTTTCACCTCAGCTCATACATATTTAATGACGTAGGTGTTATTATATCGGGCTTTATTGGCATAGGCATATCAAGTATGTATTTTCTCATAGCGCCATGTTAACATTGGCTTATCAGAATTAATCGGGACTGGCATTTTAATCCTCCGGTGCAGCAATACTCCCTTGTATATTCCAGACTTCGGCATATATATGCGAGTATATTTCAAATAATATATTTTAAAATATAAAATAATATACAATCTTTGTATTATAAAATTTAGTATTTTTAAATTGTTTGTAACTGCATTATCTCTATATATACAAAAAAAAAATGTATTTTCTTTATAAAATACTATAATAGTAAAAATGTGTTTTATTTTCAAATAAATAAAAAATTACTGAGTTGAGTAGTTTTCCCTTGAATAACTTTAGTCTGATCATTTGCACTTAGATTCTTCCATATAAAATCGACCTTAAGGTCGATTGTGTTAAATTTGTAATACAGTTAGCTCTGGCAATAAAATCGGTTAGCCTTAAAATACCTTGGACTTCACTTGGACAAACGTCTAACTTGGAATCCTCGTACCAGACTGAAACGACATGAAACCGCTCGACGTTTCCGACTACTCCAACACTTACTAGACAAACGCTCTAAGCTTCCAGTTAATTACAAAAGACTCATATACTTGACTATAATAAGACCTATTTGGACTTACGGAGTTGAGCTATGGGGCTCCACTAAACCACCGATTTCCTCTCGCATCCAATCCTTACAATCCAAAATCCTTCGTAAAATCCTCAATGCTCCTTACTTTGTCACTAATAAAATTATCCATAAAGATCTTAATGTTCCTTATGTTTCAGATCTGGCCCAATCCAGATACCTGTCATTCCACAATAAACTTCAGAATCATCCCAACCCTCTCGTTTCTAACCTTCCTTCCTCTTCAATTCCTGATAACCCTCCGAGGCGTCTTAAAAGAAGATGGCCCCGTGATCTCCTAATGTAGTCATATCATTAGAGTGCTACCATTGGGTAGTTACTCAGCAAGTGTATTCATGTCATTATATCAATTATGTCCAAATTTACTTGATGTATTTATGTAATACAGTTGTATAATAATAATAATAAAAATAAATAAAAAATTACCGAGTTGAGTAGTTTTCCCTTGAATAACTTTAGTCTGATTATTTGCACTAAAATTCTTCCATATAAAAATCGACCATACAATTTTTTTTAGGTCGATTGTGTTAAATTTGTAATACAGTTAGCTCTGGCAATAAAATCGGTTAGCCTTAAAATAATTATGCAGGGCTCCAAGATCTAATCATAGGAAGGACGAGATTTTTATTACATAAACAAATAAAGGTGGCCCTGGCAGATGTTTAGTTGCCTTAAAAAATCTTGTATTTTTCTTTAATAATTTTTTAAATGCTTTTTATCAAATCAATACGAATAATTTCATGTATGATGTCCATGTATAAATACCTTGAAAATATTGAAACTTAAATAAATTGTCGAAACGTCACTTTTGTTATGAATTGTTTAAAAATAATATTAATTCAGCAGAATTTATTCATTCTCATTTTTTTTTAAGGATATCCACTAAATTTTTATCATCCGGGATACAGATATTTTTTTTTTAAATTAATAACTAAACCTTAAATTACTTCATTTTATTGTCATCTGCAACTATTTTATTCATTAAAGTTCTCGGAATTCTCGTTGTTTGTTTGTAATCTGAAGATCGGAAAATATTGTTTATTTAACGAGGAACTAAAATATCATGAACACCCAGTTTCTTTCAACTTGATTCGTAACTTGATTGAGTAAAAAGAAGGCTTACAAAAACATTGGACCGTTTGGGGTGATAACCATTCCCAACGGACCAAAATAACGATGTTATATAGGCCCAATTTTTTTAATGACCAACTGTTTTCTCTATTGAGCGATCAAATTATCTTTTAATTCAAGGGAAAATAAAATGGCTATTCGTGAGTCTTTAATACCTCATTAAATTATTTTTCATACTAGACTGAAACGACAAGAAACCGCTCGACGTTTCCGATTACTTTTAGCACTTATTAGACAAACGCTCTAAACTTCCAATTAATTACAAAAGACACATATACATGACTGTAATAAGGCATATTTAGACTTACGGAGTTGAGCAATGGCGCTCCACTAAACCATCAAATTCCTCTCGTATCCAATCCTTACAATTCTTCGTAAAATCCTCAATGTTCCCTACTTTGAGACAAATAAAACCATCCTTAATGACCTTAATGTTTCAGATCTGGTCTAATCCAGATTCCTATCCTTCTATAATAAACTTCAGAATCATCCCAACTCTCTCGTTTCTAACCTTGCTTCCTCTTCAATTCCTGATAAACCTCCGAGGCGTCTTAAAAGAAGATGGCCCCGTGATCTCCTAATGTAGTCATTTCATTAGAGTGCAACCATTGGGTAGTTACTCAGCAAATGTATTAAATGTATTTCTTTAATACAGTTGTAAATATCATTAAGAAATAAAAATAAAGAATTATGAAAACGACCCATTTTTGAGAATTTTCCGAGATAAAAAATTTGCAGATTACGATCAAGTTAACCTATTTATGAATCTTTATACGAATGATAATAATTAGATAAAAAGGGGTCTGTGCCGCTGACTGTAATTTCATAATTTTTTTTGTCTCCTAAAAATAAACCTATTTTATTAGAAATTAGTTGCAAAGCGCCACTTCATAACTGCAATATTTTTTGGTATTTTGTATTTGGAATATTTGTCCTTAAAGCAATCATTTAATAAATACAGTACATTGTATTTTAAAAATACAAAATACTTTTACATCTTGAATAAACTATTTTAAAATAATAATAAAAAGAATTTCTGACCAGCTCTGGTGTATTCTCTCACCCAGAAAAATTATTCAATGACTTCCTTAATAATTAGTGGATAATTGTTATCCGTAGTCAGGGCGTCAATTGATTTATCAATCGCTTACGGAGGGAGATTTCGTTGTTCCCTATCGGTCATTAGGTGGCATAATTAACAGAACACCCTGATGACTGTTGCTTTTTAATTAGCAAATTCCTGATGAGGGCTTGTAAGCTAATTAACTATGTTGCCACTAATACCATGTTGCACAATTAGCATAATCAATATTTATTTATTCTATCTAATTTGCGAGATTTCGTTAATTTATGATATAATGCAGTTCTTCCCCCATCGTGAGGATAGGAATTGGTTGCTACAAATGCCTCATGAAAGCATTTTTTTTTTTTTTTTTTTTTTTTTTTGTTTATTCCTTCATAAGATCAATGTACTTGTAATAGATTCTGTACAAGGAATAAACATTTTGAAGTCATTAATAGACAATAAGCTTTATGTGCCCATATATGAGACAGATCATATATGACTAGAATTTCAGCTAAAACATTTTAGAGTGCGATATACCTGAATCTCATGTGATATGTCACACTAACCGATTGCCAGTTGATTTTTTATTGGAGCAACGTTGTAATTTTGTTTCCTTACCACTTTTCTTTAGGACTTTAATTTAATTTTATTAATTGAGTATTAATATATTCTGCCACATTGAAGGGCATTAATATTAGGGCTACATAAATCATCCACACAATATGTACATACACATAATAACTAAGATAAAGATAGGTGATAAAGAAAAATAAAATAAGTGAAGTAATATGTATATGTACAAAAAATTAAATAATAGATAGAAGCTAAATGAAATTAAAATAACTAAAACGCATTGACCTATATACAACAGGGGAATAAAAAAAACTCTTTTGTTCTTATCCTATTTTATTGACTGATTAGAATTTTTTTTTTAGAATGGATTATTTGTTTATTGATAAATATTACAATCTGTCTCAATAAAGGACATTTATAATAGAGTTCTGAGTGCACATTCACACCATATTTACAAATTAAAAAAAAAAAAAAAGCTAATTTCAAATAATATAAAGCTATAAAAGAACAAAATAAAATATCATAGTGAAGGAAGAAAATATAAATAATAGTAATGATAGAATGAAAATAAATGAATAAAATAGAATTAAAATTATCTTTAAAAAAAAGAAAAAAAGTAATGAACATCTTAGATGCAGGCATACCTATGATTAGAAATTAAGAATATTTCATGCATGTATCAGGATTCCGGTCATAGGAGTTTTATTTTAATAAATGTTTGGAAATATTGACTTCTAAACATAGGACCAAGGTGGTTGAGTGAGTTAAAGAACCTGCACAAATTTTATATCAAGTGTTCAAATCCCGTTCGCGGGATATAATAACCAAACAAATATTTTAAAATATTAATATTGAATATTGAATATTGAATATTGAATGATTTCCGCATGGAAACGATAATGTCCAAATCCAGAGATTCACGGGGCCCCTGCGTCTTACAGTATAGCTTCTGGTCCTCCAGTTTCAGGGTTGGGTATAGGGGTGATAATCTTCAATCCCATAAAAAAATGGTTGGAGATCGCTGCAAAACATTGATAACTATCCTTCAGGAAAGTGCCGGATGAAGAGGGAGTGAATTGTGATCGCGTCCGGTTACTAAACCACGTGCTCCCTGGATATCTTAAAGAAGAAAACCAAACGATCACTACTGTAGCCTATAACAGCTCTTCCGCCCCCCCCCACACTCCTCCAAAAAAAATTGTAAAAAGCAGCTAGAAGAATCATGGCGAAAATTCGAAGTCAAGAAGCGTAAGAAAAGAAAAAAAAACACCACTTCTAAACATTTCGACTTTGTCTTGCAGGTTTGGATATCTTGGAGGCCAAATAATTAGACCACTACAACCCACCCAACGATCCGGAAAACTTTTATCCAAATATTGCCTCACCTGTTTAGCGAAATGAGCGGGAGTGCATTTGAATTTTGATGTTTAGAGGAAAATTCTCTAATAGTTCTTATTATTAAAAAAAAAGTAGTAGTCTACTGTGAGGGGATCTCTGAATTGAATGGACCAATTAATTCTAATCTGATCGTTACTATTGTAATGGTAATGCTATCAACGAAATGATAATCCATGTATGAAATATTGTTTATTTGTGAATTTTTTTTAATTTTTAGTTATCCAATAAAATGTAATAGTCCGTGGTACAGACCACTTTTTATCAAATTATTAACATACGATTGAAACTTCGTGAATAGTTTTATCTCATCGTAACCTAGAAATATTTTATTTAAGAAAATTCCCGGAATTTGGGCGTTTTCAATCTGTAGACCGGCAAACTTTGCTCATTTAATTAGGTACTAAAAACTCATAAATACCCATTCGCTTCCCATTTGAATCGTAAGATAAGGTGGCCTACAAAAATATTGATCCTTTCGTCGTGACCTTCATCTCCAAAATAACGAGGTTATATAGGCCAAACGGCCCAATATTTTAGTAGGCCGCTTTTTTTTTTTTCTTTCAATTTTGTGATCATACTATCTTATGATTCAAGTGAAAAGAAAATGCAAATGGGTGTCCATAAGTTTTTGCCTGATTAAATGAACACATTTTGCCAATATCTAGATGTAAAATGCCTCAATTCTGAAAATTTTCGTAAATAAATTATTTGTAGGTTACGATGAGATAAATCTATTTACGAATTTTCAGGCGGATGTTAATAATTTGATAAAAAGGGGTTTTGTGCCACGGGCAATAAACTAACGAAAATCGGATAAGAATGTAGGTTATTTTATTTTCGTATGCACAACCTTCTCCTGGTATTGGACTATCCTTTCAGACTTTCTGTGTGTGTGTGTGTGTGTGTGTGTGTGTGTGTGTGTGTATAGGTACAGTCGCGGCCATAGGAATTGCGTCAGGTACTTTTTTCTCTTTTTTTATTCTTTAGTTGATAACGTTGATTCCATTAAATTTTTTTGTTTTTATATATTTATTTAGGTTTAAAGAAAACTTTAACAATGTTTCTCAGTTCCGTTTTAACTAAGGCCAAGATGAAATTTGCAATTATGACCAGTTATAAAGTAAAATAGTGACGTTACATGAAGTCAAGGAATCTTCACGGGAAATAGTAACGAGTATAGGGTACCAAGAATCAAAGGTAGTTTTGAAAAAATAATAAAGATTCCCAGGAGTGAAATAAAGGAACTGAGAGAAAAAACAAAACAAAAAAAAACTAACGATTTGACCGCTTAATGGTACGATTGTTTTTATGAAATCGTTTCAAAACTGACAAAGCCATATCCGGAGATCTTGCAGAAAGCAATATGGCAAATTAAATAAAATTTTATATTTTTTACCGTGTTGTGAAATTTCTATGACTGCGACTGTACTTAAACTATTTCATCGCTTCCGCCATCTCCTACCTCAACATATCCGTAGACTCCTAATTTCCTCTCTCATCTTCCCCCACTTTGACTACAGCTGTGTGGTGTATGATGGCCTCTCGGTGGAGCTCCGTGATAGACTGAAAAGATTAATGAATAGCTGCGTAAGATTTGTTATTGGTGCCCCGAGGTACTCCCATGTCTCCCACCACTACACTGAGTTAAGGTGGCTCTTCCCCTCCTTCCGAAGACAATACTTTCTAGGTACGTTCCTCTACAAAATCATCAACAACCATCGTCCTTCTTACGCCTACAACCTTCTCCAGTTCAAATCCTCACTCCATTCCCTGTCCACAAGATCTCGACCTTCTGACCTTTACATGCCTTCTCACAGATCTGCCTCATTCCAAAATTCCTTTATTGTTCGCTCTGTCAATTTCTGGAATTCCCTCCCTATCAAAATTCGACATTCTCCCTCCATATCCACATTCAAATCCCTCCTATTCCAATTCCTATCACAAAAACAGTCAGATACTTGCTAATCATTCGAGCGGATTTTAATAGAGAATTTGATACATTTTTATTTTTTAATTCTTAATTTTTTTCGGAAAAGTGTATACTGGTCTATAAGAGCAAATAGCTTTAAGTGTCTTGTCATAGTATTAATGGTTTTGTATATAGTTTAGTTTGTTTTGTATATAGAAATTTTTACCTTATATTTTTTTTACATTATTTATTTTTTTCGATTGATTTTATTTTGGCCAGATGTAATATTTTAATTTTGTTCTATTTTGTTATTCTCAAGGGACTGTGTCCCAGAATAAAGTTATTTTTCTATCTATCTATCTATCTGACTTAATTTTTCTTTTTTTTTAACGATTTAAAGTAAACAAAAAAAATTATATGGATATATGTATGGAGGGCTAAGATAGAGCATAAGCTAGGCGGATACGAATGGCTACAGGTGAGCTTGAGCTTTTTCCCATTAAGCTAATTCTATGGATAGGCTGCGTGATGGCTCATCTGCATAATGAGACCGCTTCCATATTTCGACCCCATTGCCCAATCTTATCGTCCCCGGGCAACTCGAAATTATTACAGCATTCTGTTTTACCTTGGGCTTTTGGTTTATTAACATTATTAACTTCCTTACCATTTCTGGTTTGGTTTAATTATTTATTAATTGGATATTTCTTAATGAGTCCTTTAATCACAATTCAACGGTATCTTGATTTTAGAGTGGGGGTAATTTCTTTTTAACTTATAAGGAGGGAGGTTACGGACGTGGATTCGCCGATTTCAGTGAAACTTTTTTCGATAAAAACAGTTCGAAATATATCCGAGGGATCTTGCGAACCCTCCCGAGTAGCCAAGAATGAAAAATGAACAGCAATAATTTAGCTTGCTAGCACTTGTAGTAACGTTGACATAGGAGAAAATCCTTAAGCGTTAAAAATATTTTAGTAAACAGACTCAGTAGATTCAAAAGAAAATATCATAAAGCTTTTAAAACAAACACAATTGAACCATAAAATATCGTAATTGATGTAATAGATGAAAAAAATACTTTTTATTAAAAGTTTATTTTTTTTTTACCTTAAATTTTTCATACCTTCAGAAAGATAAGTTGAAACTAACACTATAGCTCAAGGGAGTGATAACCAAGTTCTTGATCGTTTAAGACAACACGTAACCTATAGCTTAACCTTTAACGAATTATGATCCATAATACAAGAACACAGAGACGTTTTCAGTAAAATATGCCAAATAAATTTTTGTCATGAAAAAATTATCCCGATTCGATTTTAGCGTCTACTTAAACTCTTAAATAAGTTTTGAATTAAAAAAATATAGATTTTTGGACTTAATTTTATTGATGATTTTTTTTTTCATACAGAGTAACCAGAATAATGAAAAAAAAAAATGACCTGACTTTAATAACAAAAGATGGCCAACCATATTGCGATACCTGCCAGTCCCCGCTAACCATAAAGCCTGTAATAGAAGATTTTACATTACTACGTCAAGCCTTTGTAAAAAACAAAATACTCTGTTGTAGAGAACTAGCATGAAAAGACTCAGTAGATACAATAGAAAATGTTATAAAGCTTTAATATTATTAATTTTTTATACATTCAGAAAAATAAGTTAAATATAACAGCATAGCTCAAGGGCGTAATAACCAAGTTCTTGATCGCCTAAGACAACTCGTAATCTGTAGTCTAACCTTAAATGAATTCTAATGCATAATACAAGAACACAGAGATGCTTTCAGTAAAGTAGGCCAAATATTTTTTTGTCATGAAGAAACTATTCAGATTCGATTTTAGTATCCAATTAAATACGAGTTTTTTTTTAAATAAAAAATATACATTTTTGGACTTAATTTTATTTGTGTTTTTTTTTTTTTTCATTCTGTTTCCTAAAATACTCATAACTCTTCAGAATTTTCTCTTATGTCAACGTTACTACAACTACTAGTAAGCTAAATTATTGCTGTTCATTACCACGCCAATAACTTTTAAATATTACACCTTCATAAGAAATAAATAAATAAAACCTCGCCAAAAGTTTTAATTTTTTATATCTAAGTCTAATTTATTTGTGAGAGTCTGGTTTAAACAGTTTTGTGTGTATTATAAGGCCCTAAATTCATGCTAATTTTCTTGTGGATAAGTGAAGCCATTGTCGAAATTATCACAATATTTGTGATTTCGAAAAATAATCGAAGGTTCCAGCTAGATGATAATTTTGAGCAATGATTTTTTTTATACTGTATGAAAATCGTATTTAAGGATTTTATTTATTATGGGTGTTATTCGAGGTGAGAAATGCAAAAATTTTATATTTTTTCCTAGACAGGTGCTTACATTTAGTAGCTCAAGTACGATTTTATGGGTTATAAATAAACTTTCGATTGTTTAAGTATTTGTTTAAGTAGTATCGACCATTCATTATGGTCGTCATCTATCAGGTGTCGTCAGCTAAGCAATCTAGATTCGAATCTCGCTTGTACGTGTTGAAATTTATTTCGTCGAAGACCGAAGGAATGAATATTGAAGTTCCCACTCTGGTTATAATAGGTTGATTACTTACAGGATAACCACTCTCCGTGTCTGCCAGAACTATCCAGGAAGATTAAAAAAATTTAAAAAAAACATATTTATACACTGTTATTCTAAATATTGATTTCTGATGAAGTCGGATAATTAGTATTTCCAATAGTCTAGATCACATTCTTCTTCACTACCCAATACATAATGAATATAGATATTTTCTTCTGCGATTCATCACAGAATCTTCCGATAACCACAATATCCAAGCTTTATTGACTATTATTGGTCTCTAGAAATTTCAATAATTATATTCTTGTTGTTATGTACGTGGTGGGAGTGCATAATGGGCTAAATTGTTAATAATATCTTATGTTTTATTCAGTGTCTTTTTACTTTCACTTACGTATATATGTAATATATAGTAAGGATAAGTATTGCGATCGTGAAAATTTTTTAATCTCAGTTTTCAACGGAAATACATGTTTTGAGGTCCCCTGAGTCCAAATAACCAAGTGTCGCAAAATGGTCTGTGTGTGTGTGCGAAAAGTAGTACGAAACTGGTATTAAGTATTTAAGGTTTGTATATGGGCCGGATGTGACAGCAACTTTTTTGTTAAAATCGGCTTACCGGAATTGAAAATTTATATGAACGCTGAAACACATTTTTACAATTTTCTCAAAATCGGCTCCAACGGTTTTGATTAAACTCGGTGCATCATTGTATAATTAAGTGGTATTTAATATCATTTAAGTCTTATCCCCGTTGATTTCACTTTACAGAGCTTAAATGCCCAATGTTCAAATATGTCTTTCTCTAAAGTACCTTTAATATGGTTTATTTTAAAAATTTAATCATTTCGGATTATTCAGAGTTACAAAAAAATGCTAAATATAACTTTTGAAAGAATTTGATTACTTAATAAACGAGAAAAAAAATAAAAATGCAGAAAAACCGGCGTTGCTATAGACTGTAGCGCCTAAACGGATGTACCGATTTCAATGAAACTTCGCTAAAGTCATTTTCTCGAGACCCTTGAAATTTATCTATATGGTTTATTTATCTATGGATCTTTAAAAGTTTATGGAATTTTCCAAAAAAAAATTGTTAAAATCGGACAATCAGGAGGAAAGATATGGTCTCTAGTTTTTATCCCTGAAGAGGTGAAAATTTGGATAAATTTAAAATATACTTTTTTAATTGTTGAGACTAAAAAAACCTTTTTCTATAAATTTTTAATAAAGTATCTTTCCTAAGAACATCTTTTATAAGGAATAAGTACCTAAATTCGTAGCTTTATTCTCAGTTCTATATTTCATCACTGCAATCACCACCTCTGGAATCAACTTACTCATTGTCTGCATAGATAACTTTTTCAACTAAAAATATCACTAAAATTACATCACTCAAAAATGTTGAAATTGGAGTTAGTCTTTCTGTGGTTTATAAAAGGAGATGGAGTGACTAGATTTTTATTGCCTGTCGTCGATATATTAAATAGACATTTTGTAATTATAATGGTCTTAATGACTTGTTATCTGTAAGCTTTAAGCTTTAGCTCTGTTTAAAATGCACTTCAAAAAAATTTATAATAGCCCAGCATTGCCAGAGAATATTTTCTATTCAAAGTAGATCGGTAAGTGAAAGTTTTGTGTTGCGCGCACCAGATTTTTTCCTTTTATTTTATGTAAACAGTACAAGACTCATATTATTATTATTATTTTGGATTGTTTCTTATTCAAGCTGTTTGTGTATAATTTTTACAAGGCATTGTTTTTCTCAAATGTATATTCTATTATATAAAATATGTCTTTTTATATGTTTACATAAATTTTAATTAAAATTTAAGTAAGCTGTAAGAGCCTTTCGATTACCTATACGAGGGAGCAAACAGCGAGGAAGAGGTTTTCTCCCCGTTGCATAAACTTTCTAATAATAAATTTTTCAATTAAAAAGTGTTCAATAACGGTCTCTATCTGAAACTTTTCTCAACTTTTTTTTTTGGCTCAAACAGCAACAAAAACATGAGTATTAAATTATATATTAAATTATTTAATATTAAATGATATTAAATTTTATATTGCCTCATTACTCCTTAGTTTAGATTCAGTTACTCCTAGCCTTGCATTTAGAGTTAAATTAACTCGCTATAATATTCCAATTCTGCATCTGGAACGCTAGATGATGTTTTGAATCTTACTCTTAATTAAATTATCCTCTGAATAGCTCGGGATGGAAATTTGGATCATATAGTATGCTCCTCGAGGATTCTGACTATGTCTGTCAGTTCTCTTTTAATTATTACATTTTCGACAAGATGTATTAAAACAGTTATTTATTACTTGGAAACGATAATTATTTGGTTTGTTCATCAAAACGTCCATAAGTTAATTTTCAAATTTCCTTAATAATTTAACAAAATATTCTCTTCTACTCTTTTCTATGGAATGTGCTCTCCTGCCCTTGAGTCTTGCATAATTTTTTTTTAAAAATTAATTATGGTATGCATAATTTTAATTATGATTAAAATATATCAGAAGCTAAAAATCGAGCTAGTGTACTGTAATCGATGGTAATGATCAGCATTTCGTCTCATTTGTAATGAGATATAATTCAAAACTGTTTCCTGACGTAACGCCGAATTAAACAGAAGGAAAGAGAAAAAGATAGCGGCAAAAAAAACAAAACAATGATAACGACTGTTTTGAACTTTTGGACTAAAATATCTCATTGCCAATGATTTTGAGTGCAGATTTCAATGTTGATTTTTCCAAAGACACTTCGAAGCTTTTAGTTGATTTTTTTTAACATTAGATTTGGATATATATCGAACGATCCTAATGAAACCAACGAAATATGGAATTAACGGAGCTTATGGTAGATATTTAGCAAATAGACGTAAATCAAAAGTATTCATCGCATATTTTAGCTATCGTAAACCTATTGTTTCATTTTATTGTTTAACGAAATCAAATGAAAAATGTATTTATTTATTATTATGGGAAAAAGTCCCATCTGAATAAAAATAACATTACACTACATCGTGGTCGGGACAGTCTGATTACCATAAATCTAGAGTATGATACTAATAACGATCAGTCAGAGAAAAGCTAACCAGGGTAATTTATACACAATTATAATTGTATATATTGTAAATGTTATTACTTTTTGAATATAAAACAAACAATAGTTTATATACAAATATAATTGTATATATTTTTAATGTTGTTTCATTTTTTTTTTCTGAGTTGTAGAAAGTAAAATAAGAAAATTAACATACATTGTAAAAAAAAAAAAAATAAGTAGAGAGATAGAGAGAAACTAAATGAAATAAAAATAGATAAAGCAAATTCACACCTATATACAATATTTACATCCGCCCAGGGGATTCTGAGTCATATTTTGTCCCCCAAATGTGGAAGCCAAAACAGGACTCCAAGAGATCCCAGTGCTTCTCTCCCAGCCGCGTCACTGGTATTGCAAGCCAGTGAAGACTGATGGAGGGCATTTATAATGCTCGCAACAGTCTTGCAGTTAACTATTTCCATATTAATATAGAGATGTTGCTGTAATTTTTCAGATAGGGAGGACCTAACTAATATATCAGAACTGTTGAATGAAAAAGTATTTTGGTTATACCAATTATTTACAAACAGTAACTAAAATTTTCAAGTATTAGTAACTATTATACTTTAATTTTTATTCACAAAAACGATTTTTTTTTCCCCCAACATTGGTCTTGGTCTTGCAAACATTCAGGCGGTCTTGGTCTTGCAAAGTGCAAGAGGGAGATTGATTTTGGGTAACATTAGTTGTATCTTTGTGAATATAGAACAAAACTAGTTTTTACACAATTGTAATTGAAAATATTGCAATTATTATTATTTTATTAATATATATTACTTTTTTTACTGGATTGCTTGTTTATTGATAAATGTTACAATCTGTCTCAATAAAGGAAATTTATAATAGAGTTCAGAGAGCACATTCACACCATATTATAATTGAAGCCGTCTCCTTCTGGAATACCATCCCTCCCGATATCCGACATGTACAATCAGTTTCCTCATTTAAATCTCTCCTTTTTAACCACCTACAGGAGTAGGAAAGGATCCCAACCTAATTAATCATGAAATGTAGATAAGAGAACTTTTAAGTTCCCCCAGAAATGATTTTCTTTACTTATGCTATTTTATTTTCCCACGTTTGTATTATACATATCAGTATGTTTTTAGTGTAATAGTTCTATTTTTTGTTTTATTCTTTTTTCAAAGTCTTAATTTTAATAATAATTGTAAATAATTAATTTTATGTACGGCCACACAGGCATTTATTCTGTATTTGTAATTTGTCCTAAAGGGACAACAGTCCCAGCATAATAAAAAAAAATATTTTCATTTCATTTCATTTCATTCATATTTACTAAATAACAAAATAAATGAGGTAATTTTTAAATTATATACAGCGAAATAAGAACAAAATAAAATATCATTATGAAGGGAAAAAATATAAATAATAGTAACAATAAAATAAAAACAAACATCTTAGACGCAGGCATACCTATTTACATATGAATATAGAACAAAACATAGTTGATATTTCATACTAATAATCCCGCCATGTTGACACTTTTATCGTGTTGTCTTAAGCACATATCATTGTTTGTTTGTTTCTGGATTTTAGTATCTTAGAAAGAAAATACATTTTTTTTTTTTTTTTTTAACAGAATACTGTTACAAACAATCTATTTTATATTTAACATCTAAAAATGCAAAATAAGAAAAATACGTATATTTTCTTATTTTAAAGTATTTTATTTGGAATACTGTCCAGATGTGATTCACATTAAGTTTGAAGATTGGAATGTTTGATTTTTTTTTTTTGGCAGGTTTTGAAATTTAAAAAAAAATTAAATTCATTTTATTTACTAGCCGGTAAACATTTTATTGTTAATGGTTTATATAAAAATAAAACATTATCTGAGTTTCAAAGGATTCCCTTTGCCGACCCGGCAACTGTGCAAGTGAGCTAGGTCGGCTCTAAAGGGAGTGTAGCCCGAGTTAGTTTGATAACTTGCTCAAATAGAAGGGACCTTCAAATCCCACTCCCTGATGGAAAACCCTCAACAACTTTTTGACCGCAGGACAACTACACCCAGCACATAGTTAAAATGCCTTCCATCCACCGAAATTTCAGAATAATATTCCAAACCTTTCGGCAATGCTGTTCTCTGATCTTTAATTAAACCACCGCATTATTCATCAGCGCTTTGAATGCCATTTGATTCTTGTTATTTCTTTGATTTGTATTTAAACTGTCAAATATATCATATACAGGGTGCCTCAATTCTTAATAGCAAACTCTAGGGGGAGGGGGATTCTATACAAAATTTCTAACAAAAAAGTTCTTATGTTGCATGGGCCTATTCAGAACCGAAAATGAGTCTATGACCAATCTTGTGTGGTCACATTTTTTATTGAATAAGAAGGCATTGCTCAAAAACTGTTCAATAAAGTTTTATATACACAATCGGAAAGTAGATAATTTTTCTTTTCAGAATACAGTGATCAAATTTACATGGGTCAATAATAAAAGAAACCATCAGGAGATCTAATATGACCACAGTTCTGCTGCAGCGACAGTACCCACACACGAACAGCACAGCTCTGTACAGATGCTTTATTAGACTTCCTGAAAGTCGCTTTTATCATTGACATTAGTAAATTTAATCTTTCCGACTGCTGCAACACTTACCAGACAAACGCTCTAAACTTTCAATTAAATTACGAAAGACTTATCTACATAACTATAATAAGACCTATATGGACATACGGAGTTGATCATTGGGGCTCCACCAAACCACCGAATTCCTATCGTATCCAATCCTTACAATCCAAAACCCTCCGTAAAATCCTTAATGCTCCATACTTTGTCACAAATAAAACCTTTCATAAAGACCTTAACGTATCATATGTCGCTGATTTAGCCTGAGCCAGATATCTTCTTCCTCGATCTCTAATAATCCTCCTAGGTGACTGAAAAGGAGATGGCCTCGTGATCTCCTTACTTAGAATTATTTAGGAAGTACTACCACTGGGTAGTATTTCATCAAGCCTGTTCATGTCATTATTTATAATTTCTGCATATTTACTAGTTGTATTTGTATATAGTTGTAAATTTCTTTCCTATTCCATACAATAAACACCAGACACCCTTCTTACATCTACAGTCTCCTACAGTTTAAACCCGTGGCCCACTCCCAGAAACCAAGATCCCGTGTTTCCGACCTTTATATCTCTTCCCATAGAACTAAGACGTTTGAATATTCCTTTATTTCTCGATCCACAGTCTTCTGGAATTCCTTGCCATCTGAAATCCGCCATGCCTCTTCCTTGTCCTCATTTAAATATCATCTCTACCAATTTCTTCTCACATCCCAAAATGACGTTATACAATAAAATAAATTATGTGAAACAGATTTTGACTGAGGTGAATGGTTGATAAAATTTATTGAGTCTTAATTTCAAAAATCAACCCATGCTTATTTGATTTTATTTTTATTTTCATTTAATTTTTTTTTTATTTCGTTTTTTCTCAAAATTGTATTTTATTTTTACTTGTTTTAATTTAATTTCACTGAAGATACTATATATACTTTAATATTGATTAATGTAATTTTTGGCCAGATGTAGTTTTTATTTTTTTGTTCATATCTGTTATTCATTAGGGACCTTGTCCCAGAATAAAGTTTACTTTCTATCTATCTATCTATCTAAATTTCATTGAATAAACAAACAAAAAATTAACCACTGATTTCTCAAAAAAATCTAATAAAAAATTTCTCTAATTTAAGATAGTGTACATACAATTTTATTATCTTGTACAGTTTTTAAACAATTCCTTCGTAATGTGACTACGCAAAATACGAATTTTTTACACAGTCGTAAAAAAAGTGACTACACAAAATTGGTCTCAAAACTCATTTTACGTTCGGGATCGGCACAATCAAATGAACTTGTTTGGTTAAAATTTTGTCTAGAACCATCCCCTAGAGTTTGGCCACTAAGGACTGACACAACATGTATACTTATTTTTTGTACATCAGCACTTATTTAAAAATATAGCCAGATATAAAATAAGGCTACGATACCTAGAGGCTATCCAGTAACCTAGATTAAATGTATCAAAGATAGATTGAGAGGAATCTTCCGTACGACTTCCTGCGTATAAGAATACTAACGCACTGACGAAAAGGACCAATAAAGAACTGTTTACAGAAACTGATCAATCTTATGATATAAATCCAAGGAGGTTAAGATGGGCGTGGCATGTTGCTCGAACCAATCCATCAGGAAGCCTCTACACAGTAATGAATGCATCAGTGGTAGGTAAGCGACTATGTGGAAGATAAAAAATCAGTTGATTAGGTCGAATCAATAAAGAAGCGATGCAGTATAGCCATGTTTAGTTTTTTGTTAATTTTAAAAAATATTTGTTTCGAATTTAATATTTTTGAACAAAAGCATATTAAGTGTCCATCTAGGCCCCTGAGAGAGGGGTATGGTTTTTAGATATATGTATACTTTCATTTAGACATATGTATATGTATATATATTTATTGTTATGACCTTGCGTCAGTCATTGAAATAGGTTTAATCATTGTCGTGTTTTGTATTCAACAAAATTAAACTTGCCGCAAAACCCTTTTCGCTTTTTGTTTTATGAACTTGAGGACTTGACCATATTCAGTACTATATGCTTTTTTTACTATCATGTAGTTGAACTTGTTATGAATTAAATTTTTAACTTGTTTATTGAGGGGACCTTTACGGAAGAGATCAGAGAGCAAATTCACCCTATATTTACAGAAAACATAAATTAATCACGTAATAGCATAAATAAAGTAATAATACACATAAATTAGAACATTTTAAAGTTTTTTTTTAAATTTATTTTTGAGTTATTCTGTCACACAGACAATAATTATAGTGAGGTAAGACTACATTCACATCATATATCCAGAAAACATAAAATAAACCGAAGAGAAATAAAAAATAAATTTTACATAAGTAAAATAACTTAAAAATACAGATACACACCCACGCAAGCACCCACCCACGTACAAACGCACACATATTAGAAATAAATAAAATAATTTAAAAAAAGTAAAATAAACAGCTTAGACAAACGCATACTTACTTATGAATTTAAAATATTAAGTCATTCATCATTTTAAGTGAAAATGTAGATGGCGAGTATGTTTAACACGTAAAATTAAATATTGTTTCTAATTTAATTAATTTTCTTGTAATACTCATATTAAGTCTGGCAAAAGCATTTGAAATTATATATTAGCCTACATTGACTGATTAATACATAAATTTATTCTGAATACATTCGAGATTCCGGGAATTGGCGATGCCTTAATTAGGTAAGGTAAACACTCCATATGTATTGAATTTTATTAATAATCATTTAATCGAAACCAGACCGTTTGACCTACCTCGAAAATTCAATTTCTTAATGATATGAATTACAATCGTTTTAGAAGGTTTAATTATATATATATATATATATATATATATATATATATAAAATATATATATATATAATAATTAAAAAGTTCCATTATATTTTTAATTAAAGGAACATTAACGAAGTCACAGTTGATTTTAGAAACAGTTCGGATTTAAAAGAATTTGGCTGAATTCTCTAATAATATTTTACAGAAATTTAGTAAATATTATTTCCCATAAATATATTAATATTTTATTTGTTATATAAATTAGGCCATTATTCACCAACATTTTATTTATTAGCTATTTTATTACGACGTTTCGACCATCACTAGAGCCACTTTCAAGTCTTATTGAATCCTGCATAATATTATATATATGCAGTTTTATTGAGCCCTCAAAAGTTTTATTGAGTCCTCCACTAGATATTCATTATTAATGTCCTATTAATTTGTTTAGTGAAAAATTAAATTGTCCTGTTATTCAAGTGTTTAATTTAACTAATTAAATTAATTAATAAGACATTAATAACGAATATCTAGTGGAGGACTCAATAAAACTAGAAAATGGCCCTAGCGATGGCCGAAATTTCGTAATAAAATATCTAATAAATCAAATGTTGGTGAAAAATGGCCTAATTTATATAACAAATAAAACCTCAAGACACCAATTTTAGGAATAATGAACAGAAAATATATTAATATTTGGGCGAATTTCTTTTTTTTTTTTAATCTATTTATTGAATAATAATACAATCAGCCACTGCTGAAGGGCTATTGTTATTGCTATTAGGGCTAAGAGTTCTCATTCAAACAATATATACAAATAATAGAGAAATAAATCTAAATATAAAAAGTAAATAAATAATATTGATGAAGAAAGTAAATAAAAGAAAAAAAAAAAGTAAACAATAACATAAAATAGAAACTTCTAAACACAATCATACCTATATACAATATATACATTCTCCCAGGAATCTCCGAGCCAGGCTTTTTCCCCCACATGTGGAAGGCAAAGCAAGACTTCAGGAGATCCCAGTGCCACTTTTCCAGCCGCATCACTAGTATTAGAAGCCATGGAGACTGAAAGAGGGCACTAGAGCCACAGACGCTCGGGACATGAGTGGTGAAGCTGGCCATTGCCAGGACTCCAGGAGCATATTTACAAGAGATCTCTGGGCCACTCCCATTTAACCTTCGTGGAAGATTGTAGGGATGAAGGGAGCTGGATAGGGATTGCGCTAGAGGATTTGGATGATGGATAAGGTTCTGGTGAAAGTTTGAGAATCTGGATGGGATGATGTCGAGGACAAATGGGATGTTAAGGTCATGGTGTAGGGTCTTATTTGTGAGATAATATGGGGCATTGACTATTGTTCTAAGTACTTTGAGGGCAAATTTCTGTGTTCATCTATGGAATTCAGTCAAACGTACTTTTTAGGGTCGATCGATACGGTGGATGAAACATCATTGTTTTTATACCTCAATTTAGTTTAACATATTTATATTCAGTTTCCTTCTGGCTCTATGGACAAGTTTCTAAAATCAGCGCTGGACAAAACGACGATGACTTCAGTTTAGATCTTGCCCTACTGAAATCTCTTCTGAAATTCAACTATTCGGTATCTATTCCTTCATACGTGTTTTTATTTATTATGTATGTAGTAGCTTTACAAGAGTTTTAACCTTCCGCTGGAACTTAAAAGGTCCGAGCCAGGTCTTTAGTGAGAATAATTCGCTGTCCACCGCTGCTGGATTTAACATCGATGGAAATTAGCGCTGAGTTTAGGGTTGTTGTGTAAACATTATGGCTCAATGTTTATTCTCAGTTTTGGGATGCTGTTTTTAATAAATTATTTAAGATCTGTTTAGATATAAAAATTGATTTTTACAATTTGTCATAGAAAATTCATATCTTCAGATAGATTTAATTAGTTATATCTAATAGATTTCAAGAAATAATGGCAGTGGGTAAGCTTCTAATTTAGGGTTAAAAGAAGAACCATTCGTCCCTTCTTCTCATTTAAGGCCTATCCCTCCTCGAGTTTCCCGAGGAATGCGAAACTTACAAAATTTATAGAGTTAGTATGGAGTAATAATAAATGAGGGAAGTTTTGTAGAAATCTATGCTCAAGTTGAAGAGAAAACTGAGAGCTATCTCAATGATGAGCATCATTAATAATGAAATGAGGAAACTGAGCAGAAGTTAACTCACCACTTCTCGGTAAAAAAAAAAAATAAAATAAAATAAAATAAAGATTTCTGATTTAAAGTACTGGGAAAAGCTATTATTATAGAAGAAAAAAATATTCAAATTAAAATAAATTGTAATAATAATAATCTGGCTCTTAGCCGACATTTACAACAATTGTTGACTGCTAACTGTTGATCTAAAAGGTATTTTACACAGATAACTTTATAGACCAGTTTCTCAGATGAACTAATCTTGATCGTCAAACATAAACGTGCTAAAGGGTTTTGTTTATTATGTAGTAGTCTCCCTATAAATTAAAAACCTTGATAATTAATATAATTTTTGCAATAAAGCATTCGTCGAGAAACAGCATTAAGAATGAACAAGTACGTCTAGTTAAAGAATAATCTAGAAAAAGAAAAAAAAATATAGGAAAAATATTATTTTAATAAATAAATAAAACAAAACTTGATTTTTTATTTTAAAAGTTCGATAATTATCATATAAAGTATGCATTGAGAATATTTGTGTATTATAAAAATATCATTCTCTTTTATTTATTCGATATATTATGTTAATGAATATTCATAACTGAAGTTTTAAATTGAAGATGAAAAAAAAAAAAAATAGTAACAAGAACAAAAAAAAGAAAATTTTTCTTAAATTAAAAAATGAATATTTTTTATTTTCATTGGACATATTATGTTAATGATTATTGTTACCTGAAAAGAAATGTTTACAGAACAAAATATAACATGTAAAATTAATATTTTTATCATAATCTTTTTAAAATTTATTTTCATCTTTTAAAGTCGACGTTTCGGGATTTTACCTCATCATTAGGATCATCATACATTGTTTTACTTCATTTATAAAAAAAATTTATATTCCTCATAGTCTTCTGCTTCATATATAAATATTTTATCATTTTAATTACTATTTATTTCGTGAGGACAGAAGCTAGTATAATTGTAGTAATTTTAAGTCACATAACCTTTGAGTCATTACTGCATGTATTTATATATATATATATATATATATATATATATATATATATATATATATATATATATATATATATATATATACATTATATATATATGTTGATAACCCTCTCACTTAAATAAGAGAAAAATGATAAATCCTTCAAATCCATGCTCTAGATATAACGTCTTCAAACTGAGATATTATAGTAGTGAATTCGTTGGAAGTTTAATGTACTTTAAAGCTATGGTTAATTATTTAGGGAAAATTAAATATGAGGTTGACGTACCAAATTAAAAAAAAAAAACACTTAAAAGTGCAAACAACAAAATATGTTATAGTAAAAACATATGGTTATAACAATGTTTATTATATTTATATATTAATTTTACCGGTTCCGAGTTCGATTCCGGTTGTGGCAGGAAATATTTACCTGTCATCAGTCGGATTCGAACCCGGGACATTTACCATCGGAAATCAGCGCCATACCCACTGAGCTGTCTCACTCCTTATAATAATGGATAAATAAGTAAATTCAACAAATATTATCCACGTGCATGTATATAGTTAATTAATTATTAATTTATAATATTAGTTGTTTACTTGCGAGAAGTTACAAGTTACAAGGAAACTAACTTTTCCAGCGGTATCCTGGTACAATCCAGACAATCTCAATCGACATAATACGATGATTTATACAATTTGTGGGATGGTAACGATACACTTTATACATTGTATGAATAAATTCAATGAATGAATTGCAGTTAAAAAAAAATCAGGCTATAACAAACTCAAATAAACTTTTCTCCTCCTCATGAAACGTACTGAACCTCGAAAAACCTCAACAAACCTCAAATTCAGATAATTTAAGTACTATTAGATGTTTTTTTTCCCCCTACTAAATGTCAGTATAAACCCACTGACATGACATCCCACCACGAGCCAAGACAGACAGTCCGCTGATGCATGGTAGAAATGGGCGCGTGTGTTGGACGTTATGTGAAGATATTGCCGGGTCACTAATGTCTCCCAACCACTCAGTTCCTTGTTCCAAGTGCTCATAACGCCTCTACCTCCCCCCTCCCCCTTCCTCCACAAAGCCTCATAAGGCCCCCCTTTTGGAATATAGTGCCTAATCTCAACCACCTTGCGGCATAATGAACCTGTTCCTTGAGATTGCTAGGTGCAACCGGTATCGCAACCATACAGCCATCAACATTTCCTTTATGCTTCATATATTCAACATATCATCGCTCTGTCAAATATCGTATTCAATAGTTTATTTTGCATAGATTTGTATATAGAAATATAATATCATATCTTCGTATTTTTTTTTTTTTTTTTTTAGGAAGCTTCTGTTTATATATTTTTCTAATGTTAAGGCAAATATACTTCCATTTTTCTTTAATCTTTTTTTTTTAGGTATGCCTGCATCTAAGATGTTTATTTTCATTACATTTTTTTTAAGATAATTTTAATTCTATTTTATTCATTTATTTTGTTCTTTTGTAGCTTTATATTATTTGAAGTTAGCTTATTTTATTTTTTTAATTTGTAAATATGGTGTGAATGTGCTCTCAGAACTCTATTATAAATGTCCTTTATTGAGACAGATTGTAATATTTATCAATAAACAAATTAAAAAAAAAAAAGTATTTTTTAATCACGTCTTCCCATTCTCAGAGAATTCCTCATGTTTACTTGATTTTGTGATGTGGCAACACTTGTCAAAAATTACAATAATTGTCATATCTATTTAAATATAATGCTTTTTTTGTATCACACATTCATTTTCTGTTCATTATTACGCCAACCAACATCTACCTTCTGGTTCATAATATTATAAAATATTCAATCATGTATACCTTATATTCAGCGGTACAGGCCGTTTTTATCAAATTATTAACGTTCTTATAGATTATCGTGAACGGTTTCATTTTATCATAGACTGTAACTTTATTATTTTATTTTAACTGCAATTCAGATTTTTATTGAAATAATATTAATACAATCTGTCACAGTCAAGGACATTGGTATTTTGCTATACGTGTACATTCATGGTATTTACATACGAATCAAAATACTAACTGAATTAAAGAAGACAGATATGTAAATAAAAATATCTCTATTATATAAAAAAGTTTGTAATGACAGTGTAATATTTTTATTTTACATATAAAAAAGCTCGACGGACCGTCATGAAACATTATTTCTCCCATATTATGATTAAAAATCTGCAGTGGAATAATTTATTTATATAATAATCTAAATTTGCATTAGGCGCGATGTATAACTTTTTTATGGTGTTATGATATAAAATCCTCTTTTGCGATGTATAATATTGATTTTTAAAGAAACGTGGTTTTGTTCCGTTTATTTTATGTCAAGAAAAAATAATATTATCTGAAATACAGAATTTATATTTGTTTATTTAGAAATATTACATTCTGTCACGTCAAGGACGTTCATAATAGTATTCAGAGAGCACAATCACACTCTATTTACAATAAGTAAAAATAAAAAATACAGAAACTAATAATAATAAAAATAAATGTATATAAACAAAAGAACTAACCTAATCATACACACTCGGGCTTGAGTGGAGGATCTGACCATTGCCAAAACTCCAATATGCTTATTCACAGAAGGTCTCTGGGCCACTGCCGCTTCAACCTTCGAGGAGGATTGTAAGGATGGATGGTGCTGGATAGAGATTGTGCAAGGGGATTTGGATGATAGGTAAGGTTCTGGTGAAATTTGGAGAATTTTTCTGGGACAAGGTCTAGGACAAATGGGATATTAAGTTCATGGTGTAGGGTTTTGTTAGTTACATAGATCGGAGCATCAACTATTGTTCGAAGGACTTTAGATTGGAAGGGTTGAATACGTTTGATGTTAGAAAATTTTGCTGTCCCCCACAGTTCAAGTCCGTATGTCCATATAGGTTTCAGTATTGTCTTGTAGATAGAAAGTTTAGATTTTCAAAATACAGAGTAGATGTGAATTATAGTCATGCGATTTGAGCAACGCGTAGTACAATTAGATGGACGGTTGTATAATTTGTAAAATGGAGGTTGGTCCGCCGTTAGGCGAGCAGGGGGTAGCACCCTTGAAATAAAAAAAATAAATCATAATGGCTAGAAGAGAGATATTCATCAAAAGAATAATAGAAAAAAAAATACTTGTCACGATTTGTAATTATTTTTTAGTTACGGAGATTGGTAAATTTTGTCTGTTTAATGAGGTATAAGAACTGATGACGACTCATTTTATTTTCACTTAAATCTTAACATGATTTAATCACAAAATAAGGGGGAAAAAACCTACATAAATATCGGGCCATATGGCGAGTACTTTACCTTCAACATCAAACAACAAAGTCACCTACGCTATATAGCATAATATTTTTATAGGCCACCTTTTTGATCAATTTTATGATCACAATTTTGTCGTGAACTACTACTTTTTTATTGGTGGAAATTTCTCAGAAATAGGACGTTTTTTATTAAATTAACTAATTTAATGATATACTAAGAACTCATGAATATCCATTCGATGGCTTTCCAATTAAATAGTAAGATAATTTTATCACAAAATCGAGAAAAACTGTGTCCTATAAAAATACTGTACCATTTGGCCTACCTCATGATTTTGACTCGTTGGAGTTCACGCAAACCTTCTCAATATTTGTATAGGCCTTTTTTTCCAGATTGTATTATCATTATATAAAAAAAGTGTGACATCTATTTTTGATGGTTAAAATAGGAACAACTGTAAAATTCTTTTCTATTAATGTTTTATTTTAAACCATTTCAGAATGATTCCTCTAAACAGATATTTGACACAGAATACAAAAAGCATAAATGTTTAAAAAACCTTTCCGAAAAAAAACACAAACGCATCGGTTGTGCTCTATCAAAATACGATTTATCACATGTGTTAAAGAGATTTTCATTTGAATACATGTATAAACTGGTTTGAATTGCAATAAATATAATTAAGGCCCCATTTGGTTTGGCTTGTAATGTGCGTAATTGACCATTTGGTTATTCTATTGAGTGCACTTACCTGTTGATTGTGTTATTCTGACCACTTCACCTCCATGTTAAAATAATATCGTTATTGTTCGACCGTATATGGATCCATTACTTCAACGTAACTTTAATATGTTTCTATGTCATTTTAATTTTTTATGAATTTTCTTTCTTTCTTTTTTTTAGTTTAAATTTCATAATTATTAATAAAATTGATTATAATAAGATGTTTTTGTAAATATAAGTTGAAAATATAATTAAACTTTCATGTATGTTTCTAAATTATGAATCATCCACTATTCAACACGCACTTCTAATAATATAAGATTATTATACGAGTTTATCGATCCATGTAATGTAAGTATACAAAATGTTTGCTATTTATTATTTGATTGATACATAATAAAAAAATCTAATTTAATTTTTTTATTCCTTTATTGTATTTATGTTTTTATCTTTATTCACAATGTATTTTGTATTTTTTCAATTGTCAATTTTATTAAATTTTCAAATATATATATATATATATATATATATATATATATATATATATATATATATATTTATTTATTTATTTTTTCTAAACTTATTTATTGAAAAATATTACAATCTGTCTCTAGGACATTTATAATATAGTTCACAGATCACATTCACACTCTATGTACAATAAATAAAATAAATTATACAGAAAAATAATATATATACAATAAATAAGAATAAAATAACCTAAAAATAAATAAATAAAAAGAACACATACACACCTATATACAATATGATATATATATTTAATAAATATTTGTCTATATGTATATATATATATATATATATATATATATATATATATATAATAATAATAAAAAGGCTTAGCTAACCCGAAGGTTCGATGCCGACACCACCAATCGCTTATTGCACACCTCCCTCCACCCTTCGCTGTCCAAACCCAGTCCCTTCAGATCAGCTTTAATGCAATCTTCCCACCTTCGCTTCGGCCTACCCTCGGACGCTTACCATTCGGCACAGCAAATTTTAACCTTTTAGGAATTCTCTCGTTACCAAGTCCAACAACTTTACAAGCCCATTTGATTCGCCGCGATGAAATTATCTCAATTATATTACTCGGATACAGTTCACGCAATTCGGCGTTGTGTAACCGTCTGAACTCTCCGGTTAACTCATCCTTCTTCGGTCCGAATATTCTACGCAATACCTTATTTTCAAAACCTATATATATATATATATATATATATATATATATTATATATATATATATATTATATTTAAATATATATTTAATACAGCTCATGGCTAGTAATGAACCATGAAGATGAGATACATTGGTATCTGTGAAATAGAAAGAAAATTAGTCACTTTCTTTAGCTGTTAAATAAGTTTTTGCGGTGCGCGTACTACACACCTTCCACTACCCACCCTGCTTTGAGAATATTATTTATATTCTCAAAGCAGTTTTTAAATTATTTATATTCTGATCTAGTAGTGGTAGTCAATATTTATATAATATATTTGTACACACCGTAGAAAAATAGAAAAAAGACTTCAATGGCTACAGTAAATAAATAAAAGCAGAAACTTTTCAAAATATTATTTATTAATAGCCTCAATGTAATTATGTACAAACTCAATGAAATTAAAATATTTAACTGTGTTTATAATTTATTTAAAAATATTTTTAAAAAATCTGGATACTTTCACCTCACTGTCAAAATTATACACCTCACTTCTTATTAACTTTTAAATACTATTAATTTAGTTCAACACTTTGTAGACTAACCATTATTTTCTGACTCTGCTTTCAGTTTATTTGTAATAGAGTCGACCAATTATTAGGTGATTCCGTGCTTAGCCTGTTTCATTCTTCGAGAAAATATTTTTTGAAGTATTCGTTGCTACAAATTTCGTGTTTTCTAATTTCTACATCCAATTTTGTATGTGTTCTATCACATTATGGTCTGGTGACTGTGGTGGTGTTTTTATAATATTTAGACAGTTATAAAATAGCCATTTCTTATCTAACATGGCAGAGTATTTGGGGTCATTATCCTGACAAAAAAAAAGAATTATTTTTCAGCCCAAATTTTCCAGAAGTTTCTTTTCAAAATATCTATGATACCATATTTATTCATAAAACCATGTGAATATTTCCACTATAAAGTGGAGGTTTTCTACACCAGAAGCCGGCATACATCCCCACATCAAGAAAAATAACATAAGAAAACAACATAAAAATATAACATAACATAGGAACATAGAAAAATGACACTTTTCAATGATGTTTATTTATTAAAGTAATTTATTTTGTTTAGTGTAATATAAATTGAATTATTTATTTATTCAAAAATTTCTATCAATATCCATGTGTATCAGTTATACTGTGAGCCACTTTATATATATTTACGCACACGTATATTTGTAGAGAGAGAGTGAAATATTAAAAAGATTGTACTATTGATAAATGTTACTTATTATATTTTTATTTATGTACAAATTTGCTCCATTTATTATGTTAGAGAATCTGGTTTTGGTATTTATTATTGTTTTTCATTACTATAAAACATCACTGAATGTTATAATTTGAATTTTTGTTGTTTTTTTGTGATCTCCGGCCTCCCTATGACCCACTAATTGTAATCATATCTATAGAAGTAAATATGACCCACGAATTCTAATCATATCTGTACAAATAAAATGATTTTTGTAAGTTGTGTTTATTTAGTAAAGTTGTTGACAGTTGCTTGTTGAGTTACTTTAAATTATTTCTAACGATTCGGTATATGTAGCCAAGTTGTGTACTCGTATAATCTCTCAATTCAGTTTCAGTGTTCTCATGCCCATGCTTTTAAGATGGCGAAAATAGATCTTTGCATTGCTTCTAGTGCGCTCATTTATTCAAAGACATGCTTCAATGTTTGCACTATTGCTGTTCCGTCTACTGGGAACTATTCGATTTTTTTGTTTATTTTACGCTTATTTTTAGATTTTTCATATTAGTTTATATAAAACTTTATATAGAAAAAAATTGGAAAATCGTAGTTTTGTGAAATTCACATTTAATTTCTATGTAATCTTGTTGTAAAAAACCTATTAACACATTTTATTTTGTCATCATTTCTTTCAGAAAGTTTTAAATTATATGGATGTTTTTTTTTAGATATCGTAGTATAGTGAGGGGGTTTAGTATTTCTTTAAATACTAAAATTTACCTAAACATACCTTTGAAACTCTTCTATTCAAAATGTGATACTCATAAATATAAAAAGTCAATTTCAAAAGAGTAAATATTAAATTTTTTATTGTAGAATATTTTTAGAAAATCAGTAAAATTTGAGGAAAGATTTAAAATTATTTTTCGTTTCTTTCTTACTACCGAGTTTAGAAAATGGTATGATTTTAATTTTAATAATTAATTTACTCATTTAAATTAAATTCCACTGTCAACCTATTTTTTTTCTCTAAAATATAATATTAAAACATTTTAATAACAATTTTTTCATTGTGCATCAATCTTGTAATATTGTTTTAAAAAAAGAAAGAAACGATATTAATTTATTACTTTCTATTTATTCCTCATTTGTGAATTTTTACATACATTATGTTTTTGGCATGCTCCCATCTTATTCACTTTGCTTATCATTTGTATATACACACATATGGAGGGAACTGAGGTAGCCGTGCAGGCTTAGGCGATTGTAGTAGGTAATAAAGTTAAAGTTTAAACAATTAAATCGATATGAGGGTCGACTATTATATTTTGGGGGGCGCTTTTTATGAAAATACTTTCGGATTTGAGATTGCGTCCCAGTTCCAGTCCATTTTCAAAAACAGTGGTCCCTGAAACATTTAACAGACCTGAATATCGAAGAAATCCTTAAAATTAAAAAAGAAATCGAATCGTAATTTTATCTTAAATAAAGGATAATAGATAGTTTATTCCAATAATGAACAACACTGGCGTTACCTTCACCCCCAACAGGTCAAAATAACGAAGTTATATAAGTCAAGCGGCCCAACCTTTTTTTCTCGATGATCTGATCAAATCAATTTACAATTCAAGTGGAAAGCAAATGAGTGTTCATAAGTTTTTAGTGTCTCATTAAATTAATTAATTTAGTTGGAAAATTCCTCCATTCCTTAGAATTTTCGTATGTTGCGATAAGATAAGTCATTCTGGATGTCTTGTATTAGACGGATGTTAAAAATTTGATAAAAAGGGGTGTGTACCGTAGACAATATATTTGTTTAAGTTTGATCTAAAACCATTTTCCCTTTCTACAAACTACAACCTATTTCACTGTTGCACTGTAAGGCCTGCCTACAATTTCAGAAGCCACATATGTACGAGATGCTTTAAATTACGTTCATGTTTCATCATTCCATGTGGACACATCTGTCTACTCTAATTTATGAATCTAACATGGAACCCACATTCCAGACTTAAAAAACAAGAACTTAACCGACGATTTGGCTAGTTATACAGACTACTTAACAGAAAATCTAATCTTAATTAAAACAAACTATTAATATACAAGACCATTCTGAAACCCAACAGGACCTACGGAATTCAACTGTGGGGGACAACTAAATTTTCGAATTTCAAATGCATCCAATCCTTCCAGTCCAAATTCCTTCGTTCAATAGTAAATGCTCCTTATTATGTTACAAACAAAACTCTACTTCATGACGTTATTCCTTCCCGTTTCTCAAATTTTTATCAAAACCTAATCCATCATCCTAATACCATCATCCCTTAGCACAATCCTTATCCAGCTCCAGCCATCCCTACAATCCTTTTGTCTTGTCATTGGATGCGTTGAGATCTTTTGTAAATACGTCATTGGAGTCCTAGCAATGGCCAGCTTTTCCACTCAAGTCATGAGCCTATGTGGCTTAGTGCCCTTTCTCAGTCTCCACTGGATTCCCACCTCAGATGTGGCTGAGAGAGAAGCGCTGGGATCTCTTAGAGTCTTGCCTTATCTTCCAGATAAGGAGTGGTCCCAAGGAGGAGAGGGCCCGAATTGGAGCTCCCTCGGATGACTTAAATATTGTAAATAACCATGAATGTTTTTTTTTTCTCTTATTTATTCTTTTTTTTTTAATTTGTGTTGTATTATATTTTATTTCATCTGTTTTACTAAGCTTTCTTTTTCTTATTCTTGTTATAATTTCTATTATTTTTGTAATTGTATATATTGTATGAATGCCCTTGATTGAGGAAAAAAAAAAGTATGAATATTTAGTGGAAATTTGTTTTCATTTCAGTGATATTCTTTAATATTTGATTTATTATAATATATTTATAATATTATTACTATTAAGACTTTGTATCTACTTAAGCAGTTAATTAGTTATGTTTGAGTTTTCGTAAACACAAAAGGAGAGAGATAAACACCATTTTAGATAAAGCATGATTTATCTTTTTTAATTTAAATGAAAGACTACATAGTTGACTTTGAATTTTAAATATTAAAAAAAATGTTTTGAGTATGGAAGGGGCTAGATGTAAAAGTAGTGATTCGCGGACGGATCTGCAGAGTGGCGTTATCAGGGTACACCACCTGCCTCGTTCCCACACCTTTAGGCCCCCCTTTTCCGCCCCCTTCCCCCCTTCTCCACATCCCATCCACAACCTAGAAGCCAATTCGACAAATTGATCTCGCTCTCTCTCTCAAGACCTTAACATATTTTATAATTATTTAAACGAACAGTTTCGTCGAACATTGTGACGAATTAAGAATATGAATTTAATTATAAACAAACAAACTTCTAATTCTTCTTTCCCCTAAGCCGTCATATTCCTGTACTGAAGATCACAATGATTTTTTAACTTTCGATTTTCTGGCCAAAGCTATTTTCGGTTTTGGTTCGTGTGTGGAAATGTTGGAAACTGATATTAACATGAGGTTTTGTAGAACATATTCTTTATAAGATTAAAAAAAACTCGACACTTTGCTATACGATTGCAAAGAGTCGTATTTAATCAACACAAAGAAGAATGGCGGTACTTTACGTCCAAAATTTAACAAAATGAAGAAAATGTATGACGACCCTCGATCGCTGGCTCAGATAATACGGGACCGGTGGATACGAACTATAATTACCCGATTCAGGATAGGACGCACTAGGCTGACCCATGGGCACCTCCTTGAAGGGAATCCTTTGCCAAGATGCACCAACCGTAACAGTACCTTGACTACCGAACATATCCTGGAAACCTGTCAGCCCTTGTGTTCATTGAGAACTTCGCTATGCGTTCTTGCTAACTGTCAAGCTTTAAAACAAGAAAATCAGAAAAACTTGTTCCAGTTCTCGAATAAATACAATCCCCACATATCCCCATCCCCACATATATTATTACAGTAAGTCTCGAAATCGGTTTTGTACCAAATATAAGCTCCTGTCATGCTCAAATACCATGAATGGGGTACCGTTGGATTCAGAATTTCACGGGGGGTTAGCGAATCGTATTCTCCACTTTTGTTTCTCTTTCTAAAATAAATAAAGTCGATACAAACATTTTGCTAGACTTCAATACCAGAAAAGTGGTAGCCCTGTAGATCGATACGGGACAAATTGGATCTAGAAGATTTTGATGCGTACAGCAAGACCCGGATAGTTCCTCCGGAACTATCGGATCCTGCGTTTTTAAGCCCAAAAACGTACTATTTTCGAGATAACGCAAGGCACAGGGTTCGCATCCACACAACCTTACATTAATTATAGTACTGTCATTGAACACATGTCTCATTTCGTCGACTTGAGGTCTCTATGATCGAGAGAGGAGGAGTTTATATTATTTATCGATGGTATTTTTGATCGGCAAGCCATATCATCGTTAATTTTTCACCGAATCTCAAGATTGTGAGCCTTCAATTGCGAAGGCTTCCTTCTCCTTCAAGCGGGCAAAATAGTCCAATCACTCCCAAAATTCAGGCAAACAAGTTATGAAAGAAAACAAACTTTATTTGCGAATATCTAAAAAATTACACACTTTTTCCTGGATTATGCCCATGGTTTTATAAAAGAATACTAAATTCCCTACAAAAGAATAAAAAATCATTGAAATCGGACAATTTTTAGCAATGATACAGCTTACTGAAATTTGTAAACATGTTGGTTCCAAACAAAAATGAAGATTTAAATTAATTTTTTGTTTTCTTTGTTGATTATATTTATCGATAAAGTAACATTTGATTTCTTTATCTTTTGATACGTTGCATTACTTTATTTTATCATTAATTTGGCATTTGATAACAATATGCTGTGCGAATTTTTCGCACGGGCCTACTAGTCTTTATAAATTATGTAACTAGAACACCGTACCTCCAACCTATGTTTTTGTACATGACACCTTAACCTGTAACTAAATAAAGATTCAGTCATAATTTTCCAATAGACGTATGTGAATGGAATAGTCGAAAGCCGTCAGACACCTTATGTTCTGAATTGCTGTTTTTCATGTGGGGTTGTGAGATAGTTAAATATGAGCATTACAAGTCATAGCATAGTTATTACACAGAAGATTGTTTATCTTTTTAGGAGTGAAAATCTCTTTAGGCGCGCTTATCTCATGGCTCAAGTCGACTAATTTTCGCATTTGGATTAAAATATCTCAAAAACTAAAATTCGGACCTGCATACTTTTAGCTAAGGAAATTTCAATAGTTTTTTTTTATAAATAACACAGTTTTAACCTCCTTTATTATTTATTCGCCCATTTTCAAGATCCTGCAAATTAATTTTAATTAAGTTTTTATACTTTAAACTACATCATTATAAAACATATATTAATTCAATAATGATCAGTTATATAAATAGCCTAAATTCTATTTTATATAATTTTTTTTATAGCAAAGCATTTTGGTTACAATTAATGTAAAATTATTCATCTATCTACCATGCACTGATTCATCAAATTTATTTATTTTCTATTAAATAATATAAAAGTAGACATTATTAACAACAAAATTAGCAAACGTTGCATCTTTTCTGCACTCTCCATTACCTTGTACGTCTGTATATGTTAAATATTATTTTATTCATAAAATTCGATTAAATAATACAGGATGTAAAAACTGTGTACATTTGGTGACCTTAGCCCTAATATTTTATGAAAAACTTTTAAAAAATGGCACAGAACCTACCAGATATTACTTCGAAATTTTAACATTTCATCCTGTTTGTAGCGAACTATAACTCAAAATTGTATTCTGGTGTGACGCTAAGTTAAATAGACCGAAAGAGAAAAGTTAGAGGCTAAAAAAAAATAAAGAAAAACTCTCATTACCAATGATTTTGAGTAAAGGTTTCAACGTTGATTTTTCCAAAGATGCATCGAAGCTTTTAGTTTGATTTTTTATAATCAACATTAGATTTAAATGTGTCGAATGATCCAAATGAAAACAACAAAATAAGGAATTAACTGGGTTTATGGTTGATATTTAGCAATATCAGTATAGATTTCAATCAAAAATATTTATCGCAAATTTTAGTTATCAAAAACCTATTACTTTATTTTCAGAGTATGGTACAAATGACTAGAACTCAATGTTCACCAGAGTAATTTATGTACAATTATAATTGTATACATTGTAAATGTTATTAGTTTGTAAATTTATAACAAAAACTAAATTTATATATCATATTATTAATCCCAACTTGTTGATGTTTTCACTCCTATCGTTTGATCATAGGCACGCAACCTGTTTTTTTTTTGTTTTTTTGCTGTAAGCAGTTCTAATTGAAACTCCTAGCTGAACATACCTTCCTGAAGAAGACCTGCAATGTCGGGTCGAAATGTTGGCTTTTAATACTTTTACCAGTATTTAGCCTATTTATGACCGCCACACCGGACCATCTCCTTCCTTTATAATGCAACGGTCAACTATTAAATATTCAATAAAGATAACATATATACATAGTTGTTTATACTTTTCAAATCATTACCATAAACAGCTTCAAAAAGATTTTTCAGAAAACAAATGAATGTCTAGAGTAGGAAGATGGCTGTTTGAGTGGCCACTATCGATTTCACGGCTGATTTATCCCCTGGTCCTTATCTTCCACTATAAATCTGTCATTGGAGAAGGAAAAACGTCTTTTTAATATCGAATGGAAGGTACCTGATCCATCCTGTGATGAAGTGATCAATAGTAGCCTGAAGAGCTGTAGAGGGAGGTTCTCGAGAGAAAGCAGGGTAGTGCTTGGTGTGTATAGTGTTCAATGTAAAGTGTATAGTGTGCGACCTCAATGAACGAAGTAGAGTACCCCCCTCTACCCGCTATTCAGCTGTTTCCCCTTTAGCTGGCTCGAGAAGAAGCCTCTTAATTTGCAACTTCTCCAACTGTCGCTAATCTTGATGGTCCTTGAGTTTTCTTGACAAGGGATTCAACCATCCTGGCTACTTTAGCACTCCTCCTGCTGTCTTTTCCAATCATATTTTGAGGAAAAAACACGAAAAAAAAGGAAGAAGCTACTAATACTAGGTCATTTCATTTGACATGTCATTCATTTCAAGTTTCCTTATAAAATCTACTCAGGCAAATTATCCTATAAAGTATAGACCATCATTGTTAATTACCTACAGCTTTCAACCAAACGTTAAATTTAGTAGTGACATTATTCTTGGTTTTCAAGTCGAAAAACTTGCCACATTTTCCGTATCTGGGAAGTTTTATTTTACAATGTGTGGGCGATGTAGAGAAGCCTTCTTTTGTCAAAATAACGCTTAACCAATTACAAAGCTATATTCCTATTATTTTCAAAATCCATATTTCCGTTGGAGTTGTTGACAGTAAAGCTAAGCAAAAATAACCCTGCTATCTGGAAACAATTTCACAAGTCATAATCTGAGGGCTGTTTTTTTTAAAGGAAACGGAAGGCAATGGTAGTTGGTCTACAAAACCAAATAAAGGATCTGTCGAAGTAAACAACGATATAGAATAAAATAGAATATAAAACCAAATTTATGGTGAGTCCCTTAAGAATAAAATATATGTACGAATAAACGAAAAAATCTTCCCAAGAATGCACATGACTTGAAAAATATATAAATGAAAATAAGAGAAAGAAAAAATAAAATAAAACTATGAATTGGTCCCGGAATTAAAACTGACCTATTTAAACTATTATTCACTTAAAATAAAAAAAATATTCTTAAATTAATATTTCAAGATAAAAGAACGTCTTTTTGGGATGGGAAAAAGAAATGGAAAAGAAGAGATATGAATGAAGAATGAGGAACATGGCGGATTCCAGGGAGTTCCAGAAAACAGCAAAGCGGGAAAGAAAGGAACGTTCGAAGCTTTTATTTCTCTGGGAAGGGGTATAAAGGTCAGAAATACGAGATCTTTTTCTGAGAGTGGTTAAATGGTTTGAATTCTAGAATACTATTGATGTAGTAAGTGATCTGGGAGTTGATAGTTTGGTATAAAAAAGATCCTTTTTATGTAGGCTTCATGTCGGCCATACCTTAATACCAAAATACTTTTGTGACAATGTAGTGTCTTAATTTATTAAAATTGAAATTGTGTTAGCGTAATTATCCTCAATAATTGTCAATATAAGTTCAGTCTAAAGTCTCAACGCAAAGTTATTATCTGTAATAATGCCGTAACTAGCACGTTGGGAATGCGGATCCAGTATGGATTACATTCCCACCCAAGTCCGTTAATATTTTTACAACAGTATGAACATGCGATAAGTATATTGAAAATAATACGCCTCTTGATAAAATCCTCGAAACTAAATGAAAAATGTTTGTTATTTGTTACTTAGGCCAGCTCTGGAAATGGCTGTATATCCAGCAACATGAAGGGTGTAGCGCAGAGCTAATTCCAGCTGAAAGGGTCACCCGAGACTAATCTCATCCTGGAGTAGACAGAAGTGGAGACTCCTGGTCTCCTGAGTCATCTCTAGCCTTTGTATCTTGTGACACTTTATCCAATTGCCCGACTTTTCATCTTTAGCAAATATTGTCTCGCTAAAATTCTGTCAATAATCACGTTACATTTATATAAGAGACCTCTGGGATGGGACCATTAAGTGTCATATTTCAATTTCTTCATACGTTTTTAAGTTATTATATGTTCGCAGGTATCCATTCGAGTTAGGCGTCGATGATTGTTGATTTATAACAGAACCCTTCGTTGTTTCTGGACTAAGAAGTTACGACTGTTTCTGATAACTTATAAATATTTTTTTCTTGATCTAATATTATTATACTGTTCATTTTTTTATTTACTTTCACTTAAAAGTATATAAAATAAATAGGTTTTTTTTTCTGTTCGCTATTCACAACTTGTAGATCTTTTGCCGCCGTAATAAGCCTACTTCATCTCTATCTATTATATCTTTGTTGGTTCGATCTATTCATCTGTTTTTTTGGATTTTCACGTGGTCTTTTGTCTACTATTGAGGCATTCGTTGTCGTTTAGAGGCTTCCTGAGGGATTGTTCCGTGCTCCATGCCCATCTTAACTTCCGTGCCTTCATATACTGAGTTATTGATTAATCATATTATAGATAGGTATGACTGATAGGTATTAAATTTAATGTTTATTAAACTTCAATTTAATTTTGTTATCTATCGATCTTGTTGACTTTTATTATTACCACTTATAAACATTATTTTTTTATATTTCTTTGTTCATTCTTACTTTATTTTAATTTAATTTTTTTATTTGTTCCTAATTATTTATATCTTTTTCACTAATATCTATTTGTGTGTGATGCCCTTGGGTGTTGAATAATGAATTATTATTTAATAAATAAATATAGATAGAAAAAAGAAATATTTAATATTTAATAGTTGACCGTTGCATTATATAGGAAGGAGATGGTCATAAAGAGACTAAATAGTGGCAAAACTATTTTATTAAAAGCCAACGTTTCGTCCCGACTTTGCAGGTCTTCTTTAGGGAGGTGTGTTCAGCTAGGAGTTTCCCTCTAGCTAGGAGTTAGAACTTCAGTTCTAAGTGAAACTCCTTGCTGAACACACCTCCCTGAAGAAGACCTGCAAAGTCGGATCGAAACGTTGGCTTTTAATAAAATAGTTTTGCCACTATTTAGCCTATTTATGACTGCCAATCCGGACCATCTTCTTCCTTTAAAAAAGAAATATGAATGGAATTTGATAATAAACTGAAGAGGAAATGGTAGAAATATTTAGATAGATAAAAAAAAATTACGGGAATAAGAGTATTAATATAGATATAGAAGAGATTATTAATATAGATGTATGGTATATCTTCAGAAAGCTAAGGGTTTTAGGAAAAATAATATTTAACATATAAAGTCGTACAAGGTAATGGAGAGTGCAGAAGAGATATAATATTTGTTGTTGATAATGTTTACTTTTGTATTATTTAATGGAAAATAAACTTTTTCATAGAAATTAAATGGGATTTTCATAGAAATGGGTTCACCTTTAAAAACCAAAAATATATTGTCCGCATTATTGTCGTAATTTAAACCAATGGCCTGTAGTTTAAGTTTATAATTGAAGTAATATTGTTAAGGAAGCATCGTTTATCTTTTATGTGTCTAGGTGGTATTGCCTGGTGGTTTAATTTTAAAAAATGAGGTAACCACCATTATGGAAACTTGCGCACATTGAGCACAAGTGACAATTTTCTGCCTAAGGTGGTCCTGCTCATTTTATGGTTGCTTTTAACTTCCACCATAACCGAGTGTAGAGCCTGTTAAGGCAGTTATTTCCCCTTTCCGTTTTTTACATTCCATTTCCTTCCTTCTTATTATTATTTTTAAGACGGTTTTCTTTACTTTCGTCTTTTCTCTTATCGCTTCATTTTTTATTCTCTCCGTCGTGAAAACTCCGACCCCTCCCCTCCGGCTTCCACTTTCCGTTTCTCTTTCATTTACTTTCGTTTATTTCACTCATATTCAGCAATATATAAATTGTTTTAATACATCTAATGATTAAGACTTGCGGCTATTTATATTGTACCATTGAGTTGGTAATAAGAACGACATCACATGAGAATGGAGGGGTCCACGTCGGAACGAATCATAAAAAAATCCTTGGATACGCAGATGATATGATATAGCTGTCCTTGGAAGTAATCAGGAAGACATAGAGAAACTCGCTAAGACTATAAATAAGAAGCAGAGCAGATCGGCCTTCAAGTAATTTTTTTTTTTTTTTTTTTTTTGGTTTATTGATAAATATTACAATCTGTCTCAATAAAGGACATTTATAATAGAGTTCTGAGAGCACATTCACACCATATTTTCAAATTAAAAAAAATAAGCTACCTTCAAATAATATAAAGCTACAAAAGAACAAAATAAAATATCATAGTGAGAAAAAAAAAAAAGAAAGTAATGAAAATAAACATCTTAGACGCAGGCATACCTATTACACTATTTACAGTCGGCGATAGGAACTCCGAACCATACTTATCTCCCCACACGTGGAGGGAAAGCAAGGTTTTAGGAGTCAAGTAAATTAAGATAAAACAAAACTTATGATAATAAGCCGTAAATTCTACACCAATAGGAGGATCTGGATGGAAGGAAAATCATTCCCGAGAGTATAAAAATTCAAATACCTCGGCTCCAAAATAACCTCAATGAATGACCAACGGTCCAGAACAGCGCGCAGTGGAACTAAAGCATCTTTTTGGAGACAAAATTCCGTAAAAGAAAAACAATATGCGATCGGTAACAATTGATGATTGATTTTTATAGCTCTGTTCGTGCTGAATCGATTGATAGATGAAACAAATTCTTCCAATATTAAAAAAAAAAATTCAAAAAAACTTATTGTTAAATATTGTTTGTGTATTTATATTAAAGTTCTAGACGTATTCTACGGAACTATTAACAATTTTCAATAGAAGATTTATCAAAAATATAAATTACATTTTTTAAATAGTTGTAAAAATTGATATCTTTTTTGGTTGTAACATATGTATATTTTCTTTGCAGATATAAATAAGAACTAAAAGGGATATATATATATACATTCACGTAAAAGTAAATATAATATAAAATGATATTAGTTAAAAATATGTATCTATTGAAAAATCTGATTATTATTTGCAACATACACATCTTAATTCTTGATCATGAATAATGATCTAACACATAGCCATTTAGACTAAATCAGTTTGTAGACACCTGGTAGGTGTTCTGGCTCTTGTAAATATAGAATTATCCTTTTATATCAACTAATTTCTTATCAAACTATATTGATATTTTTTTGGTGAAATTTCATCTACAAGAAAAGATAATGAGATAATTTTTCATTTGTCCAAAATTTTCTGTAAGCTGGACTTCCTATGATAAATCATGTGAGTGGTATTAGTAGCCTAGGTCCTGCTATCAATTTTCAACATTCGGTCTGCTATGTGATTATAGCCAGCAACTCTTAATTTTAATGTACTCTAAAAATCAACTATCGAATATTCAAAATTAATACGTTATTTTCTTTACTTATTGCTTTGATCCATTTTTTAGATTTTTAAAAAGAAAAGGACCTTATGACTGAATAAATGAAACTCAATTTACACAATGAGAAAATACAAATAGATTTATAATAGGTTTCACATTGATTAATGGCTATAATTAAGTACTAAAATAGTTTTATCAAAGTGTTATTACCAATGAGGTTTGAAAAAAAAAAATGTACTAAAAGAGTGGTCGCTGCTAAATTGTATTTGAACATCTTTACTGCTATCCCACTTACAATATGAGATTCAAATGGATGGTAGTTTCTGGCAGAAAAATTAGAGATTCATTAATTATGTTTAAAAATATAATGTAAAAATTACTCTAAATGAACGAATTTTTTTCAACCCTTTTATTGTAATCTATTATTAGTGTTAATGCAAAAAAAAAGTACATATAAGAGCCACAACAAGTATTCTGCACTGTTATTTCCTTGAATTTGGCTTTTCATATAAATCGTTATCACATTTCATTAAAATTTATTCTCTTCTTTAATTTAAGAGCATTAACATGTTATTAATATACAGTTAATAAGCTAATTATTTTCGATATAAACGTAAATTATAATTAATTTTTAAGCAGAATTTATATGTTGTATCCCAAATTACCTCAGTTTTATTGAACATTTATTTTATCTCCATGGATTTAGGCCTTTTTTTAGGCCATAACTTTTACTAAAAAAAAAAAAAAAAATATGAGTTGTAAGTAGTGTTGCCCAAATGCGAGACCGAAACGAGTCTTGGTCTTGCAAATTCAGTCTTGCTCATGGTCTTGGTCTTGCGTAAGACTCTCCCAACAGTCTTGCAGTTACTTATTAGCTTATTACTATAGTGATATTACTGTGATATTTTAGATAGGAGAAACCTAACTAAGCCCGAATGAAAAATTAGAGGTGTCAAATGCAAAAGTATTTTGGTTATAACAATTATTAACATATAATTACTAAAATTGCCGAGTAATAAAAACTATTTTGCCTTAATTTAAAAAAAAAAAAACATTTTTTTTACCAGTCCTGGTATTGGTCTTGCAACAGTTAGGCGGCTTTGTTATCGGTCTTGCAAAGTGCAAGAGCAAGACCGATTTTTGGCAACACTAGTTGTAAGTGATTCGTGTTCCTTACCAGTTTTATTGTATTTATTTTTTCAAAATGATTCGTTGTAGGATGCATAGAGATGAATTAGAAATATGGAATCTTATGAATCAAAAGGATATCTCGCAATACGATTCAACTAGAAATGAGCATCTGAGCTCCTTCAACCTCCTGGATAAAATATTACGCAATAACACTTGGGTAGGGAGCATATCGCTTTTACAGTAAGTGCGCCCATGAAAGTGCTACCTAATAATACAGTAAGGCACGATTATCCAGGATCATATCCCCTCCTATCATCCGGAGTATCTCGGCCGTCTGGAGCCCATAACCTATAGCTTTGAGTAGTTCTGCTCCAGTTGGGATGAAAAAATTAAAATCAATCTTCGCATAGTCTTGAAAGAAATAATTGGGGACAAGAAATGCTTAATTAAATTAATTTTTTTCTTTTCATTATTTTGTAATGAATTATTTTTTAATCAGAATGGTACTGGACTGGTAGAACTCTAATGGCAGAAGGTGAAGAGAAGAGTCACAGTTTAAAAAAAAAAGTTTTTTTTGAAAAAAAATTTTTTATTTAAAAATAATTATATGAGCTTTGAGATGAATTGCTCCGAGCTGCTACAATCCCCGCCCATCTTAATCTTCGTGCCTTTATATCATGAAGATCTATTGATTGACCAGTTCCTGTAAGTGGCTCTTTATACACTGAATGCCTCAATAGAAGGCAATAGACCATGTGGAAAGCTTAATATCAGATGAATACATAGAATCAACAAAGATGCAATTGAGATAATTGGAAAGAAATAGCACGAAATAATTAGAGATGGAGAAGAATTGTTAAGGCTGCAGATCTACAAGGTATTTAGTAATGCCAACAGAAAAAAAAAATATGAGCTTTAAAAAATAAATCAATGTTTAGTTGTGCAATCACCTGACACACTCTTATGTATGTGTTCTTTTTATTTATTTATTTTTAGGTTATTTTATTATTATTTATAGCATATATGTAATTTTTCTGTATAATTTATTTTATTTATTGTATATAAGTGTGAATGTGATCTCTGAACACTATTATAAATGCCCTTTGAGACAGATTGTAATTTCTTCAATAAATAAGTTAAATATAAACAAAAAAACCTAGGTCTCCACCTGGACAAACGTCTAACTTGGAATCCTCATACCAGACTGAAACGACAAGAATCAGCTCGACGTTTCCGACTACTTCAACACTTACTAGACAAACGCTGTAACCTTCCAATCAATTACAAAAGACTCATTTACTTGACTATAATAAGGCATATTTGGACTTACGGAGTTGAGCTATGGGGCTCTACCAAACCTTCAAATTCCTCTCTTATCCAATCCTTACAATCCAAAATCCTTCGTAAAATCCTCAATGCTCCTTACTTTGTTACAAATAAAATCATCCAGAATGACCTTAATGTTCCTTATGTATCAGATTTGGTCCAATCTAGATATCTGTCCTTCCATAATAAACTTCATAACCATCCCAACCCCCTTGTTTCTAACATTGCTTCCTATTCAATTCCTGATAACCCTCGGAGGCGTCTGAAAAGAAGATGGCCACGTGATCTCCTAATATAGACATATTATCAGAGTGCTACCAATGGGTAGTTTCTTAACATGTGTTTCATGTCATTATATCCATGTGCGAATTTACTAAATGTATTTTTTTATACATTGTAAATATCATATGAATAAAAAAAATATATCAAAAAATAAATAAATTGCTTGCACTTCGACATAATTTCAGTATTATTTGAGAATCTAATTTAGACGACAGCACAACGCCGAATCGCGTGAACTGTATCCGTTAACTAAAATAAATTAAAATTGAATTTTAATGTCTTTAAAGGGCAAGAAAAGGACAAACAATTCGTTTTAGCCGTTGAATCGGCATTTGTACAGGCAACGTCTTTCCACTGCGAATATCCCCTTCATTGTTCCAAGTGCTTTCCCCTCCTCCTCATCTTCCCCTTAATGCAAATTAAGCTGTTGCAAGCACTCGATTACTTAATGGCTTCAGCCTCGTGGAACCAACGCCAACTCCCATAGGGGCTAATTCAGTTTAAATATTATACGAGAAGAGCTCCCAAGTTGAATGGTAAATCGTCATATGTTTGCAGAATCTTGATCACATCGAGTAGGCGCTTATATAATCCACAGAAACCGAGAACCACGGTTAAACCAAGTTCTGATAAAAGACCTCTCGGCTTTAATCTCTACCTGTATCTTAATCGCGTCGAATAATAAAAAAATAAAATGTCTTAACTTAAGCTCAAAAAGATAAATAAAGTAAATAGGATATAAATGGAAAAATAAATTCTATGAACCCTTGAGTCTCTAACAGAGAACAAAAAAAAAAAACTACATTTAGTAATAGCATTTCACCAAAGCAATCAAATACTTACTGAAGGAAAATGGAAGGTTGCATATACACAACAGAGAGAGGTTCATAGAAGGGCAAATGCTACTCTTGAGTTCCGAGTACCAAGTATTTTACTCAAATTGAATCACTATTGAGAATTCAATTACTACTTCATTTAATCGTTTGACATCAACTGAAATAGTAATTAAATTATTTGGGACTCATAAAAGGTCACTATTCGAGTAAAATAATTGGTATTCAGTATTCAGAGTAGAACTTGCCCATCTCTGGAGAGGTTATATTAAACAACTAGACGGGGTAACATTAAAAACAAAATTACACGTACCTACAATATAATAACATAAAAATGTGTTAATTTAATTAGGTAAAAACAAAGAATAAATTAATCAATACTAAAGAAAAGTTTTTAAGATGTATATAACATCCATACTCACCAGAATCCACTGATTACACGGCTATTCCACAATTATATGCAGCATTCCGTTTTCCTTCAATATGTATTTCATTGGCTTGGTGAGATGTCGCTAGTATTTTTTTTTCTGTTCCTATGTGATCTTGTTTTTTTCTGTCCTCATGGTAACTGAATTGGCTAAACTTTGGTAGGTTAATTGTTCACCTATATGTTAGAGATTCGATGATTTATAGTTTGGATTTTTCCATTTATATTCTTATGTCTAACCTATATATATATGTATACCACACGCAAATTTTATATACAAGAAAAATTTACTAGACGGGGTTAGATCTCCATAAAAAGTGTCCTCTATAATCTCTTTAGTAATGGCCATACAATTATAATTGGCCATAGTAGTAATAATGGTCATACTTAACTATCAGAAAACAGTATCGAATGAATCGACTAGAAGATGAAAAAGTCTGTAATGTCTTTCTGTTTTCATTTTCTTTTCTTTTTTTTTTTTTGCTCTTGGCTCTCTTGACCTGTTTAAATTTTAAAAGTTATCCTCAAATTTATAGGATCGTAAAGAATGGTTAACTGTTCGCTATGATAGCACTTGAGAACTTTCCGTTCTGAATAATCTCCAGCTTCTAAAGCATAAAGGGCTTCTTGGGGGCTTTTATTTATATCTCCTTATATTAAACATCCAGGCTTCATCATTCATTCTGAACCATTGTTTTCATATTTTGAGGATACTTTTTCCCATTTTTTTTTTTCTTTTAACATCAACTTTCGTTAGTTATTTCATTTTATTATTCTTTACTATTAACACTGATGTTTTCTTCTTTTCTACCGAGCATTCAGAATAACAATACAATCTACAAAATTTTCGCTTTATAGCCTTGGAGAAAAAAAAAATAGAATATATAATTTTAAAATTGAATAGAAGAATAGTATTATAGAAAAGGAAACTTTATTCTGGGACACAGTCTCCTCAGAATAACAATATTGAACAAAATAAAAAATAAATACATATCTGACCAAAGACTAATTTAATACAATTCTAAAAATATATACAGTAATTTAAATAATAATACGTAAACAATTAAAAAAACAGAAATAAAATATTTTTAAATATTTATAATTGTAATGTGAGAATAGGAAAAAAAAGTAAAAAAAAAACATATAATTACATGGAAAGAAAAACCAAACTTGGGAAAAAGTAAGAAAAGAAAAAACATCTATTTTTTATGTTAAAACATAAAGAATAGGCTAACTTAATAAAAACTTACTTTATAAAAATTTTAACATTATATGTACATTAATTAAAAAAATTATCTGTAAATAATGAAATTAACAACTTCTCAAGAATAATTATAAATGTAATAGGAAGGAAATATATATATATATATATATATAAAGAAAAAGCAAAACCTGGAAAGAAGATAAATGAGCAAAAGTAATTGAATGAAAAGCATGGATTTCTGATGTTAAAACATAAACAGTCAACTAACTTGATAAAAAACGACAGTAAAAATTATAGCATAATTACAGTAATATCAATAATTATAAGTAAACAATTAAAAAAATTATCTTACCATAATTATAGGTGTAATGAAAAAAGAAGAATATATATACATATTCACACACATACACATAAATGTACATATATATACACTCAAAACTTGTTCACACTAGATGTCATAACTTAACCAATGTGCTATTTACTTTTAATACATTTCAGTTCATAAAATGAAATTTTACAAAGATAGATCGTCTATTTGGGCTGTAAATATATAATGAAATTATTATAATAAATTTAAAAAAATAAATAAATGGCATGTACCTGAAATGTATGTTGATTTAGATATTTTTGCAATTTTTAAAATAGATGAAACAATTATTTTTAAAGGTTAAAACACATGGTAAACTGGATTACATTACTGAATTGGCTGGATTTTGAAGTGGTGAGGGTATTAAAAGAGGGATGGATAAAGGAACGTGATGTGCCAGAGGGATGACCTTATGATAAGGAATTATATACGGGCTAGTGTGTCTGTGCATCTGTGTGTGTATGTATGTATATATATTGACAAAAACAAACGCAATGAACTAGTAAATTGAAACTCATTAAGAAAATAGCGAGACAAATGGCAATTACTTGTTTGAGTATAGGAAACAATAGACCGCCATATGCTCACCTTAAACATGCAACTGTTTCATATAATTTTAATTGATTTGAAAAAAAAACATATTGCTTTGTCCAAAAGATTGTATGTAAAAATTGAATATTTTACAGTGGAGCATAAAAACTATTTATTTCTATATACTTTAATAATATAATTTCATATATTATTTTATTCTTCTATTTATCATAGTAGTAGACTGCTTATAGCTCTCGCAAACTACAGAATTTTAACTTTAGCACCAAGAGGATCAAAATGGAAAATTTTTACGTATGATCTTTTGTGCTAACAGTAGTGATACCTATGGCGTTGAGGAACGATAAAAAACACAAAAATTGCAGAAAGAATATTTCTTTTAAAACATCCATTGTCATTATTGCCTATTAAACAAAAAAAAAAGTCTTTTGAAACTGGAAGTAGTGTGTAGTATCGCACCTAATATATTTTTTACTATTTATTTATATTTTCTTTTTCAATTATTATCGTTTACAATTCTTAATTTTTTTCTTTCCCTTTTTTTGAATTGTAAACTATAAAAAGATCGAGCCATGATGGAAGCCTTTTATACCCACAAACTATAAAACAACAACAACAAAAAAATGTAAGCAATTGTAACATTACACGAAAAAAGAGGTGGCGAACTGGAATATTACTATTGAATCGGCGGGATTTTGGAAAGAGTATTAAAGCGATGGATGTCAACTGATACAATACATCATGATGCTAAATGTATTAAATAAATAAATCTGAAGGCCGAGAGCGGATATTGTGAGAAAGGAGAAATATTTGAAACTGAAAAACATTTGAGATGCTCGATTAATAGCGACGTTTAATAATCTTATATTATAGTTGTAAATTAAGCCTTTTTAGATTTATTTAATTAATAATTAATAACATATAATTTTATAATAAGTAATTTGACTAACAATATAATTTTAGGTATTTGAATTTGATCTATAAATGCTTATTTTTTAGCGTGTAATTATACTATTAATTTTTTTAATAAATATATTTCTTTAAACATTGTAATATTGACATATTTTATTACAATTCCATTATTAATTTTTTGATAATTGACAGCTGATTAATGAAATTTAGAAGGGTCAGAAGTGTCGAATTTTATTTTTTAGGATAATTAACTGATCAAATTTTAAAAGTTAACTGAACTTTCTCCACTATCCTCCTAACTCCATACACTAAGTTGCTAATAGTATTTAGGACCGACTTAAAAACTTCAATTAAATTTAATGGGGTTCTCGGTGAAGTTCAAAGGGAAGGGGAACCTTTTACTTTTCAGGTCCTCCTAGAGAAGCCTTTCTTGGTGAGCCCTTTCTATATCATTGCTAAATATTTAATTTTAAACTTTATCTTATATAAATATAGTACAAATTATATTTCAAGCCTAAATCGATTATCTCTAAAACCGGATATATCAGCAGTATTAAGCAACAACGAATCAAACATAGGAACCGTGATAAAATTTCTTAAAATACATAGGCTGTTAAATAAAATATAAAAATAAATATAATTTTTATTTTATTTTCTGTCTTTTTTAATTTATTTTAATATATTTCATTTTTTTTAAATGTTTTTAAATATCCTTTTCATTTATTACTCTATCAATTAATAATTATTAATTCTCCTCTTAAGAGTTTACAAATATAATCGACTCACAGGCGTTGATGACCCTAGGGTTTTACGCCTTAAAGCTTAAATAAAAAAAAAACAACTGCATTAATTTTACAAAACGACATGGGAATTTATCAGTATATAATTTTATAAAATTTATTTTCGTATTCCACATGCATTTTGAATATTCCAAATACCTGAAGTACTGATTATCTTAAATGTCCATTGGCATCGAACTATTCAACCTCTTTATTTGGACCTAAAGATGAAAGTAAAAGAAAAAAACAAATCAAGATCAAAGTTTTTATATCTTTACACACGTCCATAAAGAAACCAAAAAAAAAAATTGATCAAAGAAAAGATTTGAGTACGATTTATTTGATAAACTAAAACAATGTAAACCACAATAACAGGCCAGGATGGGTTGGGATGTCAGCTGTTTAAAGTGTGTAAAGGATAGGACCTAGGATACACCACCTTGAGGAACACCAGCAGACTGGGAAAGACGGGATCAATAAGAATTGTTTTGATTTACTTTAAAGCATCTATCAGTAAGGTAGGAACGGATAATGAGGGAATATGTAGATGGTGTGTTCCTAATTATAAAAAAAATTAAACGTAGTGTTTTGAAAAATCTATAAATACTTGAGTTTATTATTGATTAAAAATTTTCCATTTACTTATTTGATTACCAATTTTCCAAGTTATCGAAAACTAAACACCGTATTTCCTTTTTTATTATTTTAAATTAAATTATTATGTTTTATCACTATTATTATAAATAACTATTATTAGAAAATATTGATATTGGTATGAAACGATTATTCATTTTGCTCTAGTCGTGGAATTGAATGATTTCTTAATGACGTATGTTATGTTCCCTCATAATAATATTGAAGCGTACTGAATGTAAATTTCTTTTGAATTTAGCATGATGATCAGGCACCGTTGAAATATCTCATAATAAAATAAATAAATATACAAAGCACTAAATTTACAATTATTTGGTTGTAAAAATTTCTTTCTTCCACTCCCAATCACTATTGATTTTTAACTGCACAGCGGTTAATTATTATTTGTTTTCCTTAACTGGTTTTTCATTTACGAGCGTTGAGAATACCAGCCGCCTATTTAAGCTCTGCAGTTTCTCCCCTCCCTAGTTTTATGATACGGCCAAAACGTAAATGGGAGATGCAATTTAAAAAGCATTAAATGTGCAAGAGGGTTCCACCTGTGCAAGATACTGCCGGCCCTGATTGCTTCCAGAGCCCACGTGGACTGAATCCTTCCGGTAAATAATTTCTCGGCTGGAGGGTTTCCCTGGAAGGCTCTCTCTTTTCTTATGCATTAGGGATGTGTCTTCAGTCTACTTCATGTCCCTCTTACAAATATATTTCTCCTTTATGAGATTCTTTGAGAATAGAATAAAAATCAGTTTATCTTTTACATATTTGTATGTATCAACTGACATTTCATTTGTTTAAATTAGTATAAGGAGCCGTAAGATGAAATAGAAAATTGCAGAAATCTCCGATCCCATTTATAATAGTACATGATAAAATTTCAACCTTTCCATTACCTTATATGACTATATTTAAAATAGAAGAGAAGTTGGTTGTGGTGTTCAGTCAAAAATATCAAGTGAAAATAAATAAATTATATTTATTTCTATTTTTGCCAACGTTTCGGCCCAAAGTTCAGGCCTTCATCAGGTCTGATCTCGCGAAATATTTGAAATAGGGTTTTGTAAAATGTTTTATACTTCCAACTGTATAATATACATTTATATCGCAGGTTGAAGCGTTTATGGAACTTATTCAAAACGCTCCATTTTAAAAGATTGGCTGAAACATTTTAGGAAAAAAAGCCATAAACTAAAAGTTCTAAGGAAATTCTTTAAAATAAAGTTCTAGGTTCATTGTAAGTTGGTATGTTTGATTTTTTTTTTATTTAATGTTGTAATCGTGTGATAAAAAAATCACACGGAACTACATTATAATAATAATAATTATTATTGTTGTTATAAAAGTTATAAATGTTTCTAAAGCTATTTTTAAAGTTTCTGATGTTGAATAAAAAAGTTCACATTTTTCACATCTGACGTCATAAAATTTTTTGGAGCATGGATATGGAACTCTGCCACATCTGTACTACTCAAGTGACAAACAATTTAATGGACATAAGGAATTAGTATATGCGTTTTTGGAGTTTATGGTTTCTAAAGATGGGTAATTCTATTCCGAGGGAATGGAAAATATGCCAACACGTTGGCAAAAATGTATTGACAGTAGTGGAGACTGTTTTAATTAAATAAAACAGTTGTAAATGTCCTTTTTTATTTTTAAAACAAAATCCTGCATTATTTTCCGAACAACCCAATAGTATTTCACTGTCATTATCACAAGGCACTCTCTTCAGACGGGTGGATGTGATTACCTAATATAATCATAATTATATTAATTATAATATAATTAATATTATTATGATTATATAATTATAATTTATGGGTGATAAATATTCAGGACGCAGTCATTATAAAGGTTTTATTATTGTCGACGTTTCAACCCAAACATGTGGGTCATCATCAGGGCGTGGCTCGAGCATTGAGAAGGTATTCAAGTACTCGAGTACTTGAGTACTTGAATTCCTTCGGTGATCGAACCACGCCCTGTTATAATTTATATCTTTATTTTTGTATTTCTCATTATATATATATATATAATGAGAAACAGTCACTGAATAGAATATACATGTATAATATAATATATAAAAAAAGATATAGCTCCTGGGAAATGTATAAGAAACTAGTTGATAGTTCCTTGTATATGATGTCGTAGCGAACCCTTGTTCCTCCAAAGCAATAAGCCATCTCAGTTTTTGTTGTGCTTGTAAATTGCTTGGGCAGGCTGTATTCAAAGGGGCTTTTTTTCCTCCGGAAGTGAACGTTTTCCTTATATTAACAACATATCGACTATGGATTACTTTTTTTCCTATCGCTCTCGTGTCGTTTATTTTGTAACACTTTTCATGATTTTTACCTTGTTCTTACTTGTCAAAAGGTTTATAATTCAATTTAATACTTCTTTTATTTAAACTTTGTACTTATAATTTTATTTATTTTGAACATTCTCCATTCTAGGATAAAATTTACTTATATGATTAAATTGATTATCTCTAACAAAAGCCTTGTTTTGTTTTTTTATCAGCCAGTTTAATGTTTAATATCTTCTAACATGTGTAAAACGATATATTAAACATTAAATATATACATCAAAATAATGTTATTAATATTAAGTTTTTGTTTAATAGAATTTATGTGAGAATATTGTGGTCCATCTTTCCTTAATATGATTTAATTATTATGATTATATGTTCTAATATATAATCTAACCTTCCTACCGTCGTATTTCCTAGCATCGTTCCTCTTTCAAGTCGTCCAATCCCGCCGTCCTTCATACATCTCCTAGCTCCTTCAATTCAAATCCTCTGTTCGTTCCAGCAATACTCGTTCCTGGTCTTTTGATTTATACTTAAGAGCCCACCAAACCGCTGCTTTCGACAGATCGTTCATTATCCGATGCTCATCCCTATGTAACTCCATCCCTCCCGACAACCGTCAATCCAATTCTTATTACCTTTAAATCCCGCCTGTTCAATCATTTCTTATCCATACAGTTCCCATAAAATTGTAAATAGATACTACTGTAAATTTGTATGTAAATTATTATATCGTCCTTCATGTTTTTTTTTTTCGTTTTTTTCCTATTATTAACTGCTTAAAATTAGAAAGTAACTTATATTTTTTTTAATGTTGACTGTTTAATTACTCTGTATTTTTTTTATGTATTTCTGAGGCTGCTTAGCCCACATTTCTGTCTTTATATATTATTCTAAAGGGACTCGTCCTAGAATAAATAAAGTATTATTATTATTATTATTAATCAATAATGCTAATGCCGATACCTGGAAAGCAATAGCCCAAGATATGGACTGAGATGGAAAAATCTGATTGAGGGCACAAAAGATTTGCAAGGACAGTGAAATAAAAAAGTAGATAACATAAATTGACAATTATATTCGAGTATCATTGTAAATCACTAAATAATATGTTATAAAGCTAATAAAAAAAAAGAAGAAATTATTAAAAGTAAAATACTATAAATCTAACAAAATATAGAAAATTAGTGTTATACTATAATTGGAAAATTGTAATCATGTAAAATATATTTTATAAATCCCATAAAATATTGTTATACTATAAAATCAAAAAGAACTCCCAGGAAAAGCACTAAGAACTACAAGTAAAATATGTCTTCTATAATTCATCTAAAATTGCCTCTAACTCTATCTTATCGGTGATCGCTATAATTTTCGTTTATTGCCTCACTTATATTCCGTGCAATTCATCTCTACAATAAGTAAACTTTAAATTTTTAATTAGTTTAAAGTTATAATTGAAAAATTTCAACCTCTGAACCTTGTGTCTCTACAATGCAGTTAAAGAATAAAATAACCTGCCAATTTTTCGCCAATTCAGACATCAGCAGGACAGAAAATAAAATAAACATATTGAAAGACAGGTGAGGTAACGCAGGAGAGGAAGGTTATAATCAAACAGCTGTTCAACAAATTACCAACCAAAAAGTATAAATATGCCACAAAAATCCAGCTCAATCAACTGAAACATTGAAAACGGATTATTGTTATAATTCTAGTTAATTTGCTTTGTCTGCGTTTTTTTATTCATGATAAACTTCCTTTTATTTGCATTTTCATTTCTTCTTTTGGCAATTATTTAGATGAGGACCGCACGGACTATGCGTGGTTCACAATCAGTTCGGTCACACTTGTTCATAGAGTGCCGAATCCATCTGGGTTTATCCGAAAGACTGTTTTCGACGTCATGAACAAGTGTGACCGAATTGATTGTGAACCACGCGTAATCCGTGTGGTCCTCGTCTAAATAATTACCTCATTGTTTATTTTCTTCTTTTATTTCTATATGTTTGTAGCATATTTATGTTTTGGTTAGTGATTCCATGTTTTTTCTATGGATTAGCTGTTCTCTTTAGCCTTCTTTAGCTCTGTTCTCTCACCGTTATTCGTGTATGCGATTGGATATAATGGAGTGATGCGCTCTTGTGTTTGTTTTCTTTTCTGTCTTGATGATGCCCGAATTGTCCAAATGTTGACGGGTTATTTTATTCTTTTCCTGCATTTTAGATTTTTCTGTACCTGATATCCATTTTCTGCCTCATGATGAGATTTGAATTATTTAGTTTAAGTTTATTCTTTTTTCTTTCTTAATTTTTTAACTGTAGCTTTATGACACTCAATTCCTTTCACCGGTTACATTAAACTCATCTTTTTCCTCATTTAAGAGAAATTCACAATGTCTTGAGCTATTGTCAATACTATTTAGTTATTACACAATGTTTCAAAACTGAAATTGAAATTGAATCAATAGGAGCATGCATTATAGAGGTCAAATAGATACGACTTCAAAAAGATATGGAATCGACAGGAGCAAAACCAATTATTTTTCTGTCTAAAGCATAAAACGCGATTTGTAATTTTTTTTTCTCTTCAAGCTGGAATACAAAGCTACTGTGCCTTTGTCAGTTAAAAAGTTAAGGTAGAAAAAAAAATAATAGAAAAATTCAAAAAAATTGTCAAATAAAAATGTTGCTTCTCCTCAGATATGCGCTTAGTCATATTTTAGCTCTATATACCCATATACGCTGAAAATGCATTTTAGTTATATTTGAAAGCTTTAGAGATGTCTGATTTACGTTTCCCTATATCCTAATCAAAGGAGACATAGATAATGTTTTTTTGGTACGTTGAGAGGGTGGAATTAGAGGAAGTTATCAAATCAAGCTCGATGCTTCAAATGTCACACATCTACACGTACATTTGTCGACAGTTAACCATCATAGGGTTGACGAAAAAATAGAGTAATTTTGAAAACTTTCTACATTCCAGTTTTCCTACATATGAGGCTTATGTGAGGTTGACACAGTATCACCCTATCTCAATGATTGTTTTCATCTTGCATCGATACGGCCCATCTTCCGGCGTAGGATTAGATGTATATAAAATAACAAAAAATGTTATAATTTCAATACGACTTTACCTATCTACAAGAATTTCAGCAGGAAGTTAGGTCCACATAAACTGTACAAAATGCCATCAAAAGGACCTTCGTAAACAGACTACAAATGGAGATAAAAAATAAAAATCTTTATGGAGTTTTTGTTTATTTATTCCTTTTGTAGGCATTAAATAAAAAAAAAACATTCATACTTATTTGAAGAACAATAATTCAGCTTTTCAACGGATATAGTAACATTGAATTTGGAGAACATCCTGAAGAGTTATGAATGATCGGAAGAGTTTTGTGTCCCACTAAGACAACGCTAGGCCCCACACCTCATTGGCCACTCGTAATAAATTATTGAGCCTTGGATGAGACCTTTTTCCCCATCCTCCCTATTCACCAGACCTAGTTCCAAGTGAGTAACACTTACTCCGGTCACTGCAGAACTCCATGAATGGAAAGAAATTCCAAAAGGAAGAGGACATCAAAAACCACTTGGATAAGTTTTTTAACAATAATCCTATCCTGTACCACTACAACCCATGAAGGATGTTGGGTTCAGCACTATTTAGGAAAAGCACTGTTTCTTGTTCTACGATTGTGCAAGCAGGTGACTTGAACGAGATCACACTCAACCGCCAGGTTTTTCCCCTTGATTAATTATTTTAATTAAGAGTACCCACTTTATTGAGACTGGGTGTGCCCCAGGAGGGTCTACGTACCCCCATGAAACAGAATAAATAATTATTCTGCCATGAGTCGGGATTCGAACCTGGGACCTCTAGCATTGGAAGCTCAGTGCCCTACCACTGAGCTATCTCACTCCCTACCCCTTTTTAACAATGAACTTTCGACATTCTACGAAAATGGCACTATGCAGTTATTGGAAAGTTGGGAAAAGTCATAATAAATGGTCAGTGTATTGTAGATTAAAATAAATTTTTATTTCTATAATACATTTTATTTTACACTCAAAAACCGAAAGGACTTACTTGCCAACAAAATAATAACTATGGAATATTTTGTATACTGTTAATGTTAATGAACACATTTTCATTCATTCAAAACAAAAGCCAATAGTAACTTAATTTTTTTTTCTCGAGTAAATGATTTTGTGAGGACTCGCCCTTGAAGTGCATCGTGATTTATAAATTTCTCTGATACCTTGCGGAAACTTTAGAAATGTGAATCGTTGAAAAGGGGCAAAATATAATTTGAGAGGCTCAGTTTCCATGCAGCAGGTTCCCTTAATCTGAAATGCAAATGAGAGAGAAAATTATGGTAGGGCGCTGTGCTCTTGCAATTGTTCCACCATCAACCGCTATCAGGGAACGCTTAGTATGTCCAGATGGATTCTTCCCTCCTCCCCGTCCCCATAATTCCATCCAGGATATCGCATTGTATCGCTAGGTAACCATTGTCTCCCATCGCCTCGAGTCCATTTTTAAACGATGTCATTTCGGAGCCGAACAGATAAATAATTTTTATTGCAGATTCTCCCAATACTTGGTTCTCAACTGTGGATGTTTACACTGTTGTTACAAAAAGAAAAAAAAATCGATCTTTATTATTATCGATTCCATTATTTCATTTAATATATTTATTAATACCAGTGACGCGGCTGGGAGAGAAGCACTGGGATCTCCTGGGATCCTCCCTTGGCTTCCACATTTAGGAGACAAAGCATGACTAGGAATCCTCTGGGCGAATGTAAATATTGTATATAGGTTTGAATGTGTTTTATATATTTCAATTTCATTTAGTTTCTCTCTATTTTTTTTTTTTTACCTATGTATGTTAATTTCTTATTTTACTTTCTACAACTCTTTTTCTTTTATCTCTATTTTATTTATTGTTTGTATGCATATATTGTGTATATGTTTAATGTAGCCCTAATATTAATACCCTCTAATGCGGCAGAATGAATTAATTTCCAAATAACCAATGACTTTACTTGTGAGAAAATGTTTTATAAATTAATAGAAATAATACAAAAAGAAAAATCTGGTGTGTCCACTCACACGACTTTCCTACCTATTTCAGAAACGTTTTTATATATTTACATGTGTCCATCAAGAAACAAAAAAAAAATTAATTAGATTTATTTTCCTGAAATTTTATCAAAGAAAAGATTTGAGTACGATTTATTTGATAAACTAAAGCAATATAAACCGACTTAAGGTAGATCAGTGTAAAAATTCCAATACCCTCTAATATTGCTGATCAAAATCTTTTTGTCATAGCCTAATTTAGTCAAACACCGTCGAAAACCGCATATCGCAAAATTTGACCCGATCGCAATACTTTCCTTAGCTATTATAGGTAGGAAAGTAATAAATTAAAACATGTGTAGAAAATAGAATCATCAAAAATGTATCATCGCTAATACTAGTTCGATTCCAATGATTTATTTTTTTTTTGTTTTGTTGATAATTCAATTACCTTTCAAAAATTTTATTATAAGTTTTACCATAGAATATATATTTAGCAAGTTAGGCCCCAAAACATTTTTCTTTTCTTTATAACTTCCAGATCTTTTGTATCTTTATCCAGACTTAAATAAGAAAGACCTATTTTTTTTTTCAAATTTAGATCTAAAATAAGAGGTAACTCGAGGATGATCCTCCTTCATCTATATTTCTATCCGCCTTTTCCTTTTAAGATAGCAACCGAAAAACCTGCGTTGCTATAGACTGTAGCGCCTAAACGAATGTACCGATTTCAATGAAACTTCGCTAATGTCTTCTCCTCGATGCCCTTTAAATTTATCTATACAACATACTTCAACGAAAAAAAACTGGAAAAAAACTCAAAAGGGATGGTAAAATTATATTCCGAATAACTCAAAAACTATACACTTTTTTTTGTAGATATTCTGATAGGATGTTTCAAAGGTATTTAAATTTCCTAAAAAATGAAGAAAGTTTCATCGAAATAAAAGCACTATTAGTAAACATATCGCGATTTTTAAATATTTTTGGTTTATTATTTTCAATAATAAACCATTCTGATATTCTATATGGTTATTTAAAAGTTTCCGGAATTTCCCCAAAAAAACAGAAATAAATCGTTAAAATCGGACAATTGCGAGGAAATATATGATCTTTAGATGTTTTTATGTTCTGCTGCAAAGGTTATATTCTTTGTTTTGGTTTTTGATTTGATTTTTTTGTGATATCATTGAACTTGGTGTTTTCGCCTTTTTTGGAGAAATATATTTCATTAGTTTTATAAATGATAAAGATGTCTGCTACTATACATATACATATATATATATATATATATATATATATATATATATATATATATATATATATATATATATATATATATATATAATGTATATATATATATATATATATATATATATATATATATTTTTTTTTTTTATTAATACCATTTACATTTTAAATTTATAAACATTAACCTACCTGCAACTTACAATGAACAAAAACACGATGCTGTCACTCAAGACATAACCTATAAATTTGCTCGCTACTGAAAAAATGTAGGGAGCCCCTGTTTTAGACGGATGTTAATGATTTGATAAAAATATGTTTATACCGCGGACTGGAATTTCCAATTTTTTTTTTAATTATTAATTTTTACTTTTTTAAAATTTGTATTTTGGCCTGTAAGAGTATGGAATACGTATTAATCGAACCATAATATCTATTAGCCTTGTTTTGAGGATATTTTATTATTCTTGTTTAGTTAAAAAAAAAAAATACAGGTGAAGATCAGAGCCTGAATTAGTTTCTAATGAACGCATTACTATTGGTATATTTTTAGAATAAATTTTACATTATTTTGATATAATTTTCCTTATCATATCGTTCCTTTGGAATTTCTAATCATTTATTTAAATTAAATTTGTGAAAATTCCGTAAAGCTGATATGAAATTTAAATGGGGCGAGAGATAAATGAGTGGAACGGAACCAGTAATCCGCTGAGCGAAACTCTTAATTAGATTTTTATCCTAATAGATTGGAAAGGGGGGGGAGTTGGGGGTTGGGGTTGAATCCCCCCCCAAACCGCAACACCACACTTTCTTTTTTTATACACCATTATTCACTATCTATCTACCCTGTATCCGTTGAATAACTTGTCAATTACATAAATATAATCGGTTTCCACTGTCAGCCATCCATATTACATTTGTAAAATACAATAGAACTAATTTAATTTATATAAGATATGTCAAACTTATTGAAAATTACAAACGTATGATTGCCTATCGATTATATACTACAGTTTTATAATTCTGGGCTTTGAAACAGAGCGTAGAAAATATTTAAGCCAGTAGTCAGAGAGTAGTAAAGATGTGTTTAAGCCAAATTGTAAATATTATTTCAATGTCAGAATTTAAAAAAAAAAACATCGTAGTCAGTTTCTTTAGTGTTATTTAATTCATTCAATTCATTTGATCTATTTTCGGTTGAAAAGTGAAAAAGTTAATTTTTAATCATTGTGTTTTTCGATGAAACGGAATAAGACATGCGATGTATAATGATCGTATAAAAGAAAAATGAGGGAAAAAATTTACAATATATAAAAAGATATTACATGAAATAACAGCAATATAATTATATAAAGTGTTGAGTCAATATATAAAGTTACTTAATCAGTTGAGAGTTTCATAACACAATCGTACACAAGAATAGTTAATTGCTAGAACTAATCCATCAATACATAACAATAAAAATAGAATGACGTAATCTTTCGATGTTTAGCTTTATCGGATAAATTTCAATACCTTCTATTGTGTTTGAAAATAACAAACGTAGTCTTGGTATTAGTTATGCAACCTTTTATATTTAAAAAAAAATTACGGATTTAAATCCTCCGTCCAATAATTATTTTAGCTAATTAAAGTTTTAACTTTTAGTAGAATAAAAACTGCTGCTTTGCACGAAAAAAGAAATATATATATATACACTATTCAATATGTAAGAGTAAAATCTTCTTTGCAATAACCGTAGGGATCCGAGATCAGAGTACTAAAGCATAGATGAGAAGGACCAATAAAGAACTTCTAATAGAAACTGTTCAATCAGTATCGCATGATATGAAGGGTTTAATGCCAACAGAAAAAAATGTATACGTTCCACATATACTTAATATGTTTAAGTTTTAACATAAAACAGCAATGATCTTTGTCACCTAGTTTGACTATTATTTTTACTATTTATTTGTTTTTCTCTTCTCCTCAGACTCTTTTTCTTTCCGGTATATATGTTTATATTTTATACTTTATGTCTCTCTGTGTGCCAATATGAGAATGTACGTATAAATAGTTTCTTTTTTTTTTTTTTTTTTTTTTTTTCCATTACACTACAAGTAATCCTAAAATTTTATTTTATCTTAGTGTCTGCATATTATTATATAAATCACTTTATATATTATTACATTTTGTATTAAGTTAGTTTTCTATTAGATAGCCTATTGTTTATAAATTGTGTAGTTATGTATATATAAATATGTAATTTCTTTTATTTTTTTTCATCACAATAATAAGTAATTTTGAGAAGATTTTATGTTCATTTATATATATATATATATATATATATATATATATATATATATATATATTTTTAGTGGTTACATACTTTTTAAATAATGTATATAATATTAAAATTTTTATAATTTAGTTTTTGGCTAGATTTGTATTTTACTTTGTATTAATTCATCATTGTTATTCTAAGAGGACTTAGTCCCAGAATATATATATGTGCTGTTTTTTTAAACAATTATTTATTTAAAATAAGTTGTAATACAAGTTAAACCAGTTTTTATAAAATATGAATACGAGAGTTATCAATACATAAGCTTATGATTTTTCTTCTTATTTACTTTTTTCTTTTATCACACTTCTAAAAAGTAAATCTCCTACAAAGTGGGTAATAGAACCCTGCAGAGACTAGGGGATTCAAGGTAAACTTATTTAATATATACAGGAATAATCGTGTTTTTTCAACAGAGACGTGTTATGAATAAAGACCCTCTGTCCCAGTTCTGTCTCCCTTAAGCCGAGGGCCTGGAAGAGAGAAGCCCGGCAAACTTGGCTCGTAAGGAAAGAAAGCTAAATCAAAAGATAAGAAGTTGATAGCGAGAGCGCCCTCGGATAATAGTTATTTCAATGGAACAAGCAGGCCGGATTTACATACATCTGTGCCGCACGGGATGGGGAGGGGAGGCGTACTTAGCGAAGTCCCAATGTCAGCACAGATAACGGCTTTGACCAACACAAAGGCAATACAACCATTGTTTTATATATTTATTAATGAATAAAACTTCTAAGTTCGTATAATAATATATGAAAAAAGTAAATATTTATTATTCAAAAATAAAAACACTTAAACACCTACAATATAAAAAAATCTGGTCAACACACAACTTTCACTTACTGCTCTACTTAGAATAGAAATTATTCTCTGGCAATTCTGGGATATTATAAATTTTTTTGAAGTGCATTTTAAACGGAGCTAAAGCTTAAAGCTTACAGATAACAAGTCATTAAGACCATTATAATTACAAAATGTCTATTTAATATATCGACGGTAGGCAATAAAAATCTAGCCACTCTATCTGCTTTTATAAACCATAGAATGACTAACTCCAATTTCAACATTTTTGAGTAATGTCATTTTAGTGATATTTTTAGTTCAAAAAGTTATCTATGCAGACAGTGAGTAAGGTGATTCCAGAGGTTGTGATTGCAGTGATGAAATATAGAACTGAGAATAAAGGTATAAATTTAGGTACTTATTTCTTATGAAAGATGTTCTTAGAAAAGATACTTTATTAAATATCTGTAGAAAAAATGTTTTTTTAGTCTCAACAATGAAAAAGGTATATTTTAAATTTATAAAAATTTTCGCCTCTTCAGGGAAAAAAAAAATTAGAGACCATACTTTTCCTCCTAATTGTCCTATTTCGATGAAACTTCTTTCATTTTTTAGGAAATTTAAAAATATTTGAAACATCTTATCACAATAAAAAAAGTGTATACTTTTTGAGTTATTCGGAATTTAATTTTACCACCCCTCGTAACTTTTTTTCCAGCTTCTTTTCGTTGAAATATGTTATAGAGATAAATTTAAAGGGTGTCAAGAAAATGACTTTAGCGAAGTTTCATTTCTTCGAAGTTTCATTCAAAAGAATTTCTTTGGAGATAGAATATGCCTAAAGTATTTTTATTTGTTGATGTTTCGGAGCTGTATTTATTTATGCAATGTTCCTTTTTATTCATTCCTATAATGTTTTATTATTTCTATTTTATTTGTGTTTATTTTTTTATTTTAGTTTAATGAATTCATTGAGAATTAGTACAACATATTGAACGGCAGTAAATATTAGGGCTAACAGTGTTCATTCATACAATGTGTACACACAACAGGGAAATAAATATAAAGAATTGAAATAAGGAACATAAAAAAAGAGAATATTATCTCTATATATAAAAAATTTATAAATAACATAATAAATTGAAGCTGATTAAAATTAAAATAAATAAAAAACATTCACACCTATGTACGATATACATTCGCCTAGGGGTCTATTAGTCAAGTTTTGTACACCAATTATGGGATTAGAGTATTTTTATATTAGTTTTTTTATATGATATTGAAGATCTTTCTTCGCTACCTACAGAGATAAAATTATTATTATTTATTTAGTCGCTATGTATGTAATGAATGGATACTTACAATCCTGATACCTTATAATATTGTACATTTTTCAAACAGTGTAAACATTTTTGGAAATCTTATACTATATTTAGTCAATATATCATATAACTCTTTGCGAAAATGCTTGGTGGACGAAAAACTACATGTATGCAATGCGATAACAAATTCTTTCCACATTATTTCAGTCGCAAACATGTTAATAATTAATAGAGATAGGAAAGCTGCCGAGGGATATGTTGCTACAGAGTGGCAAGACAAATTGATAGAAAGCGATACTGACATATATCACAGTATCACCCGTGATCGGTTACAAATAGAGGTATCGCTTCCAGCTCCAGTAGGCATCTCATCCACGCGGCTGGAAGACTGATGAGATAGAGAAGGCAAGACTAGTTATCGACCCGAGCTCACTGACACACGGCTCTCAAGTTCTAAAAGGCCAACTGAGGAGGAGGCAGGAGGTAGCAGTTGTGTCGCAAACTTACTCTCCGCAACTTCCCCACTCGTCCCACCCCCCTCCGCAGTACTCCCGAATTAATCCCGTCGTAGGTTCCCTTTTTAATTGCCGCATTTGCCACTCCTCTCCGACATGAGCCTGTCGGGTTTTATGGCATCATTCCAGATAGGCTGAGAGATCAGTTGCAACCTCCCTAATGGCTTTAAGAGTTAGACTTGAGAGCACTAAGTATCGGGGACCCATATTAACTGACATTAGCGCAGCAGAATAGAATATAAAACGAACTTTATTCAGAAGCTAACCTATAAAATTAAACGGAAATATATATCTAGATAATTCATTAATTCAATTCAATTATTGATTACATTTATCAGCAAAAATTCATTGAAATTGAAAAATAATGTTTCATTCTAGGATCTAATTCCCTTAGAAAAAGGATGATGAACATAAATGAGTATGTATCGTGGTGGTTTACCCAAGCTCTTCATATGGTATCTGTTGGGGCCAGGGGTACTTCAAAATCGAAGTAAAAATCTTTCCCCGGTGCGTTTCCTCAATGGTGGGGAAATTAGAGTAAAATTAAAAATATTGGGATGGAAGGAAAAAAAAAAGAGTAAAAATGAGACCTGTATAAAACATAAAAAATGTACATGCACAAGAAAATATTAAAAATAGAAATATTTCAATAAATAAAAAAAATGGAAAATAAAAAATCCCCTTTTGAATGTTTACAATTTATTGAGATAAAAAAATATCTAATTAAGTACAAAAGTTAAAATAAATATTGGTGTAAAGTTGCGAGAAAAATAAAACATAAATATAATATGCAGAGAAAATAAAAACAAATTAACATTAGGGAAAACATATATAAATAAACCGTATCCTATCTAAAATTATAAACAAAATCAAGAGAAAGAAAAATAACTGTCCAAAATAACAAAACTAATTTATTGAGAGAACCGAAAACTAACTAAATGTTCAATGTCTTGGTGAGAATAAAAAACAAAAATACGAGCCAGGTTGGAGGTTCTGCTTCCAACCCGGTGGTTCCCTTCTACGATGTTTCACTGTCGATGGTGAGAAAGTATCGAATCGATATCCTATCGATCTCGATCGACGACTGCCGATGCGCCTAACAGCTGATATAAAAAAAATGGAGCTAGGCTAGTGAGTCGAAGTGAACCTGGAGCAGAAGGTAAAAAAGACTCATGAATTGTTTCATAAGATACATTTTCGGGATCCCCAGGCGTTCACATGTTTCACTATGGTACACCGAATTGAAGTGGCTTTTTCCTACTTCCCGACGACAATTCCTTCTTGGCGTTTTCCTTTTCCAAGTCTTCAGAACCAAAAACCCACTTCCTACCTCCATGCGTCAATCCTCATCCACAAATTCCTTCAAACAACTCCTGTTCCAACACCTCCACATTCAAACTTCCCCTAACATGTAAAATTACTTGCATCTATACAATTTTTAATTTCAATCCATTGCACAATTGAAATAACAATTAACAATAAATTAGTTGGTATTTTTACTATGTCAGACTAAGATACATAAATTTGTAACTCTGTTATTATTCTTAGGGGACAGTAGTCCCAGAATAAAATTATTTTTTCATTCATTTCATTCATTCAAAAAGGTGGGGGTAGCCGTCCACTACGTGGATCCGGCGTCATCAAAGGCCAGCTCCAGACTCAGGACCCAACAGTATTATCGCAGTATTTGTGTCTTAATCCCTAAGACAGGGTATTACTGCCGGGCTGGGGCGTATACACAAACGCGATAACACATTGCAAACGAAGCCAAATATACAAATAAGATAAACTTAAATACATTTTAGGGACAATTGTCCCTCAAACTTTTACAAAAAAAAAAAATATTTTATTGTTAACATTTAAAAAAGGGGTAAATTGTGAGAAAAATAATAATGAAAAAATTAAAAGGCATGTGCGTATGCGGCGTTAACAGTATCTATAAAAGATGATCTTGGGATGGTATCTATGTTATCGTATCCTATAATACTGAGAGGAAGGAATAAGACGGGAGGTAACCGCAGAGAACCGGCTTGCTTACGTTACCACAATCTGTAGGGTACCACCTACCTGAACCTTGCGGAGACAAGCTGTCGGAAACAAGCCCTCAGAACTTGCGGATATAAAACAAAGAAGAGAGGGATGTAGTAGAAATAGGAATACCAAGAAGACTGTTTAAGACCGAAAGAGAAGCCCTGAATATAAATAACCTGGGAATGATTTAAATTTGGTAAGCTGTTAAATAAGTATAGTCATGGTGAAAACCGTCACCGAGATTCGTTATGAAACTATATTATTCGATCTTCCGAAACATCTGCTTTTTTTTTTGCATTTATTTGTTATACTTACATGTATACGATATTTACATAAAATTACAATTAATACAACAAAATATATGTTTGGAGAGCTACACTGGTTTCTCACTGCTGCTGTACTGTCGATCTAGTTCAGACGGCGCTTATAGCTTCTCTACTATGCCGTTAAAACTACTTGTTATTAATTATCAGGTAGTTTTATCCCAAATAATCAGTTTAAATTTACATTTGATTGAAGAGTTGAAATATAAGGAAGTGGAGAAATACTTGGTGTAAAGAAAGGTAGGAAAGGGGCTTCGCGAATATAGATATGAATGGAATTCCATAAAGGAGAAAGAACGAACAAGAAAGGATTTTTCAAAGCAGTTTTATGCAATGAAGTATTCTGATGATTCTGTTGGTTTAGTTCAGGCAATCAAGGAACGGACGATGTAACGCAGAATAAGGAGTTCTGATATGAAGCTTAATTGCTTTTTAGGCTTTGGAAATGGTCATAACCTAGGAAATATTGGTTTAAAGTGAAGGATAAAGCTACTTTAATTCGCTATAAAAGCCAAAGTTGTGGATGTGTCTGGGATCCTCAAAGATAAATCTTATAAAACAATTCATTAGATTCAATGTCTATTCAAGTCTCATCGTTGAGTCCCTCATATACCAGGACCATGGTGGCAACCATAGTCAAAGTGGAGGAAAATAAGGAGTCATTTATCTGACGTATTTTTATGGTAAGGGATCAAGGAATCCTGGCAACTGTTCAAGGGTGGATGAGGTATATCATATACAACATTTTATTGAATAGGAATGTTGTTGGGGAAAAGTAAAGAATAATAAAGAAGGACAATTGAAAGAGACAAGTCAACGATAAGGAAATATTTAGTTTTTCTTTCATTCAACTGCAACTTGTTTCATTCGGCTCAGTGACTATTGGCATTTAATATTTCTATTAATATCTTCTTCAAGTTTATTTTATCCCTCAATGAGACCATTATGATGGAAAGAAAGAAAAAACAACAAAAAATACCTTCTCGAAAATAAATGCAAATTTATTGAATAAAGTAAAATTCGTAAAATAAATTAAAGAGAAGGAGATATGAACGATAGGATCGAAAAAGACCATGAGAATATTTTAGTTCTTTTGGAAAATATTTAGATTTTATCAACGCAGGATCTTTATTTCTGTGAGTGGTAAAATATTTTAACTGCAGGCAACTGTAAATACAACAACGGTACTGGGAGTTGATCGTTTGGTATAGGTAAGACCCAAGCAGATATTGTCAGCGGATGGAAATAAAGAGCCATTTCATTAATTTGCCATAAATTAGGTACAGATGAGACAACTTTGCACCACCTTGCAGGTACCGATGGCAATTATTATCAATCGGTTCATAATTCGCTACAATCTTCTCTCGAGAACGACCGAGAAGCCGCCGTATACTACAGAGCCCTTTTAAAATTGAAGGGAAATAAGTGATGAAACTAGGAGCTTAAGTGCGGGTTGTGGAAGAAGATGGCGGGACTATGGAATAACTCAAGTGTACATGTTGAGATCAACATTTATCTATCTGTTCCTTAAGATTGGTGTAATAATTGGTTAAAATCATTTATTACTGAACCACACGAAACCTATATACCTAGGTTTAATTTTTCAGTATAGGATATATACTCTTTTTAATATTTAATTATCAGAAATTATTCTATTTTTATTTATTGTATATCCTTTTACTATTATTTAATTTTTTATGTTGCTTTTATTTATTTATATTTTCTTTATTTATAATAGAATAGACTAGAAAAATTAACTTTAATGTGATAAGAAATTCTATAAGAATTGCAATATTCTTAAATTAAATTTACATTAAATGTGGGCAAAAGACTTATAAAATAAAGAATAACTAAGACATACGTAATAAGACAAGGGAGAGGAGTTGCTCAGTGGTAGGGTACTGAGCTTCCAATGCTAAATGTCCGAGGTTCGAATCTCGACTCATGGCAGAAAATTTATTTATTCTGTTTCCATTGGCCGTGGGGTGACCCTGGATCGGGAGACGCCCCTGAGGCACACGCAGCCTCTATAAAGTTTGTACGCTTAATTAAATAATTAATTAAGGGAGAAAACCTGGTGGTTGAGCGTGATCTCGGCCAAATCACCTCCTTGCACAACCGTTGACCTAGAAACAGTGCTTTCCCTAACTAGTACTGAATCCTAGACCCTTCATGGGTTGTAGTGGTACAGGATAGGATTATTGTTAAAAAAAATAAGACAAGTATATCCATAACTATAAAAATATATTAAAGTATTTTAATATATCAAGGGTTACAAGACTGCATTGAAGCTGCTAAAAACAATAAAATAAAAATAACTAAATGAAATTAGAAAGGAACGTTAATTAATTTTATAGGCAAACCATTGTAGTGACAAAAAAAACTAATGTAAATAAATGATTTACATCCGTTACATAAGGTGTTTATTGAAAATATAAATATACATAAACAAAAACATAGAGCTTAATTTTTTTTTCAGCTTTGATATTCTTTATTGAGATATATTACAATCTGTTACATTTAAGGACAATAGTAATAGTGATATAGAGTAGCTCATTTATACTATACACAATAAATATAAATAAATAAACAGCAATATAATAATACTAACAGTAAATGTATATAAACTAAAATATCCTAATAAACTGAAAGAGCCTAAAGAGTTTAAATAGAATTTAAATATATAGATAGATAGGAGTGTGTCCAAGATTAGTAAAAGATTAAATATATCTCAAAGAAATGGAGTCTTATGAATAGGGAAAATAAAACTTAAAAAAAAAATAACAACCAATTTCTACCCACAATGATATTTTAACTATAACTATAACTCTTTTTCATATTTATAACAGAAAGAAAAATTAATGATAACTAATAAGAATTATTATAGCAAAGGTGAACGAAGACGACTTCTGACATCAAGAACAGCGTCAAGGTTGGAGAGCAGGTAGATTAAGGACCGACCCTGTACCTGGACCCTGGGGGGAAGGCTTAGAGTAAAAACTAGTTGCGGGCTAAGTAACTGTTTCCTTTTAGGGTGTTGTCAGTTATTGTGAAGTTAAAAACGAATGAGAACCATTCTTGTCCCACCCTCAATATTTCTATAAAATCTACTGAGGAGAAAGAACATAGGTCTTATGTTGATCTTCGGCCTGAAGGAAAGGTCTTATGATGATGTCCGACCTTGAGGATGGGTCTTCTGTTTTCTTCCGGCTTAGGGACTGATGCCTTGGCTCTACATAGACCATGGAGATTGGATCCTGGCAGTTCTTGGACCTGGGGGCTTGGCGAGATGACCTAAGATCAGCTATACAATACAACTCTCGAAACAGTCTATCTGAAATCATGCCTTCACAACTAATTATTGAATTCATTGATTCTTGTAACTATAATTTGTAATTCTTGTAAATATAATTTGTATATATTCTGTATTAAACATTTCTTGGTAATTATCATCAATAATTATCCAGTGGCATCCCGAATAAAATTAAAGACCCCAAAACGTAACATTTCAGTTGTCTTTCCTTATTATAACCATAGTCCATGTGAATGAATGTTATATTACTAAAAAGAAAATATATTAGCTAAGTAATCTGATCCCTTCAGCGTTGGAACGATCCAGTAATTAGGAAGAGCTCTTGTTTGATCCTGGGTACTTTAAATGGTATAATTATATATTGATAATTGATTTTATTTCTGATTAAGAAGTTTCTGAGCATTACGATACCTCAGGTTAAATCGTTAACAACTCCAATTAGACACCTTGATAAATTCCTCCCAACTCCAGCCTCACCGCCATCCGTCTCTCGAATATGATAAGAGTTATTCCTATACCCCACAGATATATGATACGTAAGCGATTCCTCGTAGTGATTATTGCTGGACTTCGCCATACATTTTCTGAGGATTGACTGGCAATAAATACGGGAGGGGGCCAAAATTGCATTGAAATTGGGCGCTAGGTAGTACATTAACATAAATCCTTTGGAATTGCCTGCCATAAGTTGCTGCGGATCGGCCTATGCTACAGTTATAGGCGATCTGTTATGGGGATTGCAACTTGTCTCAGTTTCTAACTTGTACCAATATTTCCGTATTAATTGTCTTGTTCAACATTGTTAGTCTTGACCTGTATTATTGGTAAATGTTACTTGCTCACTCAATAAGTCACATTGCTTAATCGGAAACAAATATTTCATTTTTTATTTTCCAATGTGTTCTGAATTTTCTGTATTTTTTTTCCGTGATATTTGATAATGTGGTTCATTAATAATCAACTTTGGAAGAATAAAATAAAAATATAAAGACATTTTTTTTATTATTTCTAAATGATATTTACAACTGTATTAAATGAATACATCAAGTAAATTTGAACATATGGATATAATGACATAAAAACACTTGCTGAGTAACTACCCAATGGTAGCACTCTAATGATATGTCTACATTAGGAGATCAAGGAGCCATCTTCTTTTCAGACGCCTCGGAGGGTTATCAGGAATTGAAAAGGAAGCAAGGTTAGAAACGAGAGGGTTGGGATGATTCTGAAGTTTATTATGGAAGGATAGGTATCTGGATTGGGCCAGATCTGAAACAAAAGGTCATTATGGATGGTTTTATTTGTAACAAAGTAGGGAGCATTGAGGATTTTACGAAGGATTTTGGATTGTAAGGATTGGATACGAGAGGAATTCGATGGTTTAGTGGAGCCCCATAGCTCAACTCCTTAAGTCCAAATAGGCCTTATTATAGTCATGTATATGAGTCTTTTGTAATTAATTGGAAGTTTAGAGCGTTTGTCTAGTAAGTGCTGAAGTAGTCGGAAACGTCGAGCGGTTTTTTGCCGTATCAGTCTAGTAATAAAGAAATAAGAATTGATTTGGATTTGTATACAATATTTGGATATTTTTAAGTAAAAGGTATAACTTAAAACGAAAAAAAACTTTTGTTGTAATAGATTTATTCTTTCACCCTAAAAATATAAAAAATAATATAAAATGGAACAACAGAGCAACTAAGGTTGGTTTTATACTTATTTTCCTCTGGAAAACAGTTGAAAAATAATCAACTGTTTTCCATTAATGCTTACGTTAGAAAATTGAATAGAATTTTAAATGTCATCTGAACTTCTAAATTTCTTTTCCATGCTTTGTTTTAAAAAATATACCGCAAGATGGAGTTACTAGGGGACTGGAGTTTTAGATTCAAACATCCTTGAAAAATGACGAAGACACAGTACAGTTAGTGTTGAATTTTCTAAAATCAAACGACTTGTTAAACATAATTTAAAAGTTTAAATTCATATCTAGTTCAGATAAACATATTTAAACACGAGCGTTGATGACCACTAGGTTTTACGCCTTAAAACCCCAACTAACAACAACTTCGGGACGGGTGGGTAACTTTGGGACAGCGAGTAAAATTTAGTTTGTGATGATTCAGTGGTGGATACATTGTGTTGGTTCAGTCAGCATGTACTGCGCTGATACCTTGCGGCACACTAATCTCGAGGCACAAGCGAAAGTATCATGAAAACCAGAATTTAGGGGAAAAAAAAAGCAATGAAAATAAATAAAACCTAACTGCATAATCAGTGTAATGAACTAGGGTTCTCAAACTTCTGCAAGATAGTATTGCAGTACATGCTTACACAAAGCACGTTTTTGCAGACTGAACCAACACAGTTTATCCACCACTGAATCACCACAAACTAAATTTTACCCGCCGTCCCATCTTACGCTATGTGTTTTTATATTTTGTTCAAGTTTAGAACCAGAAAAAACGCCTTCTCTAATACAAACTCAACGCATATACAATATTTCAACCCTCATAATTTATTTATAGGCATTGTAGAGTTGAGCTAAAACGTTTGACTAAATTTTGCTGCTACATCTTTGTTATTGTTTTTCTTAGAGAACAACTATTAAGTTTCAGCAAACCAAGGGAAAAACTCCAAAACTGTTTCTAATAGGTGTAAAAATTATTTAAAAAAGTCCTACGCCATCTTCCGATGGTCTTCGATACAAACATTCTTCTAGTGTCGCCGGTTTGAATCCTGTAGATTGAAATTTATTTCGTAGCTGACGAACGAAAGGTCTTTTATACTGTGCCAAAGTGTGTTATTTTAGAAAATAATGTTGTTGTTTTTTTTAAGTGTTTTAACATAATAGTTTATAACACTTTTTAAAATGATAAAAATAAATAATAAAAAAGTCCTTGCATTTTAAATATAATTATGTAATGCGAAAAATAGTGAATTATATTTTTCGCGTTTATGTTTTATAGTTCTTGAGAAGTTTTCTCCGGGCTGCTTTCTAATATCAGTAATGAACCGAGCTAATTACCTTTGGAATAAAAACATAGAAAATAATTTTAAATAATAATAAATGAGAGAAAAGAAAAATATATTTATTCAACTTAAAACAAGTACACGGAAAACGCATTTGAAAGAAATCTATATTATAATAAACACCGAGGGAAAGAGAAAGGACAAACTTTTCTTTAAAACAAAAAAATCCCCTTGCGAAAGTGGGGAGGGTCCCGAACCATAACTTTCATACTGTAACAACACTATCATTTATCACACCTCCCTATGTTTATATTTGATCGTTTATACTATATACCGGTTTGCTACGTCACGTCTTTATAATGTTAGTTCGTCTTAAATTTTTTATAATCTGGGACTGTTTATTTACAATAGTAATGTTCGAAATGTTTCAACCACAAAGCACATTGATGATATGTAGGAGTTTTTTTTTTTCTAATGTAATATTTCAAAGTATAGTGAACTGGTGTAAATTTAATCCACCAATGTCCCTTAGGATAGAATAGAATAGCATAACAGTTTTTAAGAATTGGTTATTCGGAAGGCGTATTTATTCAACAATCGCATATTATGTTTGTGTAATATTTATTTTTTGCCTACGTTTCGACCTACCTCGTAGGTCTCCTTCAGGGCTAATTAGAAGAAGACATAAATAAATCTTATTAATTTTTATGGAATTCTGGCAATGGCCAGCTTATCCACTCAAGTCATGGGTGTTTGTGGTTTTAGTGCCCTCTCTCAGTCTCCACCGGACTGGTAATGCCGGCGATGCGGTTGAGAGAGAAGCGCTGGGATCTCTTAGAGTCTCGCTTTGTCCTTCACACGTGGGGGAAAGGGCTGGACTCGGAGATCTCTTACCTAATTGTAAATATTGTATTTAAGTATGAATGTTTTTCTATTTTTTTCTATTACTTATACTTTATTTAATTTTGCTACGAATTTCTGTATTTCATTTAATTTTAACTCTAAGTTACATTTCCTTGGTTTATTATAGTTTTTGCCTTTGTTATATAGATTTTTATATTTTTTTTATATTTTTTATTTATTTTTTTTTTATTTATTTATTTATTTTTTTAATGTAATGTATATATGGTATGAATGTGCCTCACTCAGCCTTAGTACTCAGTGCCCTTAAGTGTGGCAAAATGTATTATTACTCAATAAACAGATAGATATCTTTGGAAATTAATTTTTATAAATTACAAAGAAATCTCCAACGTACGGAAAAGAAAAAAAATAATAAACAACTGCTTTAAAGAAATATATCTGGTCTATAGTTAAACGTATAGTTAACGTATCGGAAGCAATGAGGTCTTTATAAGTAATACTTTTATTTACAAAGTCTGTTACAAATGGCATTTTAACAAATAGAATTATACTATAATGGGTTGACTTCAAGAGTTCACTCCAAGTCTCCTACAAGAGCATGACTTCAAGAATGTAACTGCATGAGTGATTAGTCTAGAGGACCATGAGGGTAATATACCCATCAATAGTAAGATAGATATAGGAAGCATCCATATGAGGTCTGTGAGAAAGAGACATTTTGCTGAAATATGTTATTGTTCCCTAAGTCTTGATAATGGGTCTTGTTGTGTCCAGTCGGTGCCTTATAGATAACTATTTCTAACGTATCAGTGATAGTTCTGTCCTTTGGGTTATGGAAATTGTCAATATATGACAATTGGCAAAGTTAAATAACTCAATTATTAAAATAAACGTTAAATTAATATTATTATTATTTGTTACGGATTACGTACATTCTATAATTATATGAAACAGAAAAAACAATAAACAACAGCTTACAGAAACTATAGTTAATCTTTATCAGATCATATAAAGGCAAGAAGGTTAAGGGGGTATATGTAGCTTGAAGTAATCCATCAGGAAGCCTTCTACACTAGGGGTCTCAAAACTTTTTGGCCCACAGACCATGTTGAGACCTCGACTAAGTTTCGCAGGCAGAGGACGGGATGGCCGAGCAAGTTTGGGCATGGGTCCCAGACTGCCCGTTTCTGAACGTTGTGGGTTCGATTCCCACCTGGGTCGGTTACTTTTCTTTTCCGGAAAATGATTCATGACATTTCCACTCAGGTATGTACGCTGCGGATACCTCAAGGTAGGGGTTGGCAAAAAGGACCGCGATAGGGTCCACTTGCCGGACTAGTTCTCCCCACCAAGTACCAGTACCAGTAAGTCCGAGGGCCGCATTGAATACTCCACTTAAAGTCCCGCGCGCCATGGCTTAGATCAAATCGTATTCTTCAAATGAGACTTTAGCTGAGAAATAAGCTATCTAAAAGGGAAAAAAAACATGCAACAATTGTTGAGAGTAATTTGCTAAATTTCATATATTTTTAAAAAATTTAATTGTGTAATCAAAGAAGCTTTCGCGTGCCGGATTGAAGATAGTTTGAAGACCACTGCTCTACACAATGAATGACAGAATAGTTTAACAGAGACCACCAGATTTTAATATTTCAGTTAGCTGAATTTTAATCTAATAACAAATACTGAATACTATGATTGACAATAATATCAGCTAGTATATCGTCTCGGTCCTTATATTTGACCCAGTATCTCTTTCCACTGAAAAGTTTTTTTTTCTGGAGAATATGACTATCAGATCACTCACTCCAAAATGGGAATTTAGGAATATATCGGGCAAAATGAAAATTGATCCCTGTGCCCAAAGGCTAACGGAAGTTGAGCGAAAATGAATTTTAAACAAACAAAGGATGTGGGAACATTTCAATCAAATGAAACTCATCACCGTTGGCAAATACAGGTTCCGAGATTAGCTCCATGCTATCCTTCTGTTTTCGCAGCCAAATTACATATCTCTCCGCCTAATGGAGTTAGGATTAATTTTTTCCCTGAAAAGTGATTTGAATTGTCAAGTTAATGATATTTTAAATATGAGTAAGTTAATATTTGCCAGTCATTCCCGTGACGTCCGTTCTATTAGACCGTGGTACAGACCCCTTTTTATCGAATTGTTAACATCCGGATGATACTTCGTAAATACCTTTTTCTCATCGTAACATGCAAATATCATATTTACGAAAATTCTCGGAATTGGGGCGTTTTCAATCTGGACGTCGGCATACTTTGTCTATTTAATTAGGTACTAAAAACTCGTAAATACCCACTTGCTTTCCACTTGAATCGTAAGATAATTTGAGCATAAAGTCGAGAAAAAAGGTGGCATTGAGCCGTTTGCTGTGACCTACACTCCCAAATTGTAAAACATAAGAAATATTGAACTGCCACAGCTAGATTAGAACTGAGATTATGTGCACAGTGCCTTACTCACTGAAATATTCCGCTCCTTTAAGTTTCAGCCCAAAAAGCAGTCCTACTCAATACGTATGGGAATACAAGATAATTTTTAATTTTCAACTTCAACAATTTTCGAGATGTAGATATTCTAGATATCTGAGAGAGCGAACTAAAAAAGTAATAACATAAATAATATCTTGTAGGCACCTACCCTTTGCGTATATACCAATTACTTTTAACGTGAGCTTGAATGAAATATTTAAAATATTATATATAAAGCATTAGATAAAAAATGTATATATATATATATATATATATATATATATTATATATATATATATATATATATACATCAATGTAGTATATACATATATATTATATATTATATATATATAATTATATATATATATATATATATATACATCAATGTAGTATATACATATATATATATAATATATATGCGGCGCACAGTCGTCGGAAAAGGAATAACAATGGCAAAATTACTGGGAAACTTTTAATTCAGGCAAGATATTTGAAAAATCGGAATTTATTATAGCATGTCGGAGTATTCTGAATTAATATAGAATAAAACACTCTTGGTAAGACCAACCGTTATTATTATTGTTTTTTTTTTTCAAAAATAAATTGCAATAATAATATTATATGTTGTAAAAATGAAAATTTATTGTATAAGGTTATTGGCCAAATCAATAATAAAAATCTATTACCTTTATTACTATCAAGAGGATATAGTGATGAGAGAGGAAGATCAAACCAACCTACAACTAAATGTATATAAAACCAAATACATGGTAGTGATATGAAATCAATACCCCAGTATCAATTATGAGTCACAAAATTGTTTAAATTTCTCTTCAATCTTTTCCTTCTCATTTCCTTTCAGTAGTTTTGTTTCTATACTTTTCCTCCAGTTTTCTATGACGAAAATAAATAAATTATATTAGGTATAAATTTATTTAGATGCAGGTAGGAATTTTTTCTAGCTCGTTTATGTTATAGCTTTATTGACTGAATTTGCCGGATAATTACCAAAACCGCGAGTCACCGCCGTTGATTTTCGTATTCATCGTTAGCAGAGGGTTCAAAGAACATTTTGATTATAGGAAGACCTTGGCTGTCGTTGGCGCGAGGTTCTTTCCGATTGGAAACCGATATTTCAGGATCCGTTGAATGTAGCTTATGCTATGAATATACCAAATTATAGAAGTTATTAAAAAATAACTCATTTCAACAAATTACAAAACAAAAAATAATTTGAGAATTCAACAAAAACGTCTAAAATATATTTAACAATTAACAACTAGTTGCATTATTAATGTGGTAGAAACTGGATTTTTTCTTATATTTAAATGAAAATTTTAGGAATTGGTATTTTTTATTCGTGCTTAATCTTTAGGAATATATGAGTTAACTGTGTCATTAAAAACATAGAACTTTGAATTATCATAACTTAAAAATAAGGGTTTTTGCCGCTCTCAGGCCACTGTGCGTTGTGTGCTTGAGACTACTCGAGAGAAATTAAAACATTAATAAGGTGGGATTAATAATATAAAATATATATTTATTTTTTTTGTGCTATACACATAAAGTAATAACTTTTGGAATATATACAATTACAAAGAGAAGAATAGTTGAGGTGGTCAGTCAAAAAAGAAGGCAAAAATAAATGATAATATTTATTTTTACATATGCCGACGTTTCGACCTGAAGTTCTTAGTCATTATTAACAATTTCATTTTACCTTATATTTATTTATTTTAATTTTTTATTCATTTTTTTTTTTTTTTACCATCACTACTTGTTTCTCATACCTTGTTATCTGGTTATTTTCTTAGCCCTGATGAAGGCTAAGAAAATAACCTAATTATGTAAAAATAAATATTATCATTTATTTTTGCCTCCTTTTTTGACTGACCACCCCAACTATTATTCTCTTCATGATCCACGACAGTCAACCATTTACCAATTATAAACAATTATATAATTGTTGATAAATGTTTATAAATCGAGACCTCAATTATTATAAGGCAATTACGCAGCATTGGTGCTTTTTTTCTTCTTTTTTTTAATTCTGTAGCGAGAGTCAGCAAATTGTCGAAACTCAATCGAGTACAACGATAAATCTAATACAAACGATTTCTGAATTTCCAATGGTATTTAAGTTTTTTTTTTTTTTTTTTTTTTTTTTTGTATTTTAGTCCAAATGTTCACAACAGTTGTTATTATTTGGGTTTTTTGGCGCCATCTTTTTCTATTTTCGACTCTCTCACTCGACGTCGGTATGGATGTCTGATTTTTAATTTCTGAGATATTTAAATAGGAATGCAAAAATAAGTCGACACGAGCCTACTTTACCCGAATTGAGTGTGACGGCTTATTTAAAGTCAATCTTTGTGAAGTTTTTTTTTTTTATTATTATTTTAATGGAATTTGCAACTGTATTACATAGAGAATACAATAAATAAATGAGAAATTTGTAACATGGCATGTACAACATGAAGAGAAACTACCCATTGGTAGAACTCAAATTAAAGTTCTATATTAGAAGATCCCGAGGCCATCTTCTTTTCAGACGCCTCGGAGGGTTATCAGGGATCGAGGAGGAAGCAAGGTTTGAAACGAGAGGATTCGGATGGTTCTGCAGTTTGTTATGGAAGGAAAAGGTATCTGGATTGGGCCAGATCGGAAACATGGAACATTAAGGTCTTTATGGATGATTTTATTTGTGGCCAAGTAAGGAGCGTTGAGGATTTTACGAAGGATTTTGGATTGTAAGGATTGGATACTAGAGGAATTCGATGGTTTAGTGGAGCCCCAAAGCTCAATTCCGTAAGTCCAAATAGGTCTTATTATTGTTATATATACGAGTCGTTTATAATTGATTGAAAGCTTAGATCGTTTGTCTAGTAAGTGCTGCAGTAGTCTTTGTGAAGTTAAATGCACTCTTACCCCATATTACTCTACAATAAAGTTGTGGTTATTGTTATTCTCACAGGTCACTTATGATTCATGTTCACTATGATTTCTCATCTCATTCCTCATTATGATATGGAATCTGTGTAGAACAATAATCCAGCTAGATAGGTTTGATATCTTACCATTATAAGTTAGCGAGAACATACCCCTCCACATAAATCAGAAGCACTGACCACTGCTCCAGTATGTCATCGTTAAATTATCTGTTTCTCCAAATTATGTTGTTTTCACTGTCAATCGTTCCTATTGTTCGTCGTTTAACATAGAATTATCAACGTGTCCAACAGCTCCGTTTTATTAAATAAATAAAGTTTAAAAAATCCCACAATTCCAAGCTTCCAGTTCCTTTTGTTATTGAAAAATGGATGGACAAAACCTTCATTTTATAATATCTAATATTATATATAACCATCCAGTTGGAAAAATTTACCCAAACCGATTGGAAGTAGTGTGTAAGTGAATTGTTTAGTTGCTCAATGGGGAAGTGATGGAATGAGATGTCTGTGAATTACAAATGAAGCCAGCTATTGGCCATTTGAGTTCTCATTTCCCAGCCCATCCCCACCCCCTCTAAATTGCTAAGCATCGTTAGTTCCATAGAACAAGCTATTCAACCGACGTCCATTGCGTATTCACCTCTGCCAAAGGGAAATTATGATCGTGGAGTATTGGCGAAATATGGGAGAGGGAGTGAGTGTGTGTGAGAGAGAGAATTTGAAATTGATTTGGTTATAATTTTAGTTTTATCATAATTAGGTTATCACGTTTGTATGTTTATTTTTTTTCTGATTTTTACCACAGCTATAAAATATTTTTATTATAAATTAATTTTTACTATAATATTTTAACACTAACCATCAACGAAATTTATGAAAACTTTATTAATAAATGATATAAATACAAATATTTTATAATATATTTACATCTTAAGATTTAACGTCTTATAATAATAAACAAGAGTTACGCTATAACCATCATGTGAAATTAAAAATCAATACTTTTTCCATAGTAAAAATTGTATAAAATAGCAACTCACATTTTGAAATAGTAGAATTCTAAAAATAACTCTTGAGACAAAATAATTCCGTATAAAAAATATCGTATTGCAATTTATAAGCTTTTGAACATAGACATGTTTATTATATATTAATGCGTAATTAACAGCTGTAGAACTGCATTTTTTCTAATTTATAATGATTGGACAAAATTAACATATATTAATTAATTAACATCACATTTCCGACATTTTTAAACCTTTCTGAAATGTTTTTTTCTTTTTTTAATCAAAAAATATTTTTAGTGCGTTAAATCATGGTATGAAAATTTGTAAAGCAGTTCATGTAATAATTTAAACATTTTTTATAATTTTTTGGAACCGAAAATCAGACATGTCTTAAACGTTTGTATATTTTATTTAATCTGATCGGAAAAACAAAACTTTGGTTGAAGTATCATGTCCAACAGTCAATTCTCCATCATACGTTACACATTGAGTTATGCTCAATGCGAGGGAAAGAACATTCATGAGCACAATATTCTTATACTGTACTTTTCTTATACTTATGTTATAAATAATGGACATAAAAATAGCCTGTAAAAAAACAAAGCAGATATATGTCCATGTGGCTGAAAAACTCTTAATTACTTGCATTAAGAGGGATGCTTCCACTGCTTCCGAACCAAAAGCATAAGCACAAAGTAATGATAAAAAAGAGAGAATAAATTTATTTTAATTAAAAGTTATTCAATTCAGTATTTATCTATTCCACTTAGGATTGCCAAATTAAGAAATCCATAAATTTATATATTGAATCGAAATTCATATATTTCAATGCCTTTCAAGCTTTTCTTGCACGGGTATCTTAAGTTAGTTAGTCATTTTTGTGATATGCTTTATTAAATATTTATGAGCCTAATTTATGTATTTCTTTTTCAGGTATGTGGATTCCAATGTTTTCTGCGATTAAGGTAATTTGAATCGTAATAATATTAAAAAAATTGGTGCGGTGAATAACACAATTTTCTCTTACGAACCTACTTCCTTTGCTTGGATGACAATGTAGGCCACAATATTTTTTTTATTTTACTGTAGCTATTTTTATTTATAAGTAACCACGCACACGCATACAAAAAAAACCCACATCCATTTTTTTCAACTTAATTTCCAATTTTTTATAACCTAAATAATTAATTCAAACTCAAACTCTACGAAGGCCACATGCGGCCTCAAGGCAGTTTACCCTAGGTTGTGACAGATTGTATTATCATTCAAAGTAATAATAACTAATTTTTAAAATAAATCTTAAGAATACTTTAATTATAAATAGAAATTTAAGACAATTGATATAAATTATCACAATTCTTTGAAGTATATATTTTTGGTTCACCTACCTGAAAACAAAATTAAGTTTTCCACATAATTTCTATAGTGGTAGACATTATTAACTACAGTCAAATATAGTCAAGCACCAATTACAGTTACTTATAACCATAGTCAAATATCTAATGATCTTAATAATTAGATATTTATTTTTCTAAAACCATTTTTTTTTTTTTTTTTGCATCCTCCCCTTCCTCGCCGTTAAGGCTATACGGGGTTTTCCCGAGCCAGGGGGTGTGAGCGGGGATTTAAAAGACTCCCCGGCACCGTGACGCGAACTCCTGACTATTTTTTTATCATTGAGTCATATATCAGGTTGCCGGGCAACGGCGGTGCAGTGCACACGCTTTAGCCAATTCGGCCATCCCGCCCACCATTATTTTTTATTTTTCTAAAACCTTCAGCTTTCCAACGGTACCCCATACATACAAATTTTCTTCCCTTATTTTTTTAAATTTGTGTTCAAACTGCAATAATATTTCTCCCATTTTCTTCTTTAGTTAATTATTAGGCCTAATGGAAGACAATTTCTAAGAGAATGTTTTAAAAAAAAATGCAATTAATCAAGAAATTATAGATGATTGCACTTATACAGTAAGTCGTGAGCCATATATTCTTTGAATTTATTAAACATATAGAAGAAATAAACATTTCCAAGGGGGAGGATTACTAATATACAAGGAAACACTTCAACTTGGTAACCACTATAAAGATGGCCGTTGCCTTTGGGATTTGTACACGTCGAGGGTCTCATTCGCTCACTAAATTATTTACGGTCGACGAAGAACCTCCAACGCTTGTCAGGATAAGTTGAACTTGGAAGAGATGTTGGACAAGCCCTGGGTGCACTGTTCGGATATTTATGTACCCACCCTCCATCAGCGAACACGGGAGCACTTGGCATTCGAGTCCAGTCGAGTCGTCTCTGTCAGTCACTGAATAAGCCTTCACCGCTAATAAAAATATTTAGGCATTACTTCCTATTTAGTATTCAACATCTTGATTTTTTTTTTAAAGTTTTTTATTTATTTATTGAGATTTTAAAATTTTTAAACTAAAAATACAACAAGTAAACGTGAATGAGCAATTTAACGTATACACCCATAAAAAATCTGGTGCGCGCAACACACAACTTTCACTTACCGCTCTACTTTGAATAGAAATTATTTTTTGGCAATGCTGGGCTATTATAAAATTTTTTGAAGTGCATTTTAAACGGAGATAAAGCTTAAAGCTTACAGATAACAAGTCATTAAGACCATTATAATTACAAAATGTCTATTTAATGTATCGACGGTAGGCAATAAAAATCTAGTCACTCCATCTGCTTTTATAGACCACACATTTTTCTTAGCTTTTATAAACCACAGAATAACTAACTCCAATTTCATCATTTTTGAGTAATGTCAATTTAGTGATATTTTTAGTTGAAAAAGTTATCTATGCAGACAGTGAGTAAGTTGATTCCGGAGGTGGTGATTGCAGTGTTGAAATATAGAACTGAGAATAAAAGTATAAATTTAGGTACTTATTTCTTATGAAAGATGTTCTGAGGTAATATACTTTATTAAATATCTGTAGAAAAACGTTTTTATAGTCTCAACAATTAAAAAAGTATATTTTGAATTTATCAAAATTTTCACCTCTTCAGGGAAAAAAAACTAGAGACCATACCTTTCCTCCTAATTGTCCGATTTCGATGAAACCTCTTTCATTGTTTAGGAAATTTAAAAACCTTTGAAACATATTCTTACAATATCGACAAAAAATGTATACTTTTTGAGTTACTCGGAATTTAATTTTAATATCCCTCGTAACTTTTTTTCCAGCTTCTTTTCGTTGAAGTATGTTATATAAATAAATTTAAAGGGTATCCAGAAAATGACTTTAGCGAAGTTTCATTGAAATCGGTACATTCGTTTAGGCGCTACAGTCTATAGCAACGCAGATTTTTTTGCATTTTTATTTATTTTTTCTCCTTTATTAACTTATCATATTCTTTCAAAAGTCATATGTATCATTTTTTCGTAACTCTGAATAATGCAAAATGGTTAACTTTTTAAAATAAACCATATTAAAGGTACTTTAGAGGAAGACATATATGAACATGGGGTATTTAAGCCCTCTAAAGTGACATCAACGGGGATAAGACCTAAATGATATTAAAGACCACTTAATTATACAATGATACACCGAGTTTAATCTAAATTGTTAGAGCCGTTTTTGAGAAAATTGTAAAAATGTGTTTCAGCGTTTATATAAAGTGGCACTTCCGGTTAGCCAATTTTAACGAAAAAGTTACTGTCGCATCCGGCTCCTATACAAATCTTAAATACTTATTATCAGTTTTGTACTACCTTTCGTTTATGAGCTAGACTGTTAAAACACACACACACACACACACACACACACACAGAACAAACACACACACTACACACAGACACACACACACACACAAACACACCATTTTGCGACACTTGTTATTGATGGACACTCATGTTATTTGGACTCAGGGAACTTCAAAACATGTATTTCCGTTGAAAACTGAGATTCGAAAATTTTCACGATCGCAATACTTACCCTTACTTTATATTACATATATACGTAAGTGAAAGTAAAAAAGAAACTACCCATCTGTAGCACTCCAATTATAGTTCTCTATTAAAAAATCCCGAGACCATCTTCTTTTCAGACACCTAGAAAGGTTTTCAGGAGTCAAATTTACACACTAGTGGATTAGGATGGAACTGAAGTTTATTGTGGAAGAAGAGGTATCTGGATTGGCCTAAATTCGGCAACATAAGGAACATCGGTATCATTATGGATAATTTTATTTATAAAAATGTTAGGAGCATTGAGGATTTTGGATTGTGAGGATTGGATACGACAGGAATTTTATAAAAACCGAATTCCTTCTAAATGTAGCTGACAGTAAGTTTATTATTACAGTGAGGAATTGGATAGTTTATTTGATCCTCAACCCTCAATTCCATATACCCTAGTATAATAGTCAAGTAAATGAGTCTTTTATAGTCAGTCATTTGGTTTAGTTTAGGGTTAGTTTTGAGCATTAAAACGTAAATATGCTGAAGTAGCCTGAAACGTCTAGCAGTTTCAGTCTTGTAAGAAGATTCCAGGTAAGATATTTGTCCTCGTGGAATCCTAAGTAACGGATTTGTTTAATTAGGATAAGTGGAATCTTATTAAAGAATACTGTTGAGTATGAAGTGGTAGGTTTCTGAATAAAGCTAAAAGTGATTTCTTGGAATTCATTTTAATCATCCATTTCCGACTCCATTCCTCAATGTTTTTTTTTCAAATTAAAAATACAAAAAAATGTTATCTCATGACCATTAGCGGGGATTCAGGATTTCCTTTTAGGGAGGGGCTTTATTTTATTTTATTTTTTTTTATTAACGGTAATTACTCTGAAAAAAAGGATGAAACTCTTATGAAATTATGATGAGTGGTCTTCGAAGGCTGAATATAGAAACAATATTCCTTTTAGCTATAATTTTTTTTATTTTACTTCCTTAGCACGTGCAACAGTTAGTAGTTGTTAAATTGTTATAATTTAAAAAGAGGGAATATCGATATCTTTAAATATTTAGCTCAGATCACGCACGAAAAACAAATATAGGCATATTAAAAAAAAAATCATTTTTTCATTTTTTTTTTTGTGGGGGGGAGGGAAGCACAGCCCGGAAACTTATCTCCGTGGTACCGTTTGTGTCGTCAACTTCACAACTTAAAACCAAAACATGTATACTTATCCTAACACGTTGCTCCTTTGATGCAAAAATGTGCCTTTCTTGTAAAATTGGGATGTATTCATGATATTTAGAATTAAAATTTTGTATAAATTTAGTACTTTTTTCTATTTAGATTTATTATTCTTTTTCTACATAATTTGGTTTTTAGCCAAATTTAGGATTGTAGTAAAATGGTATCAAATCAAAATATATATAGCAATAAATGTTATAGATAACGTGATCAAGAAATTATAACATATAACCTGAGTAGATAATATGTGTGATATTGATAATCGTATGAAATATTTATAATTTGTTAGGGTTTATTTATCATTCGTTCAAATTAATTTAAATATGTAATTGACTTGTGGAAATATTAAATTTGTATTTAATTCTTAATTGAACTTATTATCAAGTCATAAATTAATTGCACCTACCTAATAAAAAACACTTTTGATCAATTTGAAGAAATTGAAATACTTGGATCAGAAACTCTTTTAATTAATTTTTTTCATCAGATTTTTCGGTTACTTTTCCCACATCCAGTTCCCTTTCAAACGACTTTCAGTTAACTTTTTAATGCAGTGGTTAACTTGTGCATTTTGTTCTTAAAAATGTGTATCGACAGAGCCTTCTTCCTTAAATCTTACCATTACGTACATATTTTTTTGTAAATTTAACTATATTTAAATGAAGCGTTGATGAATTAAATGTTAATCATCTGAAGAAGGAGGTAAAGTAGGACAGAGACCCCTTTCCCATTCTTTTAACTTTTAAAACAAATTAGCAATAAATGTTTAAACTTTTACTTTTCGCCAATTTAGACACCGACAGAACATACAAGGTCACATCCAATCGCATACTAGAAGAAATGTGAGGTTATAGTTAAACAGCTAATCAGTTAAAAAGGCAGGTGAAAAAAACTTATTTTAAAAAATTAAAAAAAAATGAATGTCACAAAAATATAAATAATTAGAAACATAAAAAGAAGAATTGAAAATGCACACCAAAGGAATGTTGTGCATTATGAAGGCTGCAGTGAAAGTTGTAAAATAGTTGACGATTCTTTTATAAGAACTTCTGGGTTGTTATATTTGCTGCTTGTTAAGTAGGATGAGATGTTTATTCATGACATGGGCAACGGGCGGAAGGGCAGTAATCCTCAACCTGGACTCAAGCTTTGGGGTGGTGGGAAAGGGGGGAGGGCTGGGTTGGGAGGGGGAGCTCCAATAATTGGCAGCTATTCCAAGTGCCATGTCCAATAGACCTGTCTTGTCGCGTCTTAATCTCGTTACCTTCCTCAAGTAGTCCCCCCCGCCCCTCGATAATTGATAGGACAAATCAAGCAGCTGACATGATGACATCCCTTACTGGATCAAGTTCATTTTAAAATGGAAAGAATGCTGGTATTGGTGAAACTCGGGTCGTTTTAAGTGTTCGACAAGCAGTCTTGACGTTGAGGGTCTTTTATAAAGTTAATTTACAATCAAAATCATGGTAAATATATTTATCCAATTACAAGCATGCTACATTACGTTTATTAATCTCTGTTAATTTCTATCTGGAATTAATTATGGATATTCTAAATGGTTTTAATTATTAATTATGGATACATGAAATTCAATAATGAGGATATAGAACTGAATCCAGAAGTGCTTATAAAAAGAATTAAACATTTTAAATATCTTGGTTCCATAATTGAAATAGATTGTGCATGTGATGTGGAAATAAAAAAAAAAAAATTTCAGACTGCAAAAGACCATATCAATGCTCAACTCGGTATAATGGAATCGGAACATTATCCCCCCCAAAAAAAAAATCTACAATAGTATAGTACTGAGCATTATGACATATGGGTTATAAACTCAAAGTTTCTGTTATAAACTCTGTCATATGTTCGGGTAATTAGTGATAGCAATTTGTTTTAGCATGCATGGCTTTTGATCTTTCTTTCAATTAAGCGATCTCAACAATATACGTTGCGGCCACAAGAGCAGCTTGCTGTTTGCGGCCGTAATTATTAAGATGAGAGATAATTATTTGCGTCACGAAATTTAATGAAGAAGATTATGTTACTCGAGGAAAGACTTGTTAGACTTTAGTGTTTGTTATTTAAACAGCTTAGTGATTAGTGGTTTCTCAGTATAACCTCGTTGCTACTCCTTCACTTTCTCACGCATTAAAATTCAAATTGTTCGTTAATTTGTTCTCAAAACGCAGAAAAGTGACGGAATTCTATTATTTTAAACGATTCCTTGTATTTGAATGATAAAAATTAAAAGATAAAAGTTAACCCTTTTTTAGCCAATAAAAATAGTTTGTTTCTTTGCTTGGGCTTTGAGGCGTAAAACCCTAGATTCATCAACGCCTGTTTATTTTTTTATTTTTGTTCTCTTGAGCTCAGGAAATCTTTAAAAAAAAAAAAGTAATAGACATTTATATGTTCTGTTAAATAGACTATGGGTTTTAAGGATGTTTATAACTGTATTTATATTTGATTCATCATTATTTAAAATAGATGAAATACCTTGTGTAAGAGATAATCCATTTAAGCTTGTGATGTAATAGGGGGGCATTCCTGAAAAATATGACTGACAGTGAGATGGCTACTGCAGTATTGGCATGTTGGATGCGGAAAAACAGATTGTTAATATTAATTAAATTTTCCTTTATTTTTCTCCGACTCCCAATAGATGTTTATTTATACTTTATAAAGTTTATTGGTAAAAACACGACGATGGTCTCGTGTTCCGGGCTTGGAAGTCTGGAATATTTGGAAAAGTAAAGAAATTTTATTTTAATAATTCTATATTTTACATACTGGGGAACGTGAACGAAAAATGATTAATTATAGGTATTCTAGTATTTTAGATTACAGCACTTATATAATTATTTATAACGATCACCTCATAAAAATTTATCATTTAAATATATTTTCGTTTCCCTTGTCTATGAGAATGATGGTTGAAGCGGCAAAAGATCAAAAAGATCTGCAGACAAAAAAAAAATACAAAATAAAATACTGCCTCATAATATTTTAGAAGGGGGAAGAATAAATGTTTAATGTACTCCATATGCGTATTATGTCCCAAAAATAACATTTTCGTAAATTGGAAAAGTCAGACAACTCCATTAAAAGTTTTACGTAATGATATGTAAAATTTAGAAGAAGGTTTTGTTTCGCCAACTTTATAACAAATAACTGGTATTAATTCGGTACCTTGGTCTGGCAGGGCATCGAAGTAACAGTTGATGGAAAATGGCAGGCTGGGTACCGGAGAACACATATTACATATTATAACAATGGAACAATTGTAATTATAATTGGTAATTGGTTGACTGTCGTGGATAATGAAGAGAAGAATAGTTGGGGTGTTCAGTCAAAAAGGAAGGCAAAAATAAATGATAATATTTATTTTTTACATATGCCGACGTTTCGACCTGAAGTTCAGGCCTTCATCAGGGCTAAGAAAATAACCAGATAATAAGGTATGAGAAACATAAGTAATGATGGTAAAAAAGATAATAAACAATAAAAAACGAAAATAAAAAAAAATTAGAAAATTAAAATAGATAAATATAAAGTAAAATGAAATTGTTAGAATAATGACTAAGAACTAAGAGATAAATTGTAATTATAATTACATATTGGAAATAAGTTAATTCTAATCATGTCAATAATATATTGTTATTGTTTTCTGAGTTTATTTAACAAAAATACTTTTCTTAGAACCCTACCTGTTACATGGCTCCCAACAAAGGAAAAAGAACTACAAACTATATTCAATATGGCACCTAAAAAGACGCAGCTCAGAAATCGTACCATCTCACCGAAAACGACCTCAAAGAGATACTTTTATGCACTGAGACACCAATTGCCAAGCTATTAAAAGCATTAATGAAGCGAGTAGCCCGAAAGTAACTCTCCTAGATTTCCAGAAAAGAAGTCTCCTAGATTGCATTTCGATGGACCCTCAGACACGGATCGGATCATATCTGGTATCAAACTATGCAAAAGAGACAAGAATGTTGAAGAAACCAGTGCACTTGCTGGTCTACCACATCGTTTATTCGGTATAGCTTCTGATTGGTACCAAGGTAACTCAAATTCTGTAACATCTTGGTCTTACGCAATTACGTTACTCAAAGAAACATTTAAATTAATCCAGCCTCCTTATTTAACGTTTCGACAGATTTTTTCAAAACCACAGACTGTCCCAAAAAAACCTCAGAATATATTTTTCGATTCCAAAAAAACGTACGTTTACTTCCATACAATATTAGTGTCGATATGAAAATTGATATTCTTTACGCTCTATTATATCGAGTTAACTGAAAATAGGTTAATTGTCGTCACATCAAAAATATATTGTGATTGTTTCCTGAGTTTTGCAAAAATAATTCTCTTAGAACCCTACCTGTTACAATATTACTTATACATATATATATATATATATATATATATATATATATATATATATAGCTACATTTATTCGGGATGCCGCTGGATAATTATTGATAATAATTACCCAAAATTATTTAATAAAAATCAATAATGAATGATTAGTCAAAGAAATTCGGATCTATATTATATTGATTGGTCCAGGATTAATTAATTGGATTTCTTTTCTCAAAGGCTGGTTTGTGTTTATCATCCTTTCTAATTACCAACATTACCTGTGATCATCATGGTATAAAGATGTGGCAGAAATAAAATGACTTTTACTAAAAAAAAACTTATATTTATTTCTATGTTTAATAAAGAATTATAGACAAATTATGCTTAAAGAAACTAAATACATGATTCAATGAATTTACTCAATGACTGTGAATTTAGATGGACTGTTTGAGAATTATTGCCATGGAATATTTTAACATTAGGATTGGGAATTACAACTTAGCTATTATGGTATGAAACGTGGTGTGGTTAGTAGATTTCATCGCTGCATCTGCTGATCCGAGATCATCTCGTCAAGTCCCCAGGTCCAAAAACTGCCAGGATCCCATCTCTATGGTCTTTGTAGAGCCAATCCTTCAGTCCCCAAGCCAGAAGAAAACCAAAGACCTATCCCCAAGGCCGGCCATCAACATAAGACCTCTTTTCTTATTTCTCGGTAGATTTTATACAAATATTCAGGGTAGGATGGTTTTCATTGGTTATTAACTTCACCCTATAACTTCACAATAACTGGTAACGCCCTAAACGGAACTAGTTACTTAGCCCGTTACTAGTTTTTACTCTGAGCCTTCTCCAGGGTCCAGGTATAGGTCGGTCCTTGTAGGTTCCAGGCATTTACCTGATAGCCAGGGCCCAAAAATCGACCTGATCGCAGACAAAGGTTTGATTTTAAATTACGAAAGTGCATGTTATTCTGAGTAATAAATTAAAGAACGTTAAATTTTGCGTCAAACAAGTACATAAACTTTAAAATTTGGTTACGTGGTAAGGTTTAAAACCACGATCAACCAACGCTGAGTTTTACCAAATGATGTGTTTGGTGTCAGGATATTCCAACATTGTTTTCGACCCAAAATAATAACTTTAAAAAAAATTATTTGCTATGTTCAATACATAGCAACATTTTAAACATAATATTTAACTGAAGTTTTATTCACTGTCTCTCGTTCCTATTTTTTAACTCTTGGATGTATAAAATTATATACATATAAATTATACTATTATATGTATAAAATTCCCATGGCAAAAGTTTAAGTTCCGAAATAACAGAAAAAAAAATCCAAAGTAAAAGTTCCATTCATACCGAAGCTAATTAAAAATAAATGTCAACTTATCATTTCTAGCCCTGATTTAATATAATATATATGTTTGTTTGTATACGTTCTACGATCTTCTTGTGTATTTCGATTTTAGATAAGTTAAAAATGAATCAATACTTTAGAGCGCGGTCTTAAATTTAGTAATAAAAAATATATTAAAAAAAAAAGTTAAATAAAATCACCTTTGATAACATAATAATCGGCCTTCATATTAAGGGTATTCGAAAAGTAATAAATCGGTTGGTGGGATGGGATCTTGATACTGACAGTATTTTCATTAAAAAGGCAATCAATATCATAATAGTGGGAGGATTTTCGGGAAAAAAAGTTATATTTACATTCAAATAATAAAAATCTGACATTGACATTTATTTATATATTTCTTTTTTATTTCAAATATAAAAATGAAATAATTTTTTATTCATGACGATAGTTAAAGGGAATATTGAGCTTTATCACGTGGTCCCTTGTTTCAAATCGTCTTTATATTCCCTCCTCACTTTATTAACTATTTCTTTTATCGTTACGGACTGTAATATTACTCAATAAAACAGTTTCATAATTCTCTTACTACTTTACCTAGGTGAAGGATAAATTACATATAATAAGTATTATATGTTTTATTTTTTTATTTGTGATATTTACAAACGGTCAGCCGTATCAGGGGCACAGCAATCGGGACAAGAAGAGTTTACAGTCAGTGGGGCACCGATTTCAACCAAATTTTTTTTGGTGATAAAATATTTGAATATTTATAAATTTATTTATCCCGTTGTTGTTGTTTATTGGGATTTCAGGCATAAAACGTCGAGATCATCAAAGCCTGTGTTTAGTTTTCCACTAAACTAGATTTAAATTTAAAAAAAATTCTATGCTAACTGTACTGTGTTTTCGTAATTTTTAAGGATATTTGATATTGGGAGTGTGATTTGAAACTAGTTAAATTCGAGATATAGAAAGAACATTTTATTTATCCTAGTGTTCCTTCCAATAGGTCCAAGATTTTTTTTTTTTAATAATATAAAACAACATTTATTATTTGTGTTTGAAGAAGAAAAATAAATGATATTCGCGCGGTTCTTGCTGATCGGTCCCTGTAAAAAACAACAACATTCAGATTATTTATTGTTGTATTTTCTTTACGGTCATTTTCATGTTCTATACCAATTGGTTTCTTTTTTTTTTTTTGCGAAATAAGAAAAAAAAATGTTTACTATGGTATTAAATGAGTTATAATGCGTCATAAATTAGAAAAAAACAAAAGGCGCTTCCGGTAAAATAGGCCAGGTAAATTTTTGCCATGAAAACGTAAGTTAGATTCGTTGTTAGTGTCATTAAATACTCTTTAATAAGAATTTTAAGAGTCTGAAAAAAAATAAAAAAATGCTAATTTAAGTACTTGATTTTCTTGCAGATTTTTTTTTTTTTTTTTTTCTGGGCGTTAATTGAATCATTCATAAATTCTCAAGATTTTCTCTAAATTCAACTTAGTAAGTCCAAGCGTTGGAAAGCCGAATTACTGCTTTTCGAACCTACATTAATAAATTTTAGATTTAATTTATTTTAGAGCTAAAAATTAAGCAAAACTTGCCAAAAATGTTTATTTTATATCTCGGGTTCCTCATCGTAAACCTATGACTTCCTGGCCTACAGGATACAGGTGCCTACAGGTCCTTTAACAATACCCCACTTATCCCTGTTGACCAAATCCGATACCTAGGACTCCACCTTGACAAACGACTCACTTGGAACCCCCATACCAGACTGAAACGACTAGAAACCGCCCGAAGTTTCCGACTACTCCAGCACTTACTAGACAAACGCTCTAAACTGCCAACTATTTACAAAAGACTCATATATATCACTATAATAAAGCCTATTTGGACTTACGGGATCGAGCTTTGGGGCTCTACTAAACCGTGAAATTCCTCTCGTATCCAATCCCTACAATCCAAAATCCTTCGTAAAATCCTTAATGCTCCCTACTTTGTCACAAATAAAATCATCCATAATGACCTTAATGCACCATATGTTTCCGATTTAGCTCAATCCAGATACCTGTCCTTTCATAATAAACTTCTGAACCATCCGAACCCTCTCGTTTCCAACCTTGCTTCCTCTTCTATTCCTGATAACCCTCCGAGGCGTCTGAAAAGAAGATGGCCTCGGGACCTTCTAATATAGAAATATAATTGGAGTGCTACAAATGGGTAGTTTCTCCTCATGTTGTACATGTCATATTACTTGTTCATATTTACTTGTTGTATTTATTATTAATTACAGTTGTAAATTTCGTTAATAAAAAAAAATCAAAAAAAATCTCAGGTTTCAAATCGTTTACAGTGGCCGAGTTTTGGCTATTTCGCGTAACATATAGAGTCATATACCTAATAATTTTCGTGTGAATTTGTGAATAAGAAGTAATCACAATTTCTTTTGTTGCCGAAAAAATTTTTAAGGTCCAGCCTTGATAAAAATTTATTGCAGGAAATTTAATTTTTCTTATTGCTATAAAATCGTATTTATTAAGGGCCTTCTGAGGTTGCAAAAAATCGTGTTTCTCCCTAAAATATCAGACTATCAAGATACCAGGCTGGTTTAGGAAAAATATTATATTTGACAGATAGCTACAGAATGGAAACAATTAAGAACGTAGCAGTGTGGGGGCCATTATTATTTTTTTTTGGGGGGGGGGACGGCGGGTTATGTGTCTAACATTTTTCGATGTTGTATCACCGGAAAACATCTGGTTGGAATCGGTGACGGACTGATTGCAACTATAAAGTAATAAGCATATTAACAATTCACATTTATTTATTGTATTTTCATGTAATACAGTTGTAAATTTCAATAATTTGTTTATTAAAAAAACATCAAACCAGTTTCAAAAAATCTTACATTTCCTAAATCAAATATTCTAAAAATGACGAAGACGTAATGACTATAGTATTAGATTTCCTGGAATGAAATAGTATTTTAAATATAATTTAAGTTCATTTATTATAATATATACATTTAGTTTTAATCCCTAAAGCTTTAAATTTTTTTTTTTAATGATAGGCTTGTATTTATTTTAATATTTTGCAGTTATTCACTCCATATTACTATTTATTTCTCTTAAATGTGTTCTTAATCTACAGATAATAAATAATAATGTAATATTTTCTTTTATGCCGATGTCACGTGCATCCTATTAGTTAATAACGATTTATTAATTGCATCCCAAACTCTTATATCACAAGTCTTGAAGAATGGTGTTAAAACTGGATTATTAAAACAAATCCCATCAAATTGCCTTTACTCTTCGTCGTAAACCCATGCCTTCCTGTCCTACGGTATCCTTTAACAATACCCAACTTATCCCTGTTGAACAAATCCGATACCTAGGACTCCACCTGGATAAACGACTCACTTGGAACCCCCATAACAGACTGAAACGACTAGGAACCGCCCAACGTTTTCAACTACTGCAGCTCTTACTAGACAAACGCTCTAAACTTCCAACTTTTTACAAAAGACTCATAAGGCCTATTTGGACTTACGGAGTCGAACTTTAGGGCTCTAATAAACCATCCAATTCCTCTTGTATCCAATCCTTACAATCCAAAACCCTTCGTAAAATCCTCAATGCACTTTACTTTGTCATAAATAAAATCATCCATAACGAACTTTATGTACCTTATGTTTCCGATTTAGCTCAATCCAAATACCTATCCTTCCATAATAAACTTCAGAACCATCCGATCCCAGTTGTTTCTACACTTGCTTCCTCTTCGCCTGAAAAGGAGAAAATCTCCGGATCTTCTAATATAAAAATATAATTGCAGTGCTACCAATGGGTAGTTTCTCTTCATGTTGTGCATGTGATGTTATTAATTTCATATTTAATTTTTGTATATATCATGTAATATAATTGTAAATTTCAATAAATAAAAAAAGGATTATATGCGTGAGACAACGATTAACTGTTCCAAGATCCTTAACCACTTGAAGAGGAACAATAACTGGTACAGGTTCTTTCCGAAACCTATTCCTCTGGGAAGGGAACATTACTACGACCTACATAGAACAGTTCCAAGCTCCACTCAATTCATTGCCTTTCCCCTCGTCGGGAATTCCTGGAATTCACCCGCCTCACTCCCCACCCCCACTTCGTGCCCCCCTCCCGAACTTTAGTCAATTTTTTTTTTTTTAACATTGTTTAATTCTCAGCATGTTTCATCCTAATGGACTCTACATGTAAAGTACTGAAGTACTCTACTGTAGAAGTCCTCGAAATAAAAATATTGAAAGCGTTTTAACATCCAACAAATGATTTTAATTTTTAGTTGGAATGAAAATAAACATTGAAAAGCACTTTATATACAAATAATAAAAAAACATTTAGAATTTTATGGTTACGAAAATGTCGTATTTTATTTGCGAAAAGTCTTTAAGTAACATTTTATTGCATTAAATCACTAAATAACTTAATGGCTCTTCACTTCGAAAAATTAAGCCTTTACAAGGCGGCGTCAAAGTCAGTGCATTACCAATTTTAACAAAATTTCCTTGTGTCATTCTACATCCAAAATATTATACTAATATCCTTCGTTCTAATGGGCGCTAAGAAAAGAAATAACCAATTTATGAAAATAATGTTTTTTCTATAATTATTCTGCATTAAAAAAAACCATATACTCATTTTTTTCTCTCTGATAATAAGACAAAATAAAACTGAAGAAATTTACATGAGGTTGGGCTACTGAAAAGTTTAGTTCCGAAACAAGTTCATATTTATTTCCAGAATATGTAGTTTGTCGTAAGGTATATCAAGGATGGATGGAGCTCTGCCTGAAATAAACACGCTAAAGAAATTAACTGTAATAAGTGTAACAATATCTTATCTGAAGCTGTAAGCCTGCTTCAGGGCTAATTAAAACGAGAAGAATAATCGAAATAAGAAATAAAAGAACAAAATTGCATAGAGGTAGTGTAGCCCAAATGCGAGACCGAGACGAGTCTTGGTCTTGCAAACTCAGTCTTGGTCATGGTCTTGGTCATGCGCAAGAGTCTCGCAACAGTCTTGCATTTACTTATTACTATAGATATATTACTGTAATTTTTTAAATAGCAGAAACCAATCTAAGATTAAAAGCAAAATTAGAGGAGTTAAGTGCACGAGTATATTGGTTATACCAATTATTAACGTATAAGAACTAAGATTATCGAGTATTAGTAACTATTTTGCCTTAATTTTTATTTAAAAAATCGATTTTTTTGCCAGTCCTGGTCTTGGTCTTGTAACAGTTAGGCGGCTTCGGTCTTGGTCTTGCAAAGTGCAAAACCAAGACCGATTTTGGACAACGTAAATAGAGGAATGAAACATTTAAAAAAAAAAAGTATACATGAAAAAATTGACTTAAATGATTATGTACTTATGATAATCAGGGCGTGATAGCCAAACACGCGTGTGGGCATTGATATCAGAGTGCCCGGTTCTGACCGGTGTGGATTCGATTCCTACCTGTATCAGTAAATATTTATTTCTCGGCGGCCAAGGAAATTTTGATATTCCAACTTTGGGGAGTTTACGTCGGCAACATCTAGGTAGCTGTCAAGGGTTTGGAAAAACGACTGAAAGACTCACTTGCCGGACTAGTTCCCCTCACCAGTAACAGTACAGGTACATAAGGCGATTGATATAAATTTGAAAATAAAAAATGTACTTATACAACCCCGAAAGTGAGGGGGTCTTGGGTTCCGTGATTTGTTAGAAAATACTGTTTCTTGGTTTACGTTTGCGGAAGGAGTTGATATGACCCTGCTCACGCTCAACCGCTAGATTTCCTCATTTATTAATTGAAATAACCAACTTTTTGAGTCTGAGTGTGCCTCAAGAAAGTCTCTCTAACTTAACGTAGAACCACGGCTGGTGTAACAGAATAAATAATAACCTACCGAAGGTGGACTCGAATCCGGAAGAGTAGAATCACAGTTTCTTGCTGACTGGCTTACCTAGCTCCGTTATATTAATTTCTTTTCTTTTTTCTTTTTTATTTCTTTATTGAGTATTACAACAATCTGTCTCTTGGGCATTGGTTATAGTGAGGTAGGATGACATTCACACTATATGTACAAACAAAATAAAATAAATAGAAACAACATAATTATTAATTTCTAACAGTGAATAATTTTAAGTGTGAAGATAAAGTTTAAATTTACGAGACATTTATAGATGTGAACCAAAACAAAACTGACAGTTAGTATAAATAGGAAGAGATAAAAGAATTGGCTATTTTTTGATCTTGATATTTCGATTTTAATTCAAATCTTCACAGTCGATTTCCGAAAAACAAAAGTGTGAAATCCTGATATGAAATGGCACTTTTTGTAAAAATAAAAATTTCCTGTTTTTTTAGCTAGACTATTTCCATTTAGTCAGACTTGTTTATTTTGACAAAAAATCCTGAAAATCTATAAATTACTCTGACATTTATATGCATGCAGAAACTGTATTTTGATATGTATGCGGGTAATATATGTTTACTATGTACTTACAATAAACCCTGATAAGGCGGCTAATAAATACTACCTGGAGGGAATAAATTAATTTTATATGTATCTAAGTTATATAATTTAGCCAGGATACGCGGCATCCCTCCCCTCATCGTTGGATACATGTAATTAATACCGCCCACTAAAACTGTTCAAATTAGTTGCTCCGACAATAAATCTCTACAGACTCAGCGGCTTAGATAGGGCTTTGAGTTATGACGGATTATTGGAATAGTTTAGCCAAAATGATCCTTGCTACAAGAGGGACCGCCAGGTGTGTCGTATGCCCTCACGCTCCCAAACTTTTCGTTAGCTTTGCTCTAATATCCCCATCATAGCTTATCATTCTTCTTCCATCTCTCATAAACATCTGTTTCTCTCCTCCTCTACCGCCCCACTGACCACCTTCAATCTCTCTCTCTCTCTCTCTCCTCTCTCTATATATATATATATATATATATAATCACTTTCCTTCTCTATTTCCTTTCTTTTCTTAGCTCCATCTCTTGGTTCCAATCTTTTCTCTTAAACGCTCCCAAGCAGTCTCCATTCCTAATCAACCACTATCTGCCTGCCTGCCTTTTTCCTCTGGAGTTGCCCAAGGATCTAGCATATCTCCTCTCCTTTTTAGTTCCTATATTAACGACCTCTATGACTCATTTCTCCATTGTTCCCACCACCTTTATGCAGACGATTTTCAAATATATCTATCCTTTTCTCCCCCGGAGCTGTTGGTGGCATTTACTAAGATCCAAGCAGGCTTATATCGAATCTGTCCCCAAAACAGTCAGATACCCGCTAATCTTTTATGTAAAATTACATAATATTCATAATAATATATTTACATATAGCTCATAATTTAAATACTTATTATCAGATTCGGCTTTCTTTTTTTTTTTCAACAGAAACACAGAGTTTACTGCTAAGAAGAATGTAATGTATTTTTTATTTTTTCTAAAAGTGTATATTTATATTTTACCATTATACATAATTTTAAGTGTCTTGGCAAGGTTTCAAGAGTTTTGTATATAGATTCTTTTATTTCATTTTGTATATAGTATGTATAACTAATATTTTCTTTACTTATTTATCTTTATCTTTACTTTTTATGTTTGTTTTCATTTGGCCAGTTATAACATTTTAATTTTGTACTTTTTTGTTATTCTAAAGGGACTTCGTCCCAGAATAAAATTATTTTCTATTCTATTCTACATATATACAGGACCATTAAGTTCTTAATGGTCAAACTCTGGTAGGTGATTCCAGACAAAATTTCCTACTGAAAAGTTCATTATGTACAGAAAGTAATAGCAGATTGTTGTAAGGTATCATTTATAAAAATAATCAAAATTGAATATTACAATTGATCTTTTTCTCATGTGAACGTAAATATTAGGATTAAATACATTTAATTGGTTACTTAATACTATGAGGATCAATATCCAGAATAGGGATCTGTGCAAAATACAATCTTTCATTATTATCTTTGATGATAATTTTTTCAATGAATGATAAATGCATTTGTATGGTTAATGTATTATAATAGAGTCCAATTTTTTTTTTCTGTTGGCATTACAGACCATTTGCCGCCTTAACAAGGGTGCTCCATCTCTGCCTTTCTTGGGCTATTTCTTTTCATTTATCTGCACGCAACTCTGTTGCATCTTTGTTGATTCTATCTATCCATCCGCTTTTTGGCCTTTAACGTGGCCTTTTTTTCTTCTATTGAGGCATTCATTGTTACGTAGAGGCTTCCAGATTGATTACTATCTGCCCCACCTATCTTAACCGCCGTGCCTTCATATTATGGGATATTGATTGACCAATTTCTGTAAGCAGTTCTTTGTTGGTCTTTCTTCTCCACGTGTTAGTGCTCTGATCCCAGATCGCTGCGGTTATCGTACGGAGGTTTTTCCTCTCAAATCTTTCAACACTTCATGGTCTATGGTCTCATAGCATAGAGTCCAGATTACAGAAAAAAAAATAAATTAAAACTTTACAACAATTTAGTGATTGTTATTTATACTGAAAATAAAGGTACGCTGGTATGACAAAATCCCATAATTTTTCTCACTATTTAAGATGAATCTCACCTCTATTTGTTACAAACCTTAACTTAATTGTTATGAAATTAAATATTATCAGACTAGAAAGATTTTGTAATAGTGGGTTATCTGTAGTTCAATTGTCGTATGTTAAACTTAGGGTAATTTAGCCGTTGAAAAGTCCTTTAAATGGTTTTGGCAAAGACAAACTGGTTATCTTACTGATGATGTTTCTCTCAAATCTTTCAATTCTTCTTTCTAGGATGATGGTCAGTGACCAGTTCTCGCAGCCATATATCATAACTGCCTTTTTCATACGAGGCATTGTACACCCTAATTTGAGATTAAGGTTCCGTTTTTTTTTCTTCTTATTCGCTGGTCTGTTTCCCTCTGTTGGTCATTCATTGATGTTATTGTGGAGCCGTGGTATTATTGAATTATTGAATCATCAAGCATATCTTCCGAATTTTATTATTGTACTTCACTCCTGTTTTGCCACGATTTTGTTTGGCAGTTGAGAGGCGTTGTAAATTCGATTTTTCTTTCAGTATTTATAAATTTTATTCTAGTTGTATTCAAAGAGAATATGAGGTAAGAGTTGGCTTTGAGACAGGCAGTGGGTTGTGTAGATCCTGGGCCGGGAGAGGGGGCAATATCAGTGAGTGCCTTCCCTGTCCCCTCTGAATTAGTAATGCCCTTCATCTTAACCTCCTCCTCCCTTTCTCAGCCCTTATTCAATATCGGATAGTTTTTATTATCTTTTGACACGCTTCTTCAATAATAAATATAAATACCTATTAAATATTTCAAAGACGAGATTTGAACGAATCCCCGCTTTTAGATATTAAAACGTTTTCTCCTGTCGCGCTGTTTGTTAACTTTTATGCCTTGCCTCAATTACATTTGTCCTCTTGTTGTAAAACAACATTCCGAAGGGCCCGCGGCGGAAGTTTTAGCGAAACTTTTAAATACCATGTAAAATGCAGAAGTTTCTAATATTAAAAAATGGTCGCTGCGGCGGAAGTTTTCACGCCTTTAGCTGAAGTTTTCGTTAAAGTCTTAATATTTTATCTTAAGGGAAAAATGTAAGTGATGTAGTAGATTATGAGTTTCTAAAATAGATTGAAATGGGGGGGGGAGGAGTAGAGGTATCACTATAGAACGAAATAACTTGTCTTCAAAATATCAAAAACTTGAAAAGGTATTATTTAGCTTAATTACTTAATAGCTAGTGCTTGATTGATATAGCCCTAGGATTATTTACCTAATAGTCTCGCCTTATCCTCTACACGTGAGGGAAAAGGCCTGACTCGAAGCACTCTCGGCTGACTGTAAATATTGTAAATAAGTATGAATGTGTTTTTATTTAATGTTGTCTCATGTTTGATTTATTCTGTTATTCCAAGTTTTCTTTTCTTTTCTTTTGTTATAATCTTGTTTTTCTTTTATTGTATATATTGTATGTTTGTTTTTCATTCATCCTAAATTCTCAATGCCCTTAATTGAGGCAAAATGTATTTTTTTTCTCAATAAAATATTATTAGTAATTTACCTAATGGTACAAACAAGTTTCTCATCTTAATCTCCAGCTTCATTTTTAGAATTCTGTCCCGCTAGATTCGCAATCGTCTACATTGTGCGTTGTTTCAAACAAAAAAAATTTTTTTTTCTAAATCACAGAGTGCAACTCCCAACTAATATTTCTTTCCCTATCAAGTAAAGCGAAAACATTTATCCCCCATCATAAAATGTTTATTTTCTAGTCAGGTTTTGTATATTTTATGAAGCATTAACGATAAAGATTATATTCCAATATTTTCAAGATAAGTCGGATAAAAACATTTAGATAAAAATGTTTTAACACCTTTTTGGGTATTCATATTTTATTATCATGGGTGATAAATATTGAGGACGCAGTCATTATAATTTTTTTTTATTTGTGCTGACGTTTCAACACAAATATGTGGGTCATCATCAGGGCGTGGTTCGAGCACTGAAGGCTTTCAAGTACTGACACATTTTGTAGCTAAGTGGCTCTCCTCTAATTTTATTATGTTTTTTATTTCGAATTCAGTCTTTTTTTTATAGGGGGGGGAGAGAGAGGGGTTTGTGGACAAGTCATATCCCAGTTGCTCCTTTATACCTACCAATATTCAAGGAAAGGGGCAAACATAATAAAAAGTTCCTAATCTCTCGTCGGCTATTTGGTTTCGTTGGAGCGTGAGTTGTGGCCATGTCATATTAAAACTAGATCCTTCTGCCCGCTGGAGACCCTCGCTAAAATGGGAATCTCATCTTTCGCTGTAGGTATATAACCCAGGGGGGGGGGGAGGAGGGGAGCAGGTTAGCAATTTTTCAAGCGTGATAAGAGTGGAGTAAGGGCAGGTACATAGGACGCAATATCCGACGAAAAGATTCCCGAGGCACATTAGAGATGTTACGTATGAAATTAGATCCAGTCTGGTGCCTCCTTTCCATATCTTTTATGAAATCCATCTTCCATCCTCCTCCCCTCCCAACAATTTAGTTTCGTCCGAATAAAAATTTATGTTTATGCCGGAACGAGTCTTTTCTTGCCTATCCTTAGACGTGATATCCCAATATTATTTTGAGACGCTTCAAAATGATGAAATGTATCGATAATATTCTCCTTTGCTAATATTGTGAGAATAAAAGAATATATGGTGATTGTTTTAAGTATTTTGTTCAGATCTGTCACAGAAGTAGATATAGCAAAAAAAAAAAAATAAAATAAAAATTTATGTTTATGCCGGAACGAGTCTTTTCTTGCTTATCCTTAGACGTGATATCCCAATATTATTTTGAGATACTTTAAAATAATGAAATGTATCGATAATATTCTCCTTTGCGAATTGTGAGAATAAAAGAATATCTTGTGATTGTTTTAAGTATTTTGTTCAGATCTATCACAGAAGTAAATATAGTAAAAAAATAAAATAAAAATGGTATTTATTATATTAATATAAATCTATTGCAATTATTATAAATCCATTACTCCGATTTACACTTTTGGAGTTCTATTCTTCTCTTCATTAATATAAATCAGTGAATAACTCGCAAAGAGAAAGACAGAAATTCAATGTTAGGTTATATTTGAAAAAAACTCCAACAACAATAGCGTTATGTTTCCAAAATGCAGCCAAAGAATAAAAAAAAACCGTCACTGTTTGAGTTAAATTTCTTTAACTGGGCAAAGAAGAATGTATCGGCATCAATATTACTGCAAGGATACTAACAGAAATGAGCCTTACTCTGCACTCTAATATATTAAGACATGATTTTTTTTTTAATATTTAATAGTTGACAGTTGCATTATAAAGGAAGGAGATGGTCCGGGGTTGTGGTCATAAATAGTGGTAAAATTTTATTGAAAGCCAACATTTCGACCCGACCTTGCAGGTCTTCTTCAGGGCTAGAACGGGCAAGATACAAAAAGATAGAGGATTGTGGCAGTTACATAATATTTAGATAAAACTTATAAATAATGTAAATAAGCTTATTAAAATTATAAACAGTAAGTACATTAAAATATGAACAAAGTAAGCTAAGTAACAAGATCCTAAACTGATGTAAATAGATGCTAACAATTGTTGTAGTGTAATATGTAATGTAATATAATATACATGCCCAAACCAGCAGAACCTGTTCTTTTCAATATTTACTAAAATGTTTTTTTCTACCTCCATCATTCCCAGAATTCTTTCATTTTTGATCCCATCTCTTCTGGATTTTCTTGCTGCTCTTCTACAAAAGTCCATCTCTACTGCTAACAGTCTGTTTCGGTGCCTTGCATTGATGACACAAGTCTCAGAGGTATATGTCGTAATTGGCTCAAATATAGCCTTGTATATCAGCCTCTTTGTACTGGGCTGCATATTCGAGCTCCAAAGGATACTGTTGAGTAGTGCTGTGACTTTTCTTCCTTCATCAATTCTTCTGTCAATATCATTGGTGGATGTACCTTCTCTATTAAATATTGCTCCTAGGTATTTAAATGTCTCTACAGTTTTTATACCTCTTTCAATTGGCGTGTCATCAGATGAAGGGCCAAGGTGCTAGTGTTGCCCAAATGCGAGACCGAGACGAGTCTTGGTCTTGCAAACTGTCTTGCTCTTGGTCTTTGTCTTGCGCAAGACTCCCGCGACAGTCTTGCAGTTACTTATAAGCTTATTAGTAAAGAAATATCACTGTAATTTTTTAGATAGGAGAAACCTAATTAAGTCCGAATGAAAAATTAGAAGAGTTAAATGCAAAAGTATATACGTTGTACCAATTATTAACATATAGTAACTAAGATTGTCAAGTATTAGTAACTATTTTACCTTAATTTTTATTTAAAAAATCGATTTTTTTTACCAACCTTGGTCTGTGTCTTGCAAAGTGAAAGACCAAGACCAATTTTGGGCAACACTACAAGGTTCTCTATTTTCATGAAGTTAATAGTGAACCCTCATTTTTTATAACTCTCGCCTACCTTTCTGAACATATAATAGAGAGTTATTAGGTTCATTAGGTTGATAGAACATTAGGTTCCTGATGCATAAATTTTCCCCAATCCTTATTCCCATTTTGCCACATTTTTTTCCACTCTCTTAGAGCAACATCAACATAAATTTTAAAAAGGTAGGCAAAAAGCGGCCTCCTTGCAAAAGTTCTTTTGAGGTTTGGAATTTTTCAGAGAGACTTCAACCTAGTTTAACACAGCATGCATTATTGAGGATATTGCAGAGAAGTTAAGTTTTGATTTTTTTACCTTCATCTGCGTGGTCAGTTTTTTTGATAATCAAATTCCCTTGTTTTGAATTTTCAAATATATGTATTTATCTATTTTTTTCTATATTCATTGGAATTATAATAATAATAATAATAATAATAATAATAATAATAATAATAAGGCTTAGCGAACCCGAAGGTTCGATGTCGACACCACCAATCGCTTGTTACACACCTCCCTCCACCGTTCGCCGTCCAAACCCAGTCCCTTCAGATCGGCTTTAATGCAATCTTCCACCTTCGCTTCGGTCTACCCCTCGGACGTTTACCATTCGGCACAGCAAATATTAACCTTTTAGGAATTCTTTCGTTACTAAGCCCAACAACTTTACAAGCCCATTTGATTCGCCTCGATGAAATTACATCAATTATATTACCCGGATACAGCTCACGCAATTCGGCGTTGTGTAGCCGTCTGAACTCTCCGGTTAACTCATCCTTCTTCGGTCCGAATATTCTACGCAATAGTTTATTTTCAAAAACCTTAAGACGCTGCTCATCCCTTAATGTAAGCGGCCAAGTTTCGCATCCATAAAGAACTGTAGGCAAGATAATTGTTTTATAGATTCTAATTTTTAAGTTCCGGGACAAGAGGCGCGAACTAAGTAGTTTTGTCACAGAAAAATAACAAGCATTTCCCGCCTTTAGTCTAACCTTAATCTCTTCTTCAATTTCGTTTTTTCTAGTTATCGTTGAACCTAGATACCTAAATGTATCTACCTGTTCAAACATATTACCATCTATATCGATGTCACCAGTAGTATCGCCATTTTTGCAGCTAACCATATATTTTGTTTTATACACGTTTATTTCGAGTCCTAGTTCTTTCCCGGCTTTCATTAACGTTGTCGTATTTAGTTTTATAGTTTCAACGTCTTCGCTTAACAGTACCAGATCATCAGCATAGCCCAGCACGGATGTTGTCCCCCCAGATCCAACCCTTTCTCGGTTCGCATTACCTCCCTAATGGCATGTTCTAATGCCAAATTGAACAGGACAGGCGAAAGTGAATCCCCCTGTTTTAAGCCCGAACGAACCTCAAATTTTTCGGACAAATTATTACCGATTCTAACTTTATTGAGTGTCTCCGTCAAGCACACCCTGACTAGATTTACTAGTTTTTTTGGAATCCCCTGCTCAATTAGAATATTATACAGTTTCTGGCGGTCAATAGAATCGTAAGCCTTTTTAAAATCTATATACAGCTGGTGAACAATACCGATATACTCCAATTTTTTCTCTAATATTTGCTGTAAAGAAAATATTTGATCAATAGTCGAACGATTCCGTCTAAATCCGCATTGGTAGTCTCCGATAATTTCCTCGGCGTATTCCGTGATTTGACTGGTTAAGATTGAAGTGAATATTTTATAACATACCGGAAGGAGTGAAATTCCTCGATAGTTATTACAATCCGTCTTCGGACCCTTTTTGTGAATCGGAATAAGAATAGGTTCTTTCCATTCTTCAGGTAATTTCTCGTTCACCCAGATCTTTCTAACCAACCGATGTATTTTAGAAACTCCAGCTTCCCCGCATGCCTTAATTAGTTCAGTAGGAATATTATCGATTCCCGCTGCTTTATATGATTTTAATTTTCCGATAGCTATTTCAACTTACTCTTTATTTGGTCCTTCTATTAACGGTTCAGCACTCTGGTACTCAGAAGGAGGACACAGATCATAATTTCCCGTATTTAAAATATTGTCAAAGTGGTCCTTAAACTTATTCAATATGTCAACCGGATCGGTCAGAATATTGTTATTATCATCCCTAATTCCAGACGTTACGGGCCCTACATATTTACGTGATCTGTTTATACCTTTGTACATGTCTCTTACGTTAATTTCGATTCTATTAGTTTCTATTTCAATTATTTTATTTTTAAGATGCTCCCTTTTTTTATTTTTGAGCAATTTTGTCGTTTCGTTCTTTGAGATTCGGAAGTATTCCAGATTGTCTTCGCTAGGATTATTTAGAGCTTTTAATTTAGCGGCTTTTCTTTTTTCGCACATGTTTAAGCAGTCTTCATCAAACCATTGGAATTATACCTTTATAATTTTTTCTTGGATATTGCATGTTTTTTTATCAATCCGTTTTTTCTTATAATTTAACATATGTCTATTTTAGGCCATAGGTCACCAAAAAAACACAGTTTTTTTATTTATTTCCTGTATGTTTATTCAAAGTTTCGGCTTCAGTAGCCATTTTCAAGAACCTGCAAAACATGCACCGCGCCATAAAATTTTTAAAATTTGTCATTATGATATGATTCGTCCTAATTCATTCTTTTATTTCAAAGAATGTCGTTTTCCGCTTCTCTATTTGCAGACGGTATCAAGAAAGTATTGTTCTTCAATAGGGCATTCATACAGGAATCTTGAAAATGGCTCCTGAAACCGAAACGTTGAATAAACGTACAGGAAATAAATAAAAAAACTGTGTTTTTTTGGTGACCTATGCCCTAAAATAGACATATGTTAAATTATGAGAAAATGGCACCAAACCCGAAGGATGTGACTAGAAAATCCTTTTTTTCTTTCTTTCCCTTATCAGATGTTTTATTATAACCTTACTCATCTGTGTTACCTTACCTTCCTTCCAATAAGAGATTGGGTATCATGGAGTTAATGGGCAAACTATGAAAAAAAATTATTTTCAACCAAAGGAGAGAATTGGAGAAATATTTTCGCAAATGGAAAACAAATTTCTGTGCTATATATATATATATATATATATATATATTATATATATATATATATATATATATAAATATATATATATATATATAAAATCTTAGAAATTAATTATTAAGATAATGAATTTTAATTGTTTTCGTAATTAATGTCTGTTTTCAAAATATATAATGTATTAACTACATAGAATTTCCATATATAACATCTGGAAAACTGAATCTCTATATTACTTTTAAGTAATTTGTTGAACGCACCTTTAGTGATACAGTGACCCGCAATAAACATTGAATGAACTCAATACGCTCAGAGGAGAAAGTTTGTGGAATTATTTTTTCGAGAAGTTAGATTGAATAGGGGGGAAAAATAAGCAAAACAATTGATTTCCCGTTTTTATTTTGTAATTGTTTTTTTTTCCCTGTCGAGTGAGACTTTTTGTACTGTCTTCGAACTTTCAAAGTTCTCTTTTATTGTTGTTTCGTGATATTCTCATTATGTATTAGAAAGCACTCCTTATTAATTACTAAATATTAAAATTGTAACATCTTTTATATTTATTTTTATTCATTTCATATGAATCAAACCAGGTACAAAATATTCCATAAACATCATCGGTAGTTTTTGAACATGGTGCTGACGGGTTAGAAGTTATAACTAGTTGAATGTTGACAAAATCCACATACTTTTCTATTTATTTTTATTATTTTCAGCTCACTCTGTTATTGAAGAAAAAACTAATAAAATCTGCCACACTTAAGGGTATTATGTATTAGTGGCTCTAGTATTCATTCACTCCATATTACTCAAGTATAGTAAGGGAAAATAAGTAAACAATAATAAAAAAAATCATAATGATAATTATATACACTTTTAAAAATATTTAAAATAAAATATAAATTCTTCAAAAATACGTAAAGTAATATATGTACATCTTTTTTTTTTATTTATTTAGAAATATAACAACCTGTCACGTGGACAATATTTATAGTGATATATTAACACATTCACGCCATATATACAGAAAATATAAAATTAAGAAAAGTAAAATAATAATCAAAAACCACGTACAATAAAAAATAAAATAACCTAAATATAAGTAAATTACAAACACGGTCATACTTATATACAATCGGCAGGGAACCCCAAGCCAAGCTTCTTCCGCCAACCATAGAAGGAAAAACTGGACTTCAAGAGATCCCTGCGCTACTCTCTCAACCACGTCACTGCTGCTAAAGCCAGTGGAGTTTGAGCGAGAGCGCTTTAGCCATATACAATCATGTCTTGAGTGGAGAATCTGTCCATTGCTAGAACTCCAAGGTATATACTACAAAAGATCTCTAGGCCACTGCCGCTTCAACCTTCGAGGAGGATTGTAGGGATCAGTGGAACTAGATAGGAATTTTCACTATTTGTAAGGTTCTGATAGAATTCAGAAAAATTTTCAGGGATAGATCAAGGACAAATGGTATAATAACATCATGAAGTATGGTTTTGCTATTTACAAAGAACGGAGCATCGACTATTGTTCGGAGGACATTAGACTGAAAGGATTGGATGCGTTTGGTGTCCCCCAAAGTTCAAGTCCGTAGGTCCAAAAAGGTTTCAAGATTGTATTGTAGATCAGTAGATCATTGCCAGAACTCCAAGATATATACTACAAAAGATCTCTGGACCACTGCCGCTTCAACCTTAGAGGAGGATTGTAGGGATGAGTGGAACTAGATAGCGATTGTGCTAGGGGATTCGGATGATTTATAAGGTTCTGATGGAATTTGGAAAAATTTTCATGGATAAGGTTGAGGACAAATGGGATATTAAGGTCATGATGTAGGGTTTTGTTTTTTATATAAAACGGATCATCGACTATTGTTCGGAGGATTTTGGACTGAAAGGATTGGATGCGTTTGATGTTTTTAGTGGTTTTTATAATTTAGCTGTTCTCCTAAAGTTCAAGTCCGTTGGTCCAAATAGGTTTCAAGATTGTCTTGTAGATCAGTAATTTGTTGTCAATCGAAAGTTGAGATTTTCTGTTCAGTAGTCTGTATAATTGGCCGTGTTGTCTGTTAAGTTCTTGTCTTTAAAGTCTAGTATGTGGGTTCCAGGTAAGAGAAACCCAAGATACCGGACAGTATATGTACGTCAATAAGAATAAATAAATTAAACAAGTTTCCATTTAATTTTCTTGAAAATAATATATATATATATAAAATAAATAATAATACTAAAAAAAAAAATATATATATATATAACCATATAACCAAAACAAACTTAGACCAATTAGAATAACAAGTTAAATACAGGCATACTTGGATACAATATTCACCCAATTCATTCACTCTGAAGAACTCCCTCCAAGCCATGCTTGGAGATCCCAGCGCCTTTCTCAATGGCATTAAGGACCAGTGGAGGCTGAGCAGAGGCGCTATATATATATATATATATATATATATATATATATAAAGAGTAGACATTATTCTATACAACAATTATTAGTCATTAGTTTTTCGCCACTCTCCATTAGTTTTTACTACTTTATATGTCAGATATTAATTTTTCCAATGTCTTTAGTTTTCCAACTGCATTGCTGTATTTCAAATGTACTCCGCCTCTTTTCTTTAATTCCTTTTCAGTCCGAAAAAAATATTTTTACTATCTTTCTTCTTTAATTAATTATTCAATTCGTTCATATTTCTTGTATTTATCCTTATTTATATTACTAGCAATAATGAGAAAGTTTTTAATTATTTTAAATAAAAATAATTAGAGGAAACAATTTTAAAAATTCATTATTTAATGTCAGTCAGAATATTTCAACGAGGAAAAGTTGTACCTGATATTAAATACTTAAACTGTTCTTTGACATAACCAGTTTAATCAATATTGTTTGTACCTTTTTTTTTCGACAATATTCTAAAAAATATAATGAAAAAGTGTAATTTAACTTTCTTTCGGTTTTATTTTTTTAACTGGACTGTTTGCTGACTATTTTTTGAGACTTCATTGTGTGGACTCAGGGGACCGTAAAACGTTTATTTCTACTATTTTTTCACATTCTATAATGTTTCACAGCATGAATATTTTACTTATGTTGGTAAGTGTTATAAAAAGTATTGAATAAACTGAGTGGCCCTTGAAAAATATGTGTAAGAAAATTTCATGGTTCATATTTATCCCTTTTACATTACTGGTAACAAGGAGAGGTCTTTGATTATTGTAATAAATAAAATTAAAGGGAGAAATGCTGAAATTTTGGTATTTAAGCTCTCTTAAGCTATTTCAATGAGACATTTTTTTATTTATTGAGTATTAAAATAATCTGTCTCTTAGACATTGGTTATAACGAGGTAGGATAACATTCACACTATATGTACAAAAAATATAAAATAAATAGAAGCAAAATAATAATCGAAAGTATATACAATAAATGATATAATAAAATAACGTAAAAAAAGAAAACCAATGATTAATACATAAATTATATTAAAGACCATTTAATTTTATATATATATATATATATATATATATATATATATATATATATATATATATATATATATATATATATATATGAAAAGTTTCATCGTGAAATCGATGATATTAGGCACCATTTCCGTTTAGTCGATATTGACTAAAAAGGTTGCTTTAAAATCTGAAGTATATTCATCCTGAATACTCAATTTCAGTTTCGTAAGTCTTTTTGTTTTTTAGTTACGATCTTCAAGTATACACAAATCTTTTTGCGATAATTGGTTATTTAGCATCACAATTATTTTTCTAACTACAATACATGAGTCGGAAGAAAAGTTCCAAGCTCCTGGAGTAAATTGCATACAGGAAAATAATGAAAATAAAAATAAATAAAATAATCCGTTACTTTGGAACAGCAACATTTGACTAAAAACAAAAAAACTAATATGCAAATCTTTATTATAAAACTTAATGCTGTGCGGTTCGGAGACAAGTTCCCTCAGTATGACCCACGGAAAAAAATTCCTTTCAGTTGAAATGGATTTTTGGAGGAGAGCTGCTAGGATATCCAGAATCGAAAATTTAAAGAACGCCACTAAAGGGAGAGATTGGAAACAAAGCAAAATATCCTAGAGGTAATGGAAGAAAAGAGACTCAGGTGGCATGGCCATGTGAGACAAATGAACGAAAATAGGATACCAAAAATAATTATCGATTGGGAGGCAGAGGGTAGAAGAAGGAGAGGAAGACCCACAGTTAGATGGAAGGATAGAGTGGTGGAAATTACGGATGGTAGGGAACCGTCGGAGGAGGATACTATGGACCGGCAGAGATGTAGACACTTGCTGAAGAAATAGTTTGGTTGGAGGAAAACTTCATATTGAAGAAACTCGTAAATAAAAAGAAAACAAATATTACAAATGAACAATGTTTCATAAATATATTAGCATTGCGGTATTATTATTGCATCTATAATGATTTTATTGGGTTATAATGCAACACTGAAGTCCATTGGTACTAGGGTTATAGTATTCATTCACATAATATGTACATAATTCACATTCTGTACCAAATCATTAGAACTCATCGACCCTCCTATATTTTTCACAGCTTACAATTCAAATACTCCATCCAATCCCGTCCCACCAGATCTCGTACTTCCGACCTCTATCCTCCTTCTCACCGAACTTCTGCGTTTGGCAAATCCTTTGCAATATAAGCCGCCTCCCTCTAGAATTCCATCCCTGCTGATATTCGACATGCTCAATCAGTTTCCTCTTTCAATCCTCTCCTCTTTAAGCACCTACTTCTTTCTCAATCCGACTGATTGTGAAATATGCTTAAGAGAAGTATCGAAGCACCACCAGAGACTACCTCAATTTATTAAGGTTATTTTAGTTTCTCATGTATATGTACAATTTACTTGTTCTTTTCTTTCTCTTTACAGTTTTTTTATCTTAAGTCAACTCTTATTGTTAATATACAATCAAATTGTAGCCACACAGACTTACAATTTGTATTTATATTTTGTTCTTAAGGGACAACAGTCCCAGAATAATAAAATATTTTTTTCATTTAATTTTCATTTCATTTCATTTCATAAAAAAATAAAATAAATACAAATAATTAAAATTAAAAAAATGTATAGATTAATTAATAGATAAAGTAGTATGCTAGATAAATAAAATAACAGATTAAAGCCGAATGATAATAAAATAAATAAAACACATTCACACCAGGGGACTCTGAATCAAGCTTTGTCCCCCAACTGGGTAAGCCAAAGCAGGAACTCCAGGAAATCTCAGTTTTTCTCTCTCAGCCTCGTCATTGGTATTGGAAGCAAGTGGAGACTGATGGAGGGCAGTAGAGCAACAGATGCTTAGGACTTGAGTGGAGAATGCCAAGTACTCCAATATATACATATTTACAAAAGGTCGCGGGGCCACTGCCTTTTTAACCTCTGAGGAGGATTATAGGGATGGCTGGAGCTAGTTAGTGATTGTGCTACAGGATTAGGATGACGAGTAGAGTTCTGGTGAAATTTGAAAAATTTGTTTGGGATTAGGTAAAGTACAAATGGGACATTAAGGCCATTATGTGAGGTTTTATTGGTTACATAGAAGAGAGCATCGACTATTGTTCGAAGAACTTTAGACTGGAAGGATTGAATGCGTTTGAAGTTAGAAACTTTTTCTGTCTCCCACAGTTGCTGTCCCTAGTCTCAGATAGGTTTCAGAATTGTCTTGTAGATTAATAGTTTTTTCTCAACTGAAAGTTGAGATTTTCTATTGAATAGTCTATATAGTTGGCAATATAGTCGGTTAAGCTGCTCTATTTTAAATCTGGTATGTGCGTTCCATGTTAGTCTTTTGTCTAGAATAAAGCCAAGATACCGGACTGTATCTGAGAGGGGATGCGGTACGGAGTTGAAATAAACTGGTGGGCAGGACTTGCACCGAATTCGATATTATTATCATCATCTTGCTTACAACAGATACAAATAACCTGTACAAATAAATTGTAAACAATTTCTATTCATATTAGAACATATAATTGGCACTTTCATTTCAGAGAATCATCTTACGGGATATTACTATTTAGATCATTTACTATTTGAATTACAAGGGTTATTAGAGGATGTTACTATAAACGTCAGAATTTAAATTCACTATTTGAATTACAAGGACTATTAGAGGATGTTACTCTAAACGTCAGAATTTAAATTCACTTTCAGCATGACGGTGCTCCCTGTCATTTCGCTCGTCAGGTGAGGCGAGATTTGAATGAAAGGTTTCCAGATCGTTCGATTGGTCTCCGTGGTCCAATTAGTTGCCCTCCAAAATCTCCTAACCGCAGTGTACTGGCATAATATTTATGGAGCTGGTTCAAAGATGAAGTCTACAAAGTAAAAGTAGACACTCGGGATTCACTAAATAAATATATTAAAAGTGCTGCAGGCGTCGTTAAAGAAATATGTGAAACATCCAAGAGGGCAACTTTCGCCCTTCAAAGTTTGAAAGTCAATTTTTGTATTCTCAAAAATTTATTTAAAAAATACTTCGATAACCGAAATGATAGTAAATGTATGAAACATTTTTTATCTGTGATTTTTTTAAATATATAATCAGCCAATAAAATTCAAACAAATGAAAATGGGCTGAGGACATATGAGTTTTTGTAATATTATTATATTACTGGGCGCAACCCGTTCTAAGAATTTATCCCGTTCCTCCTATATGTATTTCACATAGAGATAAGTGTTTGGATAAACGTAAGAAATAGGATTTGAAATCGATAATTATCTTTTTCACATTAGTGTGACCCTAAATCGGTCGGAAATTCGCAAGACCGCCTAACTGTTGGAAGACCAAGACCAAGATCAAGATTAGTAAAAAATATCTATTTTTAAAATAAAAATTAAGGCAAAATAGTTACTAATACTTGACAATTTTAGCTTCTATATGGAAAGAATTTGGATAACCTATATACTTTTGCATTTAACTCTTCTAATTTTTCATTCGGTTTCAGTTAGATTTCTATTATCTGAAAAATTACAGTAATATCTCTATAGCAATAAGCTAATAGGTAACTGCAAGACAATTGCGAGGCTCTTGAGCAAGACCCTATTTGGGCAACACTATTCCACATAATCATGTATTAATTATTATATTTGATTTTTAATTGAAAAATCATGCCTGAGTTATAAATAAAAATTTAAATCGATGTTTGATGTTTATTGATTCAATTAAAAATAATGATCACTGAGTGTTCGGTTTTACATAAATAATAATTAAATTGCGATCACAAAAATTTTCATTAGAAAATAAAAATCACCTTTTACACATAAATTAAATTAAATATTAATACTTGTGTACACGTTATTAATGAACACATTTCTTTATATTATATTTCTGAAATCGCATTAATTAATCGCGGTTCCTACACCATATATGTAATTGTAAGCCAAATTGTTCGAATGAATTTCGGAAATAAAGATTTTCTGTTGCTAATTTTTGACAACAATATTCTCCATCTACAACTTTATGCTCCAAATATATCATAGAAGTGACAAAAAATGTATATTTCTAATTTTAAAAAGTATTACTCAGGAATTATTACTATCATAAAATTTCAAACACTTTATTAGAAAATAAAGATAAGGATATGATTTATATCATTTACGATAAAAAATAAAAATCGCTCGTAATCAAAATTGTGATATATCGATTATACCAATTAGTGATTTGGTAATATTAACATAAAACAGTTGTGATTATTAATATTGTAGTTTTGTGTTTTAATATTCAAATATATAACATTTGGCTACGAGCCTAAAAGTAATGAAGAAAGGTACTTAGTGGTCGTATGAATTAAAGAAACAAGACTTGATTTTAAAACTAAAAGAATTAGGTTTGGTTTTTTGATGAGGCTGATTCTGTAGATAGGTTAAGGCAATTTTTAGTGCAGGAATTGATAATTGAAAATAAAGAAGAAAGCAATTAAATTGGTAAAAATATAACACTGTTAGGTTAATACTACTAAATCACTAATTGGTATAATCGATATATCACAATGTTCCCCCTTTCTGTTAGGTATTTGAATATTAAAACACAAAACTACACTATTAGTGATCACAAATCTTTAATTCATCATACAAGATAACACAGTTAGGTTAATACTACTGAATCACTAATTGGTATAATCGATATATCACAATGTTCCCCCTTTCTGTTAGGTATTTGAATATTAAAACACAAAACTACACTATTAGTGATCACAAATCTTTAATTCATCATACAAGATAACACAGTTAGGTTAATACTACTGAATCACTAATTGGTATAATCGATATATCACAAAAATCATCAAATGATTTTTAAAAATTCCGGATATAAATTTTGATAAGATTTTGTTTTTTTTATTTTTATTTGAAAATTAATACATTCTTCCCCATTGGAGGGCATTAATATTAAGGCTACATTAAACATTCACACAATACATACATACAAATGACAACTAAAATAGAAGTAAAAGAAAAAGAGTTAACATACATAGGTACTTCGACAAACGACTCACATGGAATCCTCATACAAGACTGAAACGACAAGAAACTGCTCGACGTTTCCGACTACTCCAACACTTACTAGACAAACGCTCTAAGCTTTCACTCAATTACAAACGACTCATATATATGACAATAATAAGACCTATTTGGACCTACGGAATTGAGCTCTGGCTCTCCACTAAGCCATCGAATTCCTCTCGTATCCAATCCTTACAATCCAAAATCCTTCGTAAAATCCTCAACGCTCCTTACTTTGTCACAAACAAAATCATCCATAAAGACCTTAATGTTCCATATGTTTCCGATTTGGCCCAATCCAGATACCTATCATTCCATAACAAACTGCAGAACCATCCGAACCCTCTTGTTTCAAACATTGCTTCCTCCTCTATCCCTGATAACCCTCCGAGGCGTCTGAAAAGAAGATGGCCTCGGGATCTTCTAATATAGAACTTCAATTTGAGTTCTACCAATGGGTAGTTTCTCTTCATATTTTACATGTCATGTTACCAATGTCACATTTATCTGTTGTATTTTTAATGTAATACAGTTGTAAATTTCAATAAAATTTAAAAAAAAAAACATACATAAGTAAAAAAAAAAATTAAAAATAAAACAAAACAAGAGGAAAAAAGAATAGAGAAAAGCTAAATGAAATTGAAATATATAAAACACATTCATACCTATATACAATTTTTTTTTTTTTTTTTTTTTGAATTTTCTATTTTAAACTCTGGTATAAAATAAATATAGATCCTCATGAAAATATATGGCAAATTTGAAATACTACCTGTGTGTAGTTTCTTTACAGGTGACGGATATTCTAGCTTTTTATAAGAACAGTTGCGTGTAATTGAGAGAGAAAAACAATTATGTTTTTTATGTTAACTTCATCCTTTGACATTTGCATGTTTTACTCTTGAACATATTCTTAAATAAGTATTTCAAAGTGACAAAGGGCTCGACGTAAAATATCCTCGTTCCATAGGGAATTATGCCAGTGTCACTTCGCTCCCAAGGTTTATAATTACTATTTCGTAAGCTAACTGACGCCCTAATTAAAGTTTGAGAACTGCTTTGTGTTAACATTTTACCAGACCGGTCCCCTCGCCTGCTTTCACGAATTTTTTATTATAATAGGTTTTTACCCTTTGTTTTTAGGTTGTCCTCGCTAAATCTTTTGTCTTTATTGTCCATTAGCCATCTTTGATATTCTGTTTGATACGAGAGGGAGCTATGGAAAGTTCAAAGATTAATGATTTTATTATAAATTAAGTACACAGAGGTAACTCGAGCAAACTTCGACTTTGAAGTCTCGTTGATATTCAATTAGTGTCATTCGGTAAACGTTTACAATATACACAAACATTGTTATATTTTCTAAAACCCATAAACTAAAAATTTAAATTATACCACTAATATATTAATTAATACAGATATTAAAAAATTAATTGTTTATTTCAACAAACCATAAATTTTTTTATTGAAAGTTATAATAAGTTAACTAATTTTATACTCAAGGTGGTTGAGGATTGAAGTCACTAGAAGTAAAAAAATAATCTATTGTTTCTAAATAACCTTTCCTTTATTAATTTCTTTATTGAGTAATATTACATTTTATCACAATTAAGGACACTAGTAATAGTGATACAGGAGTTCATTCACACCACATGTACAATAAATATAAATAAATTTATTAATAACAGAATTAAATATTAATACAAGAAGGAATAAAAATAAAATAATAACACGAAAAAAGAAATATATTCATATATAAATACGACTTCGACACAACCACACGAAGCGATTCTAGTCCAGAAAACTGATATACCAAGCCGGTCCCATTCCGTCTCTAGTCATTCAACATTAACATTTTTTTTGTTCGGATTATTAGATTGACGGGTTTGGATTATTAAGAACGCCTTATATTTTTTATTTGTTTTTTTCTTAGCTCTGACGAATGCCTGAGACTTATATTTTTAACATATAAGACATTTTTTTTTGGACTTCTAATTACTGCAATCTCCAGCCAATATATTTTATTAAAGTAATCTACAGTCGACCATTTCTTCAAAACTTTTATTTAAATTATTAAAACTAGACCATATACATTTGAGATGAAGTAGAACAGAAAATATGATATAAATATAATTATATAATTAAATATTTAAAATACCATGTAGTTTTTTACAATACGTTACATACAAAATAATAAAAGTATTTAATATCTTAATTACAAAAAACAAAGTATAAATTTTTTTTTGGTGGATCAGCATATAATACATGGAACCTATTTTATTGTATTTGGTAATTTATTTTGTGTATTTAAAATACAGTTTTTGGATTTTAGTATCTTTGAAACAAAATACAAATAGTTTGTTTTTTGGATTTTAAAAGAAAACACAGTTACAAACAATCTATTTTATATTCTACTTCTCGAAATGCTAAATACGAAAAATGTATGTTATTTTGTATCTTAAAATACTATATTTGAAATACTGCCCAAGTTGGAGATGAAACCTTGTAGTTGTGGTGTTACATCGCTACGCCATTAAATGGATTGTCATAATAGAACAACATATGTAAATTATCATAATCCTCTATGTATGTTAATTAACAGATTCCGCATCAGTAATATGTTTCACTAATTTTCTCTATGTCATGTTACATAGCTCTGTTGTTTCACTAATTGTAATCGCCAAATAGCGTGGCATTTATAAGCATCGCTTGCTTATATAATATTCATATATTTAATTGTATTCATTATTTGCATATTGTAACGTGAATATATATATGTTGTTTGGCAAACCTACAAATCACAATACTGCTTAATCAGGCCACACACCTAGTAATGAACTGGCTGATCGAGCTGCCAAAAAAAACATTACTGATGGAATATCTTATCAGGGAGTGCCTGTAGAGGATTTTATAACCGTCATCAAACAGAAAATGAACACAAAATGGGAACAGATATTGTCGAATGTAACCGAAAATAAATTGAGGGAGGTTAAGGGTGACGTTTCCTTTTGGGCATCGTCAAATAGGAATAACCGCAGAGAGGAAGTAATTCTTACGCGCCTGCGTATAGGTCATATACGCCTTACTTATGGATACCTGATGGCCCGTGATTCTTCGCCAACATGCCAAACCTGTGAGCTTATAAAACATTTAGATTCTGTTGTGACTTGACAAACTATCTACACTTCATTTTACAGGACAGTACGAATGAAATTGATAAACTATTTCTTTTCTGAAATGTTCTAAACTTGAAAATACAATATAATTCTCAATGGAAATAAGGCAATAATGACCCTAGTGGTTGAAGCCTTAAAATAAAAAAAAAAAGTCTCAACTGGATACAAACTTTTTTTTTATTATCTTAAAAGTTTAATCTAAACTTATTTAAATTATTTATCACTTGACTTCTATCGCAGCTCAGATTTGCGCAACTATTTAGAAATTCTTAATTCTAAAAAAAAATCTGTTTATAAATATAAAATTAATGAATAATAGGCAATTTTTCTATCGCCCTTTACACAATTTGTATTAGAATTTTTTATTCAAATCACTTATATTGGAACTTTTCTGTGATCCATATATCCCTTCTTAATGTACTATTAAAACTATAACAGTCATAGTGAATAAAACTATACTCTTATAGTAATATATTTATGAAGTTATTAAACAAAAAAAATTATATAGGCATTTCATATTCTGTTGTAATGTTTAATTCATATAAATTTTTCAGATTAAATATTTAAATTAGGCAGAGGAACCCGATAGATGACGCGTGCTGCGATCTGTTGGCCATGGGCAGAAGCCTGAGTGCTGACCTAGGTTAACATCAACTCCTTCATCGTATTCTTCCCGTGTCGTCCTTGCTTAGCGCTCCTTCTATAATTGCTTATAAATTGGGCATCAAATCCCCTCATCCCCCCCCCTCACCCAATTTGTCTCCTTTTTATAGTTGATTCCTGATTTGAATTGGGAGGGGGGGGGGAGGCGCGAAACGAACTTAAATTTACTTTGCTTATATATATTTAGCCACCGTTGACGATGTATTTAAATTCTGGTTATATTCAATTTAATACTTTTTTACAAGCCCATGTAAAGCTTATTTGTGAATTCAGAAAATTCTTTTGTAAAACTATTTATGAATATATAACCCAAAAACAGAACAGACATAAAGTAATTAGGATATAAATGGAAAATCCAAACCAGAAACCATCTAGCGTGAGCAGATCACTTGCTAACCTTTCACCAATTCATACAGAAAAAAAGATATGTATGAATATATATATATATATATATATATATATATATATATATATATATATATATATATATATATATATATATATATATATATATATATATATTCATATATATAAATGGAAAGAAAGAAAATAAAAAAAAAATTATTAGAGGCATCTAACCAAATAGACACTGAAGAAAAGAGAAGGTTGTATAAACGCAGAAGTGGAAGGTAACGGGTGATTAGAAGGAATGAGAGAAAAACAATACACATGAAAAAACACTAAAAAACAAAGCAGTAATATAGAAATATATTTATTTAATTAAATAAAAAATGAATAATTACGAAAGAAAATGTTGTTGTTAGTTGGGGTTTTAAGGCATAAATTTCGAGGTAATCAACGCCTGCGTAACAACAATAATTGTATAATTTAAAAAAAAAAATAATACTAACTTTACTGAGTCTTCGTCATTTTACAGGATGTTGATATTGGGGGTGTGAATCCTGAACTAGTTAAATTCGAGATATAAAAAGAACATTCCTGAAAAATGTCGTTAACTGTAAATTGCCTTACTACAATGTATATAAGCTTAGATTAGATTTTTCAAATAATAAAAAAAATATTCCTATTCAGTTAAGACCTTTAAACAATGAATCTGGGAGCTGAGGTGGGGAGGAGGAGTGTGTATCCAATGTAATATTGTTCAATAAATAAATGTTTAAGTTAATAAAGAAATTACTAAGATAATATATATATATTATATATATATATATATATATCCGCTTATATTAAGTTGACAAATAAGTCCTTTCGGGTTTTCTGTTTATTTTTATGTCACTATAATACACTTCTTATCTGATAAATTATTCCCGAAGGTGGATTATTTATCCTGTTTGTAATATGTCAACGACTATATCTGTTAACTCTTGCTGAAACTAGCTTAGTATTGTGTTTTGTATTGCACTGTGAATATGGAAGAAAATATCATTCATTATCGGCATGTTTTGTTGTATTATTCTAAAAAAGGTAAGCGTGCTGCAGAAGCTCATAGAAAAATTTTCAGTATTTATGGGGATGATGCCTTAACCGAACGCACATGTCAAAATTGGTTTGCCAAATTTCATTCAGGAAATTTCGACTTCAATGATGCTCAACGGTCTGGTCGCCCACATGAAATTGAAACGAGCAATATTAAGGTCATTGTTGATCAAAATCCCAGCCAATCAGTGCGATAGATTGCTATGGCCCTATGTTTTTACACAAGCGTAGAAAGCAACAATTTTTTTTTTTTCGAAAATCACAAAAAATGTTATAACTTCAATGTGACTTTACCTATCTACAAGACATTTAGCAGGAATTTAGGGCCACATGAACTTCAAAAAATGACATCAAAAGGACTTTCGTAAACAAACTACAAATGGAGATAAAATATAAAAATCTATATGGAGTTTTTGTTTATACGGCATTGAAGAGCAATAATTCAGCATTTGGAGAATATCCTGAAGAGTTATGAATGATCGAAGGGTGTTGTGTTCCACCAAGACAACGGTAGGTCTCACACCTCATTGTTCATTGGCAGTAAATTATTGAGCCTAGTATGGGACCTTTTGCCCCACCCTCCCTTTTCACCAGACCTAGCTCCATGTGACTACCACTTATTCCGGTCCCTCTAGAACTGCATGAATGGAAAGAAATTCCAAAAGGAAGAGGACATAAAAAACCTCTTGGATCAGTTTTTTAACTGTAAACTCCAGAGATTCTATAAACATAGCATTATGCAGTTAGTGGAATGATGGCAAAAAATCATATTAAATAATGGTCGATATATTGTAGTTTAGAATAAATTTTATGTAATTTGAGTTTTACAATACATTGATTTTATTTCACCCTGATAAACCGAAAGGATTTATTTGACCAATACATATTATCTTTTTATTTATTTTTTGTAAATAAAAATAAATAAGGTCTAATCATGAAGAGATGTATTCTATTTCAACAACTGGTTTAGTTACAAATATCCGATGAAATTAGGATAGTAATTTTCGTTGCCTTATTAATAATAAAAAAAATAATAATAATAAAGGAAGGATCTCTATCCATGCCCGTTCATAAATTATTCATAATATTTCCTAGGGGTCGCTTTGTAAAGCCCCGCTTCGTCCGCTCTATTCAAGGCTTTTAATTGCTCATTTCTTCAGCAGGGAGGGGCGGATGGGGGGCGAGGAAGGAGTCCTTCAAATTCGAAATTGAACTGGTAAACAATTCGAAAATGGCTGCATAAAAGGCCATGCTGCTTTTGTCTGTCTGGTATTTCTTTTGAAGATTATAATTGTCAGGACCTGATGGTTTCCGTTATTAACGAACGTCCCCTTTACCAACTCTTCATCGGCAATTCAATGAAAATACAATTAAACCGGCGAATATAGAACAGAACATCGAAGAAAGCGCGAAAGTCTCAACCTCGATATACCCTATTAGTATGGAGTTCTAACATTCTTTCTAAACAATAAATAAAAGATTAATATACAAGTTCCTCTGTCTATTCTCTAAGCACGAGATCCCAGGACTATTTTGTACTTTAAAAACACCAGTAAATCACTTTAGAGTAAAAGCACCATTAGCTGAAATAGGAATAATAAAATTTCAGGACCTCCTAGACCTCTATTTCATAAATTTTTAGTTTCTGCATTTTCTCCTTCTTTTTTTTTTTGTTTGATTATGTTTTTTTCTTCTTTTTTTAAATTATCTTGATGAAGTAATTGGATATCTATTGGGTCTCTGCCACTGGAGCCTTATAATGAGGACTTTTGCCAGCAATTGACAAGCTTGTACTCTCAGAATTTCAAAGACATATACTCAATATCTTACAAAGTTGACAATTCACTACTGCCTCGTTGAAAAAGAAATTGCTAATGATTTGGATTAAATATAAAGAAAAAAAAAGGTCATCCTGTTGCCAAAAAAAAGTTCTTGACAGTTACCAACATTTCTGACATCCTTCTTAAATGAGGGAAATAATGAAATTTCAGGACCTCCTAGACCTCTATTTCATATACTTTTTGTTTATATTTTTATTCTTGTATATTTGTCTGCTTTGCTTTAGTCTCGCTGGAAATCGTAACCAAAATAATGAGTGGTAAATTAGGAAGGTCCCTCACAGTCCACTTAGTGTCCCAGGAACCAACCATCTGTCAGTAAGAGTACCATACCTTAGGTTTGCCTTTTTCTGCTTAACTACTCCAATTTACCCCAAAATTTTTGTTTGTTGTTTGTTTTTAAATTATGTTTTATCTGTCTTTAACTTATCTTGATGAAGGAATTGGATATTTAATGGGTGTCAGCTATTGGAGCCCTATAATGGGGAATTTTGCCAGTAGTTGACAGGCCTATACTCTTATAAATTCAAAGAGATATGCTCAATATAATGAATCTTAAAGGGACCACTCACTACTGACTCTTTAAAAACATTGCTAATGATTTGGATTAAGTATATAACAAAAAAAGGTTCCCCTATTGCCAAAAACAGGTTCTTGACGGTGAGATTTATTGATAAATTTAAATTAGGAAACGCGAGAAGCTAATTTTATGATAAGTTAAAGATAATTTTTGTTAATCTTAAAATGATTAATATGAAATTTTCCTTAATAACACCATTTCCCTTGTATCTGCCAGCTATAGGAACATTTCAAATCAAACAGTGTCAGCTACTGGAACAACTAAACTATTATCTTAGTTTTCAATTTTTTAAAAATTTAGATAAATGTTTCATGGATAGGAAATACGTCCTGTTAAGGCGAAAAATAGTTCTATAAGATGAATCCATGAAAAACATAATAACATCAATATTGAAGTTTTTACACGTAAGAGTTCAATGAAATTTCCTTAAGCATGTCAGCATTTACTCGAATTGTTTAAAAATATTACGGGGTTCATAATTGATACCATAGGCGCAAACTTCGGGGAGGCGAAGGGGCGATGGCCCCCCAAAATTTTAAGTAAAAAATAAATAAAAATCAATAATAAATAAGCTACATGAATGAATAAACTGTGTAAACTAAATTCGATAAAGTTGTAGAAATGTACCAATGTTATGAAGGTTGTATCCACTCTCCCCTGTGTTTAATCTGATCAAATACGTTATATTTTGTATTTTTTCTTTCCTGCCTATACTAGGTAAGGAAAGTATTGAGATCGGGTCAAATTTCCGATATGCGGTTCAACGCATCTATACGTTTCAGAGCCCCCTTTACTTCGAGACATTTTTAGCCATAGGTCTGTCTGTCTGTTCCAAGATTTTCTCGGGAACTAGGTAACCGATTTTGTTTCTCCTTACTTTATTTTGTATGGTTTTGACTACTGATGCCTATGACACAAATTGATTGCTTTATGCGCAATAGCTGCTGCGCAATAAATAAAAAACATATTTTTCTATAGACGTTAGCGCGAAAAAGATTTTGATGAAACTTTCCTTTAATGTTTTCAATTTTCGTACATGAACTAAATTCAGAAAAAAAAAGTTACAAATAAAAGTAAAAAAGGTTTTGGGGCCTAACTCACTAGGTATGTATTCTATGGTAAAATTTATAATAAAACTTTTTGAAAAGTAATTAAATTACCAACAAAACAAAAAAAAATCATCTGAATCGAACCAGTATATGCGATGATAGATCGTATTCTATTTTCTACACCTATTTTAATTTATTACTTCCCTACCTATACTAGGTAGAAAGGTCAAATTTCCGATATTCCATTTTTCAGCTATTCAATTTCTAAGGAAAGATTACGAGTACAAATCCTGGATTCAGAAAGGGATGAATTAGAGAAAAAAGATAACCAAGTGGAAGTAAGAAAATCTGTTCCCTGCATCACACAAGCTTCACTAATTCCTCTACTTTTAACAGAAATTATTGTTTGACAAAATTAGGCAAGAAGTTTTTGCTAAGCAATATTAGAGGGTATTGAAATTTTTACACTGATCTACCTTAAGCCGGTTTACATAGTTTTAGTTTATCAAATAAATCGTACTCAAATCTTATTCTTTTTTTCGAATTGAATTTACCAAAATGGTAGGAATGGGAAAACACAAATACACTTTATTTATTTTTCCCGTGAATATGAATATACACTGAATATAATAAACTCTGAAATCATTAAACCATTCAATGATACTTCAAATAATTCAATTATAATTATAAAAAAATATACTTATGCAAACTGAGAAAACCGTAATCCCTGAATAGAAAACATAACTCAACTGAGGATTGAGTAAAATAAAACTTAAAAAAAAAATACTAAAATAAAAAGTCTAGATAATAAGGCAGATGAGAAAGCTTTTTTCCTCGCTCCCATTTCCCTTCCCCGCCGGCCCTTAAAGGACTTGAAAATGATATTAAGCATCTGCTTATAATGCTTTATACCACCATCTATTAAGTTCATCTCTTATAGTCCACGGCACCTATATCTTATTTCTAATAAGCTCCTTAACAGTATAAAGCATTACGAACTTTCATTAAAACTAATAACATTTTTTTTTACATAAATATTTCAATTACAAAATTTTCTTTCCCTTCTTTGTATGTATATATATATATATATATATATATATATATATATATATATATATTATATATATATATATATAATATATATATATATATTTTATGAATGTGTATGGAGTTTCATTGCTAGGTCTAATGTTATAAACTACCTGTAAAGACAGCGATTATATTAATTACCTCTTTAAATCCGATGGAATGAACTTTTATTTTTAATTCATTGTTTATACGTCTATTAATCAATATATCTTCAACAGCGTTCATTCGTGTCATTTTGACTTGCAGTAGCTGCGACTTCCATGACATTGACATTCCGCAATAAACACGAGGCGTAAGAAATATGCAATATCGGATAGAAGAAGTAGGTAGGACGAAGAGACGAATCCGAAATATGCCTGCTTTTTATTGCGAGATGAGAGTCGAGTCAAGTCGATTCGAGTGCCCTGACAAACCATATTTAATATCAGACCTAGGATCTCCTCTTTCTGATACCTTTTATATCAAGAGACTTCTCTAGATATCACAATATGAAGTCTCTTGTACGCTGCATTCTTTCTCTTATTCCTCCCTAATAAACTATTCTCTTGTTCTGAATTTAACTCTACAATACAATACCTTATAGATTCTTATAAACGAGAACCGTGTATCATTTCAAAACTACTATATATTATGATTGGTATATCAAATAAATTAAATATATCTTTTAGTACCATATACTTTCATATGATAACGTAAATGAAACATAATTTTATTCTAGGACTAAAGTCCTCTTAGGATAATAGCAGAGTTCAAAAAATATAGTCTTAGTTTGCCAGGTATATACAATACAAATATATAAAAAAAATACTAGGAAAAAAGTAAAAAAATGAAATGGCTCTTATCAATTAACTGTCGATGAGCAATTGTATTTCCATAACCTCAAAATCTTTACAAACTTGCGGAAGTTTGAATGTGTAATAAATGGTGAAATAGGAGTGTTTGAAGAAACTTCTGCACGTGGTTTGACGTCTGGAGATAGGTAAAGAGTTCCAAAACGAGGTAGCACGAATGGCGAAGGGTTTGCTGATGGAAGTGGTTTTGTGGGAGGGAATATATAAATCTATAGGTTGAGAACAGATAGCAGGAGAGTGGATAGAGGAACGTAGAGTAAGAAGTTCTAGGATGTAGGGAGGATTTTTGGTTCTGTGGACTTGGAAAAGGAATTGCCGTCAGGAAGTAGGATAGAGCCACTTTAACTTTTTTTTTTTATAATCATTCATTTTATTGAGAAAAAAAAAATGTTTTACCCCAATTAAGGGCATTGAGTATTTGGGATGTATGAAACGATCATACCATATATCCAATAAAATAAAAACAATAGAAAGTATAACAAAAGAAAACTTGGAATCACAGAATAAATCAAACACGAGACATCACATATATATAAAAAAAAAATTATAACACATTCATACTTATTTAATTACATACTCCGAATAGGGCCCTTTCCCCCACGTGCGGAAGATAAGACAAGACTTCAAGTGATCCCAGCGCCTCTCTCTCAGCCGCATCACTGGGATGGGAATCCAGTGGAGACTTAAATACGGCACTAAAGCCACTTTAACTAATAATCTGTATTTAACTACTCTAACGCCTAGTAGATTCTTATAAACGAGAGAACCATATATCATTTTATACTGCTATATATTATAATTAGTATCTCAAATCAATTAAATCTCTCTTTGAGTACCCTATACTTTTATATTATAATCTGTATTTAAGTAGGTTTCCGAGGATTCTCGTATTACTTAAATATTCTTTTATAGTTAGATAATCCATCCTCTCTTTTGTAGAATTTTGAAGAGTGGTCCGGCTCTTTTTGATCTTATTAAATAGACCAGGTTTATCTTTATGATCCTTTCCGAGGTTTACTTGTAATATTCTGTGTTGGCAATTTTTAAATTTTCCTTCGCAGTATTTGTTTTTAGTTGTTGAAATATATTTCAATTGAGACGCCATCCTTGATTCCTAGCGCATGTCCAATTTGTCAAATAACTCTTGGATTATAGATTTCTTGGGTTATTGGAGATGATTATTTGAAAATTATCTATAAAGCTATTTTTTAAAAAGTCATTTGTGTGTTCAAATTATAAATGTAATTAACATTTTATTTATGTATGGTTAAATTGAATTTATGTATTTATTTATTTTTATATCCCATCGGCCTTGCAGCATGTACGTGCTTGATGGATATGTTATATAGACAGAGATATGCTGGATATACGAGCGAATGGATTCTGATGGGTGGTTTGCCTAGTCTGAAGTTTGGCTAATAAATAGATGATTTAGCGACGAATACAAACAAACATTCAATACACCCACAATCATTGGATAATTATTCTCCTCTCGTGAATCCCGCTGTGATCCATATTTCCCATTTTCTGATATGTACACTGGAACCTTAGAACTTGTCTCTGCTTGGCCCGATGATCTCGCAGAATAATAAAGGGCCTACGTGTTAGAAGATATGACAGATAAAAGATTTTACGTAGGTTCAAGCCCTACTCACACATTTTTCGTTCACAATATGCTTGAACGCCTCGGATCTGTGGGCAGTAGTATATAAATCTGAAGACCTAGAACCGGTATTGCGAATTGAAGGAGCTTAGAGATGTATAATAAACAGCGGAATTGGATAACTTAGAAGAGGAAGGATACCAGAAAATACTTACGACGTTACAGAATTATGTAAACATAAAATTAAAATATAGGATAACCACAAGTAAATTAATGAAACTATCAAAAAAATTCGCCCCTTGAAATTGATGACTGGACGCTAAATGTCAGCCAGCAGTTCAAGTACCTCGGATACTGGTTATCTTCAAAGGGTGGTAGTGAGGTTGATATCGAACATAAAATAAATAATGGGAAAAGAATAACAAATTCCATAAATTCAACCCTATGGAGTAAAGAAATAAGATTAGAAACTAAAAAGAAGATATACCATTCCTTTGTAGAAAGCGTAGCCACTTATGGATCAGAAGTCTGAGACACTGACAAAAAAGATGGAAAATAAGTTGCTTTCCATGAAAATGGATTTCTGGAGAAGAAGCTGTGTCATATCCAGAATCGAGCGGATCCCAAACGCAGCTATTAGAGACAAGGTCGGATATCAAAAGAACATCCTTTACCTGATCGGGACCAAACGGTATGGCCACTTAATGCGGATGGATGAGAACCGCTGGCCAAACAAAATTTATAACTATATGCCACCTGAAAGAAGGAAGCGTGGAAGGCCAAAGAAGAAATGGAAAGAGGACGTGGAGGAAAGCATGGCAGCCAGAGGGCTTCGTGAAGGAGATTGGATGGACAGGGAGCAGTGGCTTTTGTAGTGGGTATTGGAGATATGACTCCTTAAGTTGTATAAAACCCAAATAAAAAAAAAATAAAATAAAAAAAATAAAATAAAAAGAATATATAAGTGAGTTATTACTTATTACGCTGATTAGTAATAAGGATAATATATAGAAGATAACTTTGAAATAAATTAAAAATAGCCAGAAACTCTAAAATATAATAATTTAATTCTTACATATATTCTAAACATTGATTGTAGGGTAAATGAAAGAATCATGGTGTATAATAATATTTATATATTACAGGGTTACGTTTTTATTGAATTTTATTTTTTATCTATTGGTTATATGGCAATAAATTAAGCAAGCTTTTGATCGTGTGGATAGAATCCTACTGTTTAATGTCCTAAAATAATTTAAAGTTCCGTTTGAATTAATAAATTTAATAAAAATGACAATGTCCCGGACACAGGCTAGTGTAATCATTGGCGATAGAGTTGGCAGGAAAATACATTTTGTCTCTGGCGTAAGGCAGGGAGACTCTCTCTCTGCTGTTTTGTTTAATCTTGTACTACATAAAGCACTACAAAATATCGTGTCTGTGGGAAGTCTAGCATCTCGCGTATGTCAAATACTTGGGTACGCAAATGACATTGTGGTTCTGGCAAGTGAGAAGGTATTGAAGTCAATTAATGGTAATGATTGTGCAAGAAAGTTAAACCGTGGGTCTTGAGATAAACCAATCTAAATCCAAATACATGGTAGCATTAAGCTCTGAGGCAAGAAGAAGAATGCAAGATTTTAGACATGATGGCTATACATTCGAAGTTGTTGATCGCTTCACGTACCTTGGCACTGAAATAAACAGCATGATCAGTGTGAGTGGCGAGATTATGAGAAGAATGATGTGTGGCAACAAAGCTTATTACGGCCTCTCCAAGTTGATTAAATCTGCCCTACTCTCAAAACGCACAAACCTCAAATTATATAAGACCCTCATCAGGCCCGTTGTGTGCTATGGCACGGAGACGTGGACGCCTAAAATAGCCGACCAGCAAGCCCTTAAAATATTCGAAAGGAAAATTATGAGACGTATTTCTGGTCCTATAAATGAACAAGACACGTAACGCATTAGGTGTAACCAAGAATTGGATGACCTGAGACAGCATGAAGATATTCTAATGTTCATTAAAGCTAGAATAATTAGTTGGCAGAGTCATACCGAGCAAATGCCAGATGAAAGAATGCCCAGAAAAGTTTTGCACGAAACGTTCCCAGGAACAGGGGACGTCCACAGAAATGCTAGATTATGGAGGTTAAAGAGGACCTTAAAAAAATTGGAGTGACCAACTGGAAGAGGCGGGCTATCGACAGAGAAGGATAGCGAAACACTGTTGAAGAGGCCAAAGTTCACCTTGGACAGTATAAAACCAGAGAAGAAGAAGTTATATAGGCAAGAAAAACAAATTCAAATAGCTATTGTATATATTTAAAGTTTCTTGTATGGTTCCTGTGATCTTTTAAACTGTAATACTATAATGATTTATATGTGATGATGCTGGTTTTATTTTATTATTAATAATATTATAATCTCCTCACTAGTGAACTTTTAACTAACTTAAGTTGCGCCATAGAAATTTTTGAGGGGAAACTTTTTGACGGGGTTTTGAATTTTTTAAGAGGCATATTTCGACGGGGTTATAAATTTTCAGAATTAAAAGTTTCGAACCATCAGGCAATGAGAAAACTGGGACAGACCGCAGTAAGTGAATTGGTGCATGATCTGTGATTTTTTAAATTCTACTTTTGCTTGCACTGTTCTTAAAAAAAAGTAGAGCAATAGAATAGCTTGTAGGGGGTGAGAGCTTCATGCGTTATCGACCTTGGGGGGGATGGACACCCCTAAACCTCTGTTTAACGGCTCTATAACCAAGCCGTTAATATTTTTATTGATTTCTGTTTGTTTTGTATTTATTGTTTATTTTATGAAATTACTCAATAAAAATTCACTCAGTCATAAAGTTTCATGATGTAGTGTTATAATACTCTAGACCAAAAATAGGAGGAACAATTAATAATAAATATATATATATATATATATATATATATATATATATATATATATATATAACTTTTTGTTTTTAATAAACAATCAGCATGCTAGTATCCAAAGAGCTTTTAGAACGTCCCCCAATTATATCAGAACATTGATCCATCCTTTCAGTATCTTAATCCTGATCTTTTATCGTCAAACAACTGAATGAATGAAAATTGGTTTCTTGAGAAGCTGATGATAATCCCAGCTCTCTCTACCTTTCCCTTTGAAAGCTAAGCTGTGAAATAAATAAATTCAGTTCTTAGAAGACTGAAAAAGACTCAAGATCAAAAGGCAATTAGCGCCAACAGTCTTGGATTAATTATCGCAGTCAATCGGTGGACCTTTAATGATGATGGCCCAGGAGAGTCTTTCTGGGAGTTCGTTAGTCCTTAAGGGTAGTGAAGGGGTCGGGACCCATCTTCAAGAAGACCACTGCTTGATATGCAAGGCCGCTCCGGCCTCGAGGGATTAAGTTCCACTGCTCCCTCATCAACGGGCCAATTTTTGTACGATTAGCAAGGAAACAGAATGAGCCGAATTTTATCCAGATATACTCTTTAACCTTTAATGAAAGTTTGTTAATTATTCAACTTGTAAGGTATAACAAGATGTGCTCATCTCATCTCAATCCAAATGTATTTAAGAATTCTAGATTTAAAGTAATAATTCAATAGTAAAAATAAGTGAATTATAAACAATGTGCTTTTAATTTATTTCTTGTTATTCTTATTAATTGTACCATTTTTCATTTATTTCTTATATCACTGCAGTAAAATGCATTCCACGAATTTCTTTTTTCTTTGCCTATTAATTACAGAACAGAATAGAAAAATAATATTATAACGCGATGCAGACCTGGGTAAAATGTGTTTTATTTATACAGTATTTAAAATACTATATATTTTTAAAACATTATATTTTGATTACAAAGTGTTAAATACTTTGTCATAAAATGTATTTCAAATACAAAATACTAAACGTATTTTGTATTTGAATTGCGATAAAAACAAAATACAAATATAAAATACTTTTTAGTATACAATGAGCATTTAATACATGGAACTTTCACTAGTCGTTAATTTATTTTGTGTGTTTTAAATGCAAAATAAAATAAATTGTTTGCATTTTAGTATCTTAGAAATAAAATATAATACGTTTTTGTATTTTGTATTTTAAAAAGGAAATACATCTTTGATTTATTTTGTATTTTAAAATACTGCCTGAGTCTTGGACTATATCCCTTACGAATAACAGCTGTTTATGGAAAAATACCGATTATTTGTAGCCAAAAGACAAAATGATATTGAATAAATAAAAAGGCAACTAAACCATTCATTTATCTAAAATATTTACAACAAATTCAGGTTGGTAAAAAAGATAAAACACAGTAAGTTCCCTCTAATAGATTGGCGATACTTCTTAATAATAAAAAAGAGAAATCCATAATAACATTAATAGGAAATGAAAATTATTTCTGTTAATATTTAAATAATCATACACACTAAGAGTTTTACATAATCATAAAATAATAATAAAAAAAAGATATTGAGTAGAAATATAAGTACATAAAATAGTAGTATTATATGTGTGGATTATAATTTCCCCAAGCAGAATTTATTTAGATGTTTGAATAATGTTATTTACCTATTTAGTTAATGTCGGCTAAGGATCGATGTAAGGATGAAAAAAGTTGAAAATTTGAAATCAATCAATTTGAAATATGATTATCAAATACTAAAAAAAAAAAAAAATCTTTAACTACATTATAAAATTGTATACAGTTTGCTTCAAAAGATTATCCAGACTGTATGTTTATAGGTAATCTCTGATCAATTCACAGAGTGAAATGTTAAGTGATAACTAAAGATTCAACATTCTCATCCTGCTTAAAAAAAGTAAATTTTAAATAGAAGACTCTCCATTTTAATGCAGATTCTTTTCAGTATTTAGTAATTTAGAACTTATTGAAGCAAGAGTGATGATTCAACATATTTTCATAAAATAGTGCATCATTTTTATTTGGGGGAAAAATGTACTGATATGCATTCTTAAAATATATTGCAATTTTGCCACTTTAAGGTGCTATTTTGCGGGGTAAAAATTTCGCAAACATAAAAAGATATGTTTTAGTCATATGGCTCTTTAATAATAAAAAATAAAATGTCCGTGGACTCTTTTTTATAAAATTATCAACACCCACCTAAAACTTCGTAAATAGCTTCTTCTCATCGTAACCTACAACTAATTTAGTTACGAAAATTCTCGAAATTGGGCCGTTTTTAATCTGGAGATCAACAAACTTTGTCTATTTGATTAGGTACTAAAAACTCGTAAATACCCATCTGCTTTTTACTTGAATCGTAAGATAATTTCAGCACAAAATTGAGAAAAAAATATATCTTTAAAAAATATTGAGCTGTTTGGCGTGACCTAAAGTCTCAATATGTCAAAATGACGAGGTTATATAGGCCAAACAGCCCAATATTTTTGTAGGCCACCTTCTTTTTCTGTTTTTTTTTTTATCAAATTAACTAATGATCCAAATGAATATCAAATATTTATTTACGAGTTTTTATTACCGAATTAAATAGACAAACTTTGCCCCAATTCCAAGAGTTTTCGTAAATAAAATCTTTGTAGGTTACGATGAGATGAAGCTATTCAGGAATGTTAATAATTTGATAAAAAGGGGTCTATACCACGGACTAAATCTAATCTGACGAGTTTAAGATTGACTTTTTAAATAATTAAAAAAAGTTCATATATATGTATGTATAGCGAAAACTTGAAATAACATTGCGTCTTGGAAACGTGGAGGGGACTAGCGGTGTGTCTTTATTCCGTTATAGCGTGACGTATACATCTACCAAACATAAAACCTTTATACATCTTTATGCTGTAATTTATAAAGGTAAATTTATAAAAGCTAACGAAATACATTTTAAACTAAACATTTTTATTCAGAACGATAATGAGGGAAAAATATTTCAGAGGTTGAATATTTTTAAAAAGCTAAGAAGTATAAAATATGCAACAGATTACCATTCCCATTGATTTTCTGTGACGCCAATTATCTTTGCAAAAATTCATTAGGAAAATTAATATTTCATGAGTAATTAAATGTAATAAAATCCTATTTCCTTAGTAATTAATTGCATAAATAGTTAATTTTAAAAAAAAGCAATCTTGCATAAATTAACAACTTTGGGACCACATATATAATTTATTCTTTTCTGGATATGTTGTAAATCATTTCTACGACGTTTTATAAATGACATATCCCACTCTGAAAATGAATATAAATTTTTGATGACTTTTAAGGCCATTTTTCAGAAGTAAATTATGCAACAGATTTTACATTTCAGACTTTCATGATTGATATTTCATGATATCTATTAGCATTGATATAATTTATTAAAATAATATGCCCATTAGATCTATGAAGGCTGGACATATTTTGAGGTGTTTAGTTTTATCGTTTATATTTTAAGATTTTTTTTAATATGTCGTATTGAAGAGCAACATAAGTTGTATTGCTAAATAATACTTTAATAATATATGTAAAAAATTAAAGACAATCCAGTAGTCAATATTCTGTAAAAATGGTGAATCCAACAACTCACTATTTTTTTTATAACATATTTGTCAAGAAACTATAAAAAGTAATATTATGTTTGTTATTTTACAGCGGGGTGTTCAAATCTAAAAAGTTTAAAATTCGAACCTAATTTGTTAAATTCGTCCCTTTCACTGAACAGCTACGATGTATAATTTTGAGTAAAATTCTTATTCATACACACACTATGTCTACCGGACTTGGGGAACCTAGAACACCTGAAAAAATCAAGAATTTTTCAAGATAGGGGCGCAACTGCAGAATGATAATTGAGAATAACGGTTTTGCAAAACGTTTACATGATAATGATAAGTACAGAAGTATACATACAACACATACTGAGCTGTCCCAGTCAATCTAGCGGGGAAAAATAGTCCAAATATCAATATTGGAAATTGTTATGGAAAATAGCAATAAACGTGGGTTTAGTTTGAAAAAAAAATACAGCCATTATATGTAAAATATATGGCAAACATCCTTGGCCAATTTTAATAATAAAGCGTAGTCGTTTCATTGCCGTTGTGAACAATAAATAAATCTTACAAGTTAAGATTTTTTTCTTTCAAAAATATATGTTGAATACTTAGAAATAAACCTTCTTCTAAATGTTTGAACATAATTCATAAAAAGTTTCTGGTTATAAATAATATTTTTGAAGGTTAAATAGGGAAATAAATTTAAAATAATTTTAAAAAGTGAACGGTATTTTTATCTTAAAATATATATATATATATATATTATATATAATATATATATATATATATATTAAGTATATATATATATAATATAAATTTAGTTTTTATCAATCGATTTATTAACTAATTTCATTTTATATTTTTAATTTTTAAGAAATAAAATGGGATTTATTTTAGTTTAGGATCTTAAATATTTTGTGAAATTTATCTTTTAATGGGGTACAAAAACATTCCCGAAATTTAATTTCCTTTTTCCAATTAGGCGAGTATAAATAGTTTTGACCAGTATTAAAATAGTTTTTGTCTGAAGGCCATATTTTCGTCAATACTTTCTACTAATTTCCTCTGATTGAGCCATCAGTTTATCATAACAATAAAAAACACATAAATATCCCAAAAGTGCACCAAGAAGTTATGAAAAAAAAAAAGAAACTTTGTTTACTCAAAACTCAAAAAAAAAAAAAATACAGCTTATACTGATAATAACTTGTCCTGATAGTTATTTGATTATTTTTCTCAAATTTCCTATACAATGAAAACAAAAATCATCAAAAGCGGACCATTATTAGCAAAGATACAGCCTAATATAATTTGTACCTCTTTATCAAATTATTAACATGCGGCTAAAAGTTCGTAAATAGTTTCAACTCATCGTAACCTAGAAATATTTTATTTGCAACAAAGATTCTCGGAATTGGGGCGTTTTCGGCAAACATTTTTCATTTTAATTAGGTACTAAAAATTCCTAAATACCCATTTGTTTTCCACTTTAACCGTAAGACAACTTGAGCACAATGTCGAGAAAAAGGTTTGCCTTCAAAAATATTGAGGCGCTTGGCGTAATCTACGCACCCAAATTTTCAAAATAACGATGTTGTATAGGCCAAATGGCTTAATATTTTTGAAGGAGACCTTTTTACTCGACTTTGTGCTCAAGTTATCTTACAATAGAAATGTAAAGCAAATGGGTATTTATGAGTTTTTAGTACCTAATTAAATTGACAAAGTTTTCCAGTCTACAGATTGAAAACTCCCCAATTCCGAGAATGTTCGTAAATAAAATATTTGTCGGTTACGATGAGATGGTACGAAGTTTCAGGCAGATGTTAATAATTTGATAAAAAGGGGTCTGCACCACGGACTATTTATTATTTTGAATAAATCATTATAATCGGACGAGGAAAAGCAAATCAATATCTCCATTCAACGATTCAGTGGGTTAACTTCTATATTATTTTATCATATTTTCGCTGACTAATCAACAACTAACTATTTAACAAGTCATGTTGTCAAAACAATTTATCAAAGAAACATTTCCACACCAGTGAAGGCAGTTTATTGTTTTATACTTTATGTTTTCATGTAAAAAACTTTCTTCTTTCTTGTTAGGTTTTTAACAAACTTATATGTCCTAAAATTATATTTTTTTCAAGTCGAGGACGTCGACAGATCAAAAATAAATTTAATTTTTCCTTGTATGAGTATTTTTTTTTTTTTTGGAATTAGTTTGTTTCAAAAATTTCTTTCAAACAACCATCCTGTCGCAATCTTTCAATTTCTCAGAAATCATTTATATGTTTTGTTTTCATATTTTTTATCCCTGGCTGCGCCCATGCCTCTAGTGTTATTACAGTATTTAAATTGTTAAATATTCTAACAATTATGTAGAATTATTATAAATGAGCATATCTTATAAAAATTAGTCTGGATAATTTTTTTTTCTTTTCTACTAAATCAGAACATAAAAAATTATAATTATTGACAATACATTGTAAACAAAATATAAATCAATTATTCTTTACCGTCAACTGCCTAATAATATTTTATGTATCCTGTCATTATTAAAACAATTTATGATGACCTGAAATATTTCTGAACGTGACCTCCAGGCTTTATAAGTATCCTATATAGGAATATATAGGATACCTATAAAAGGTATATCCTAATATAGGTATAACCTATAAAAGGTATATATATCCTATATATATATATATATATATATATATATATATATATATATATATATATATATACATATTGAGAACAGTGATGAAAGTTAACTTTGGAAGCATAATATAGAACTTTGACGATACTTGGAATTGATTAAGAGCTCAAACACATACACATACGTACAAAATGATGAAAGATTACATGAAATTTACTCATATCTTTCTTCCTTTTTGAAAAGTTAATATACTCGAAGTGCTTTGAAAAGAGGAAGTATTCAAAATATCTTAAAACAATTACAAGGATACGTTCCTTTTCTAAGAGCGTTTTCATACGGTTTCATGCGATAAATATTGGAGTCTGATCCTACAACGATTTAATATGCGCTGAAAGTTTGAGTTCCTTTCACATAGTTTGATAGTTAACAGATTCGGGTCCTACATTTCAGCCAATGAGACGAGCATGTGAAAACGCCCTAAGTCTTGGAGCCATGAACTCGAGAAAACATCATAACCAGTTTAATCTAAAAATAAAACATCCAAAGCGTTGATACAATCTCTTACTACACTATACTATTCATGGGATATATACAATTTATTTTGTGGTGATTCCGTGATGGATGCATTGTGTTGCTCCAGTCAGCATGGACAGCGCATGTACTGCGCTACTACCTTGCGGCATACTACTGTTGAGACACAAGCGAAAGTTTCATAAAAACTAGAATTTGAAAAAAAAAAAACGATGGAAATAAATAATGTCTAACTGCACAAGGAGTGTAGTGAACTTGAGTTCTCTAACTGCCGCAAGGTAGTACCGCTGTACATGCCTACACAAAGCACGTTTTTGCAGACTGGACCAACACAGTTCATCCTCCACGGAATCACCTCAAACTAAATTTTACCCGCTGTCCCTAAGTTACCCACCCAGTCCAAAAGTTTCACCACCTTACGGTAATATTATATTTCTATTATTTGAAGTGGTTTTAATTCTCATATTCGATTTTTTTTACAGGTAAGAACAAGATTCTCTTGAAAATCTCTTGATAGCGAAACTTGCTGAAGTATTAAGTACTTGGGGTATGTATTTCAAAATATCTATGTTAAACTGAGATTAATAAATAAATAAAGGCTCAACAAATCCGATGGTTTGATAAAGATGATCACAAGTCATCTATATTACCTCCGCAGAGGGATAACAATATTTTTATTGTTTAATGTTACTTCTCTCCGAATCCAGGACATGTGGTGGTTGTTATACATTTAAGATTTATTTGTGTAGTTACAAATTAAAATTAAATTTATTTATTTATTTAATATTATGGTGCCATGTACATTAGGCTAGAGGCACCATTCCGTTGTAACGTTTACAATTCTTTAAACACTTTTATTTCTTTTATAAATTAGATGATTAGATCATTGATTTTATTGTCTTTTCCTAATAATGTTCCTAGATTCTGTTCATCGATTCCAAGCCTTCTTCTGATGTCCCGTTGCACACTCCATCAATATGTGCTTCGCAATCAGTTGCTGTCCGCAGCTGATATACACCGTCGGGAATTTTCCTTCTAGCAGACAGCTGTGTGTTAGTTTAGTGTTTAGTATCTTAGCCTTGTTATTGTCACTTCCTATTTTCTTCTGATGTGCACAATATTCCAGTCATTAGATGTTTTTCTAACTGGTTTTAGTTTATTACCTTTATCTACCCGAAGCCGGTTTTCATTCCATATTATTTATTTGTTTTGTTTTTTTACAAAAGATTTGAAATCTGGTTATGGGGCTAAAAGTCGTGGTACAGGAAAAAGGATGCAAGCCTCTATGGCAGCAGTGTCAAAGAGAACTTAGCCTCTATACTTCTATGGCCGGTGAACCACATAAAATGTATGCTTTTGTATTCTGATATGGACAGTATAAGTGAAATAATGTTTGATGTGATGTAGTTGTTGTTGAAATAAAAAAAAAAATCTTATTAATTTTTTTAAAATGTTTTTTTTATTATGGGACTGAAGTCCCCTTAGAATAATTGTAGAGTTCAAAAATATGTGCATTAGTCTGGAATGTAGATATTATACAAAAAATACTTAAGAAATTGTAAATATATATATATTACATTACATTTTTGGCACAACATCCCATTACCGAGACTGGGCCTCCTCCAAGAGCCTCCGCCAGTTGGCTCTGTCTTCTGCTGCAGCTCTCCAGTTCCGTACACCAAGCAGGGTTCTCGCATCATAGGCCACGTTGTCCAACCATCTCGTCCTCGGCCTTCCTACCCGTCTTACGAGGTGCAGCTCCTCCATCATTATTTTTTTTGGTATTTCACCGGTGCTCATTCTGGCCACATGCCCTGCCCACCTTAGTCTGGCCAGTTTAATATACGTGACTACGTCGATGTCTGCATAGAGAGAACTGAGCTCCATATTTTTTCTTTTCCTCCAGACATCACCCTCCTTTACTGGACCATAAATCCTTCTGAGGACTCCTCGCTCAAAGACACTCAGCTTCATCTCATCCCTTTTAGTCATCTTCCAAGCCTCTGAGCCATATGTCAAAACAGGCCGAACAAGGGTCTTGTATATGATCAGCTTGGTCTTCTTTGAGAGGTACCTACTTCTTAAGTGTCTGCCAAGTCCAAAGACACATCTATTGGCAGCCGTGATCCTTCTTTGTATTTCTTGAGCCATGTCATTCTTGCTATTAATTTCAGACCCAAGGTATATAAAACTTTTCACTCTCTCAAACTTAAAAGAACCTACCTCAAATGGAGAGTTCAGATCCACCTCACCACCAACTCTCACATACTTAGTTTTCCTCTCGTTGACTTCTAGACCAAGTGGTCTTGCAGCTGCTTCAAGGCTTATAAACGCTTCTCTGAGAGCCCGTTCAGACCTACCTATTATGTCAATATCATCAGCAAAACCAAGAAGCTGTGTCAGGCGATTGAAGATTATATCTTTGGTCTGAATACCGGAGTCTCTTACAGCTTTCTCCTCTGCCAAGTTGAACAATAGACAGGCGAGGGCATCCCCTTGCCTAACTCCACTGCTCACTTTAAACTCTTCGGAGTCGTCAGAACCGACTCGTATTCTACATCTCGAGCTGTCCATAGTCATCCTGATTAGGCGTACGAGCTTCTGAGGGATGCTTAGCTCCTCCAAGGCACAGTATAGTTGCGTTCTATCAACGCTGTCGTATGCTGCTTTAAAGTCCAGGAATAAATGGTGGGTGACTACCTTGCGCTCCATAAAATATATATATATACATATATATATATATATATATATATATATATATATATATATATATATATATATATATATATATATACACATATATATATATATATATATATATTATATATACAATTATACATATATAAAGATACTAAAGGAAAATACAAAGGAAAATATAAATAATTACAAAAAATACTAAGGAAAAATAAGAAGACTTTAAAAAAACCTCTCCATTTTTTATTCAAAAGGTGATCGCTCAGTTAGCAGGTGATGTTAAAGCAGTAAAAAAGTTAAGAGACGGTTGTTTATTGATACAAACACTCAATGGACAACAATCAAACAGACTTTTATCCGTTACAGACTTTGGAGGCCAAATGAAAGTTGAAATAACACCGCATAAAACTTTGAACTATAGTAAGGGCGTTATCCGTTGCTATGACTTCCAATACATGGACCTACAGGAAATAAAGAACGAATTAACTCCGGTAATAAAAGATATTGTCAGGATAAAATCAAAACGGAATGGTAATGAAATACTTACACATAACTATATAGTTACCTTTCCAACACCTTTACCTCCAGAAACATTACAAATTGGATACGAAACAGTTAGAGTACAGCCTTACGTACCGAATCCGTTACGATGTTTTAACTGCCTAGGATTCTCTCATCCGACATCACAATGCAAAAAAGAATCAGTATGCGTACAATGCGGCCAGGGAAGGCATGGAGAAAATATAAGGTGTAATTTGCCGGCTAAATGCATAAATTGCAATGGTCCTCATAATGCCCTAGATCGGTCCTGTACCGAGTTTAAAATACAAAAGGAAATAAAAGCCATACAAATCAATAATAAAATATCACTTTACGAAGCAAAAAACATGTATAGAGAAAAAAATCCCATCCAGTTAAATAAAACATTCGCGGAAATAGCAAAAAATCAAAATAATACAAACAGAAAAGTAGATGTTGCCACTCAGGCTGATATTCTGTACTCTTTCTCAGTTACTTCAACAAACTCACAGATAAATAAACCCAATGAGATTATCTCTCCTGATGTCCAGGCCACACCAGCTATCTCTGATCGAGAGACTGCTCGACCACAGTCAACCGAAGTTGGCAGCCCCGCGCCTACCCAGACTGATCCCCTCCTCCCCTCCTCTTCTTCCCACTCATCTACCCTCCCTGCCTCTACTTCCTCTCTATCCTCCTCCTCTTCGTCTTTCCCTTCTGCCCCTCTCCCCAACTCTTCCTCCCTCTCTTCTCCTACCCTCTCCACCTCCCTTACAAATCTCCAATCCCCCAATCCCGATCTCGCTACACCACCAGACGATAAATCTGCTGAAAATGCTGTAGATGGGGAAGGATATACCCTACAAAAGAAAAAAGGAAGACCCCGAAAAAAATCCCCAAATAAAACAAATAATAAATAAAATAGCCGACAACTAAATTACAAATATCATCCTCAAATATGTTAATATATGTTTTTTCTATTCTATACCGTAATAAATCATGACCCTAATCCAGTGGAATTGCAATGGTATTAAAAGTCACTTCAACGATTTGAAGCTAATAATGGAAGATGAAGATCCTTTTTGTATATGCCTCCAAGAAACGCACCTAAAGCCTTCAAACGAATTCACCCTTAAAGGCTTCAATATCTATAGGACAGATTGTGGTCCAGATTACGAGCGAGCGTGTAGAGGCGTAGCCATAGCCGTAAAAGATACCGTTTATTCCCACCCAGTAGAAATAGATTCCCCACTTCAAGTAATAGCTGTTAGGTTCATTTAAACACAACATTCACAATTTGCAACATTTATCTCCCCCAAGACAATACTATAGAGACAGAACACCTTCTCCATATTCATAGGCAGTTGACAAAGCCAATTTTGTACACTGGAGATTTCAATGGCCACAACCCATTATGGGGCTCACAAGACACAAATCCTAGAGGTCACATTATAGAAACTTTCTTAGATTTAACGAATACTCTGTTACTAAACTCCGGCGAAGCAACATACGTAAGTTCTAGCTTTGGTACATTTTCATCCATTGATCTCTCCTTATGCACTTACTCACTGATTGATAATATAGAATGGACAGTTCTACCGAGCCTTATGGAAGTGACCATTTCCCAATTCGTCTAAAATTCAGAAGTGCAAACTGCAATAATTACAGCGTCCCTCGTTGGCTATTAGAAAAAGCAGATTGGTCACTATTCACGTCTTTAGCTGTCCCACCTCAAAATCACCCTAACAGTATGAATGTAGATGATGGGTGTAAATCTATAACTGAGACAATAGTTACGGCAGCAGAGTTCTCGATCCCTAAAACCAAAGGCCATTACAAAAGGACACCTGTCCCCTGGTTCGATAGTGATTGCAAGAAAGCCATACAACTTCGGAGAAATGCATTTAAGACATTTAAGAAAAATATGAATCAAGTTAATCACATTGAATATAAAAAACAAAGAGCTGTTTGCAGAAGAATTATAAATGACAAGAAAAAAGAATCATGGAAATCATTTGTTGAGTCCATTAACTCGTCTACCCCCTGCAACGTTGTATGGAACAAAATAAGGAAGATAAGAGGAACCAATTCTTCCTACAAATATACTCTGATATGCGATGGAAAACTATGCGATAACCCAGACATTGTTGGAAGAACATTTGCCGAATATTACTCAGAAGTTTACACAACGACTTCTAGAAATAATATGGCTCAAGATCTAAACTTCTCTGACGATAATGCATATCAAGATTACAACATTCCATTCAGCATGTGGGAACTCCAATCAATACTCCAAACTGTCAAAGGATCTTCACCAGGACCAGATAATATACACTACTCCATGATACAACATCTTCCGAAAAATACACTGAACTGGCTTTTAAATTTTTACAATCATATTTGGCTTAGCGGTAACTTCCCTAGCAGCTGGAACGACTCTATAGTTGTCCCGATATTGAAGGGTAGTCAAGATAAACGTCATCCATCCAGCTACCGACCAATATTTTTAACCAGCTGTCTATGCAAAGTAATGGAACGAATGGTAAACAAGAGACTCACATGGATCCTAGAAAAATATCATCTCATCCAAAACTTCCAATGTGGTTTTCGCAAAGGCAGATCAACTGTAGACCACCTGGTTCAAATGGAAGCCGAATTACAGTATGCATTCATCCAAGAGGAGCAAGCTATTGCAGTTTACTTCGATATGAAAAAAGCCTTCGATAAAACTGACAAATTTGCTATCCTAAACAAAATACACTCGCTAGGATTCAGAGGTAACTTACCAAAATTTATTCAAGGATTCCTTTCTAGTCGCCGCTTTCGCGTCCGTATAGGGAAACTGTTATCCAAGCAATGTAGACAAGTGAGTGGAGTACCACAAGGATGCGTTTTAAGTACAACACTTTTCGCACTTGCGGTTAGTGACTTGGGAAAAAATCTTCCACGCGGAATCAAAGTAATGCTCTTTGTCGACGATCTTGCTATTCTATACAGAGCGAAAGATGTCCTATCTGTAAAAGATAAGCTCCAAGAAGCACTGAATCGTATTGATGGCTGGTCAAAGTCATCGGGACTTTGTTTCTCTTCTGAAAAAACTAAATGTATTCACTATAGCAGAAAACGAAATACTCCACAATCGCCAGAACTTCTCTTAGGTGACGCCATCTTACCATATGTCAACACCTGCAGATTCTTGGGATTATTATTTGATAAACGTCTATCCTGGGAACACCACATAAAATCACTCAAAGATACATGTACTAAAAAACTTCAGCTTCTGAGAATACTTAGTGGAACTAACTGGGGAGCAGACAGAACTACCATGATTAAAGTATACCAAGCTCTGATCGGCGCAAAAATAGATTATGGTAGTTTTGTCTACGGTTCTGCCCGAAAAAATGCTCTAGCCAAGCTCGACTCCGTGCACCACACTGGAATACGCCTTGCAACTGGAGCCTTTAGAACAAGCCCAACCCTGAGCATTTGTGTCGAATCTGGCCTTATACCACTGCACTTTAGAAGACAGAAACTTGCAATAAACTATATTACTAAATTATACCAGCAAACTTCACACCCCTCCCATAAATATGTTTTTCAATCTAAATTCTCAAAAAGATTTAAAGAAAAAAGGAATACCACATTACCATTGGCAGAAAGAATGTCTCTTATTATAAATAAACTAAAACAAATAACATTACATGAAATAGAAAAAGAAACAGCCCCTTGGACCTATATACAACCTAAATTAAATCTCCAACTCACCCAATTCACCAAAGATACTATATTACCTGCAGATTACAAAGAAAAATTCCACAAAATAATCATCACGTTACCTGAACATCTTCTAATATTCACCGACGGATCCAAATCAGATACATCTACTGCTTCAGCCTTTGTCACTCCTGATACTACCTACAAATATAAATTACACCATCTTTGTAGTGTTTACACAGCAGAGATTAACGCCGTAGCAATGAGTCTCCGATACGTCATGAAGAAGCCAGTTGCAAATGTGGTTGTTGTATCGGATTCCCTAAGTACTCTGAAAGCTATGAATAACATGTATCCAGACCATCCAGGGATACACTGCATTCTAAGTCTTATAAAAATGCTTCATGGAGTTGGAACAACGGCACATTTTATCTGGTCGCCTGGCCATATAGGAATTAAAGGAAATGAAATGGCTGATAGAGCAGCAAAGGAGGCTCTTACTCTTCGAGGCCGCGGTAAAGTTTTTTTGACACCATCTGAACTTGCACGACCTCTGAGAGAAACCATATTCCAAGAATGGCAAAGACGGTGGGACAACAGCGCACCTAGCAAATTAAAAACAATAAAGAAAGAGGTGCAACCGTGGACCAGCTCCAAACGCAGCAGTCGTAGAGAAGAGGTCGTCCTCACGCGGCTGAGGATCGGACATACTAGACTGACTCATCTCCACCTCATAACAAAAGATTCTATCCCTCGATGTCAAAAGTGTAACCAATCACTAACTATAAGACATATTTTGGAGGAATGCCCTTTTTACACCGCAAGATTAGAAGATTTTGGAATACCCGGAATATATCAGCGTCCCTGGGAAATCAGGAAGAAATGGTTACCAAAGTCATCAAGTTTATGGATAGTGAAAGACTTAAAAAACACATTTGACAGACTTTTTTTTTAAATTTATTAATTTCCTTTTTATCTATTTATTTTTATTTATTTTTCTCTCTTTTTTTTTTTTTTTTTTTTTTTTTTTTATTGATTCTACTGCTATTTTTTAAAGTTTATTTATTTATACATTTTTTATACATCTTATTACCTATAAATGTCTATTATTATCCTTATTTATTTATTTTATTCTATCAATCCATTTCTTTATTTTTTTTTGTCCTTTTTTTTTATTTTTATTTTTTGTACCAACCATCCAAATAGTATTAAGTGATGTTATTTAGTTGATCGGGCGCTTATGACCTGGATGTTTTGCGCCTAGACATCGAAACAAACAAACAAACAACTAAGGAAAAACAAAGATATATACAATAAATTACCTACAGCGTCATCCATCATATGTATACTTTTCTCCTTTCCGTTATGTCTAGCGTCTTAACTACTTGTCATGTTAATTCTCAATCCCTTCCTGCTCACTATGACGAATTTCTCCAATATTTCACCTGTAACTTCTACCACATTATTGCAGTCTCTGAAACATGGCTTAAGCCCTATATCCCTTCCTCTTCCGTTTCCTTACCTGATTATACCTTCATCCGTCATGACCGGATTTCCCGGACTGGCGGAGGTGTTGGTCTCTATGTTCATAATAGCTTGAAACCCCGTATTCTAGATATTTCATCCCCTTCCAATCATCCTCACATTGAATTCCTCTTCGCTGAAATTTCTTGTAAAGCACATCCTCTCCTTTATGTGGTCGTATATCGCCCTCCTTTGACTCCTTTTGACTCATCCTTCGAATCAACCTTGTACAATTATGTCCCTTTCTATAATAACATCATAATTTCCGGTGATCTTAATACCAACCTTCTCACAGAATCCAACAACAAACGCTATTTGGCAAATCTCTTCTTCTCTCTCAACCTTTTTATTGTTCCTTTCGCTCCTACACACCATACCTGTTGGTCTGACACCTGGCTGGACTTGCATATCATCGATTCAGAGCAGAAACTCTTGTCCTGTTCTCAATTACCCGTTCCTTTCCTTTCTTCTCATGATCTCATCAAATTATCGTACGATATCCAAACTCCCACGTTTCTTTCTAAAACCATAACTTTCCGCAATCTTGACAACCTCACCCGTGATAAAATCCTACCGGACCTTGAAACTCTAAACTGGAACGATATTTATTCCTGTACCTCTATTGATCATATGGTAGACATCCTCACTTCTAATCTTATCCATATTCTTGACATACATGCTCCTATCAAAACCTCAACCTTCCGTCGCCAACCTGCTCCTTGGATGTGTCAAGAAATCCGCGACATGCAAAAGAGACGTGAGGCAGCCCGTAGACGCTTCAGACGAACCCGACTAGCAGATGACTATCAAGTCTATAGGGTACTTCGTAACTTGACACAAACAACGATCAGGAAAGCGAAATCAAACTTCTTTCACGAAACTCTCGCTTCTACTCCTGATTCTAAATCAATATGGCTAACCCTTCGTAAACTCTCTCTTTGTAAATCCTCTTCCTCACCGTTCTACCCGGTATCACCCGATGAACTAAATTCCTACTTTATATCTTCCACCACCAGCAACAGTTCACCCACCTCTCACCAGTTTTCCTTATCACCCTCATTTAACAGTGATAATTTCTATTTCTCCAACATCTCACCGACCGACCTTATTTCCTCTATAATGAAATCACACACAAACTCCATCGGACTTGATAGGATACCAGTCAAACTATTAAAATTATGCCTTCCCGAAGTCGTTCCAGTTCTCCTTTTCATCTATAATTTTTCCCTCCAGAACTCAGTTTTTCCAACTGCTTGGAAAAAAGCATTAGTCAGACCTATCAACAAAATTCCCAATCCTACCTCTCCTAAAGACTACCGCCCAATCTCCATTCTTTCTAACCTTTCTAAACCTCTGGAAAGAATAGCTCAATCCCAAATCTCTAAATTCCTTGAAAACTCAAAACTACTCGATCCTCTCCAATCTGGTTTCCGACCTGGCTTCTCCACACAATCCGCCCTACTAAAAATTACCAATGACTTACATACCGCAATGGACGAAAAAATGTTAACTGTATTAATACTTCTCGACTTTTCCAAAGCTTTTGACTCCTTAGACCACTCTATACTCTTTACTAAATTAAAATCCCTATCCTTCTCCAACAGCTCTATCCTCTGGTTACAGTCTTTCCTATCCGACAGAACTCAAGCAGTCAGCATTCCAAACCAACCCCTGTCTTCCTTTCTTACACTGTCCTCTGGAGTGGCCCAGGGTTCGAGCATTTCCCCTCTCCTTTTCAACTCCTACATAAATGATCTTTCCAAATCCATCTACCACTGTTCACATCATTTATACGCTGATGACACCCAAATATATTTTTCCTTTCATCCTTCTGAGCTACTAGTCGCGTTCGCCAATATTCAGGCTGACCTAGATAGGATCAGTGCCTGGGCAAGTCTGAATAATTTAAATCTAAATGCGATGAAAACTCAGGCCATTATTATAGGTTCCAGTCCTATTCTTAAATCCATCTCCTTCCTTCCTCCATTAGTCATCAACGATCATCCTGTCACATTCAGTTCATCCGTTAAAAACCTAGGAATCACCATAGACGAAAACCTCTCCTGGAAACCCCATATTGCCCTCATCTCCCGTAAGTCAATAGGTACCCTTAAGCTATTTCATCGCTCCCGCCACCTACTCCCACAACCCATCCGCAAGCTCCTTGTATCCTCTCTCATTTTCCCCCACTTTGACTACGGCTGTGTGGTGTACGGAGGCATCCCGATGGTACTCGAGGATAGATTGAAGCGACTCATGAATACGTGCTTAAGATTTGTCTTCGGTACATCAAAGCGATATCATGTGTCCCACCTTTACGACGAGTTAAAGTGGCTCTTCCCTTCTTTCCGCAGACAATATTTCCTCGGATCTTTCCTATTCCAAACAATCAACACTAGACACCCTTCTTACATCTACAGTCTCCTACAGTTTAAACCCGTGGTCCACTCCCAGAAAACAAGATCCCGTTTTTCCGACCTTTATATCCCTTCCCATAGAACTAAGACGTTTGAATATTCCTTTATTTCCCGATCCACAGCCTTCTGGAATTCCTTGCCATCTGAAATCCGTCATGCCTCTTCCTTGTCCTCATTTAAATATCATCTTTACCAACTCCTTCTCACATCCCAAAATGACGTTATACAATAAAATAAATATTGTGAAACAGATTTTGACTGAGGTGAATGATTGATAAAATTTATTGTCTTAATTTTAAAAATCAACCCATGCTTATTTTATTTTATTTTTATCTTCATTTAAATAATGTTTTTTTTTTTATTTCGTTTTTTCTCAAAATTTTATTTTATTTTTACTTGTTTTAATTTAATTTCACTGAAGATACTGTATATATTCTTTAATATTGATTAATGTAATTTTTGGCCAGATGTAGTTTTAATTTTTTTGTTCATATCTGTTATTCATAAGGGACCTTGTCCCAGAATAAAGTTTACTTTCTATCTATCTATCTATCTAAATACCGGAATATTAAAGAAGTGAATAAATAAAAATAAAATTACTTCCATCAATTAACTGCCGGTGACCAACGTAATTATATAACCCAGAAATTTTTACAAGCTTGCGGAAGTTTGAATTTGTAGTAGGTTGTGGAATAGGAGTTGTTTGAAGGAGTTTATGGACGTGGTTTGAAGTATGGAGATGGGTAAGGAGTTAGCACGAATGACGAAGGGTTTATCGAAGGAAGTGGTTTTATAGGAGGGGATATATAAATTTATAGATCTGGTGCTGAAAGAGTGGATAAAGGAGCGTAAAATAAGGAGTTATAAGATGTAGGGAGGTTTTTTTATTAAAACAATTGAAAACTAAATAAAAAATTTAATTTATAGATTTTAAAAAATATTAAAGACTCAGATCTACTGTTAATATTTTTTACACTCAAACGGGCCTCGAAAACTATTTTATTATAAACCAAAAAAGGAAAACAAATTCCACATAGGCGGATTTCTTTATATACATTTTATTTGTTTAATTTTATTTTTTGTTGAAAAATGTCGAGTTCCACAGTCAAATTTTGATATCATTATTTTTAAATACATTTATTGTTAAAAAATATTTTGCTTCATCTCTATGTGGTTTCTAGGAAACCGCAAACCAAGCTTGTTTTTTTCAACTTGTGAAAAGCAAAGTATTTTTAACCTCTGATAAATTCGATAACGTTCGCCATCCGATTTACTGTTTACTTATTTCTCTGTTGGCTTTTAAGACCTTGTAGATTTTTGGCCAGACTGAATCCATCTCTGTCTATATTGGGGTATCAGTTTTCTGCAGCATCTTTGTTTATTCAATCTATCCGGGTTTATTCTCAGTTGCGAATCCTGACGTATAGGGTTTCTAAAAATCATCTTAATGGAGGGAGAGGGGTCAACAAAAGAAACTTAATAATATTAAAAAGAGAAGGGTCATTCAACTAATCGGCAGTCTCTTACCTACTCCCACTCATAAACCCCACATCCCAACCAACTGAAAATCCAACGAAGAGTTTTAGGTTTCTACGAGACTAATTGGATTATTTTAAGCTGGCTTCACATTTATTGACGGGGGATTTACCCATTCTTGGCCGAATTCATAGCTGACTGAGCAAATATAAACGCGTGGATTTCAAACGATTTTAGTGGAATAAGCGAATTAAAAGGAACCGTTTAAATTCGAGAGTTTAGAAATATTTTGTCTTGTTGAAATAGTAGCTAACCAAATATAGTTTTATCTACTCGTGCCCGTTATGGCGTGTCCTAGACGTTTTCTGTTGCTTGTTAACCTGAGCTTTAAATTATTTAAATGAGACTATGCTGAAAGTTAAATATAGAAAAAATTAGTTGAAAAATTTTGGAGGTTAAAACACGAAGAGGGTATAAACAACACTTCGATAATTTAGCATAATATTTTACTCTTTGATTTAAACATTTTTATATTTTAAAACATAAATTGATGTCTCTTCTAATCTTTAAATGTCACTTTACTTTCATAAGTGACTCAGAGTTTCATGATCACACTATAGATAGGATGGGAAGTGACGAACCTTCTGGTAAGGTTTGATAACTGAGAAGGATTCAGCTGTTGTTTTGTTTTGGTCAGTTAGATTGGGGGTCTGTTTATCCATTTTTATCGGGCATAACTAGCGAAAGTTACAAACGTCAGAGTAATTAAAGATAATTAACGTCTAATTAACTGAAAATTAGTTTACCACTAATTAGTTTGCCAAAGTCGTAAATCACGGTCAAAATAAAGGAAGGTTATACTGTGAACAAGAATTGTTAATTGTATGGTTTTAGCGATTTTGAGATGTCCGCTGACACATTTTAGACACTTTATTTTATTTTACTTTTTATTGCTTCGAAACAGACCACTGACAAAATATATTTTATTATGTTAATTATAAATTGTAATGGTAATGTAATGTTTAAAGGTAGTTTATTGGTTTCTTGTCACCAAATCAGGCCAACAGATAGTATATATTATAAACTTTATAGCTGAATCATTAATATAGAGATGGATTTTGTTTAATGTTTTATTTATTTAAATAAATAAATATATATATATATATATATATATATATATATATATATATATAGACACATGTATAGTAAGAATTTTCAGTCAGAAATTTCTTGTTCTTCATTCCGAAGTTTCGCCTTGTGCATAATCGTTAGTGCTGAAAATTAAAAATCACATCAGAAATATAAGACATAGACAGAAGTAAATAAATAAGCCTAGATAAAAAGATAAATAACACACTTCAGATAATTTGAAATATAAACATATCAGTTTAGGTTTTATATTTCTGAGGTAATGTTTTTTTAATTTTTAGACCTGATGATAGCCATACGCTTAGGCAACCGTCGTAAAAATGTTGACTGAAAATCCTGATAAAACATCTTGATAAATCATTAATGACATCCGATCAATTACCTAACTAAACTTAACTAAGTTTTACTAAGTCTATGTTTGAACTACACAATATGATTCTTTAATAGGGATAGCCCATGTGGTCAATAGTTTTATTTTTATTTTTATTCCTCATTTGACAAGCAGGTGAGGAGGACCACCGTAAGTTAGGTGATTACCAGTTTTTATTTAATAGTTTATTAAAATTGGGTTTTAAATTGTTAAAGTTTGAATTAAGTTTTATTATTATTTGATTGTTTTGTTACAAAAAAATTATTACTGTTAATTATATTATTTTATATTATCTAGCCTAATTAAAAAACCGAAACTGGTTGCTTAAACAGAAAGGAAAACATAAAAAATTATAAAGGAAGACAACGTTTTTTTATTTTTATTGAATTTACACAATATGAAAATGAAATAAATAATAAGACAAAACTAATATGATGTAGTTTTGAAGGTGGATGTGGTGGATTTCCGTTACAAACAAAATATGAGCCATGACCCGACAAACTAAATCCATCTAAGATACACGTCACGTAACGCTCCAGCGAGAAGAAGGTCACTGGAGCAAAGATACGGCAATCCAACTCTAAGGTCTCTCTGGAACTAGCTCGGTCCGAAACCTTAGCTACGACTAGCAACTATACCATTGTAATTCCAGAGGAGTTTATCACTTCTATCCTAAATTCATAACTGGATCGACCCATATTCCTAAGTTGAAAATTAAGTTCAAAAACAATTATACCCATAGTTGTAAATTTAGGCGACTTGAGGAGTCTACCATCATAAAATAATTACTTCAAATCATTTTAAAATTGTATTTAAAACACAAAAAAAAAAAATCGTTGACATGATAAACCTTCTTTTAACTTTTAATTTTGAAGTATAAAGTAACATTGTAAATGCATATTTATTTGAGCCATGTAATAAACTTAAAAGAAAAAAATACATTTTCTATTGTGACGTATATTAGGTATTTTTTAATTACTAATTAAAAAATTATAGAAGTAGTTAAATAATTTCATCTATTTCTTTTTAAATAAAACTAAATTATTTTTTTTATTTAATAATAATAAAATCGACCCGGTAAATTTTTGTATTGAAAAAGCAATGCAAATTTTTTCTGACTTATTAGGTTGTCCCGTAAGTTTTTTTCATTTTTCTTTATTTGTTTTTTAAGGTTCATTTACTGTAATATATATGAACTGTTCTGCTCTATTACCTTCTTCCATCTCGGCCAATGCCGCATGTTTCGTTGGCTGTAAGACAGAACCTCTTACAGTTATTGGGACTTTATAAAAATTTCTTTTATTATGTATTGATGTATTTGTTTAATAATTTTGGTTAAGGTAGTATATTTTTTATAGGTATAAACGAATGTTAAAGAAAAAAAAAAAAAGCTGGTCTATATAGTTTCTCCTGAAGGGCGTGAAGGGGTTTTCTTTGTTGGGTAATGTTTGCCCTCCCCTCTCCTTATCTTTCCGCCATAGCCGCTGAGAGACAGATAATGGGCGCCACAGATTCCCGCCCTTGTGGAATGGCCAAGATCCATCTATTGCGGTCGTCCATGTCGACTCCTCTAATGGTCTTCGCTTAGTGCCCCGTCGATCCCAGCGCCCCCATCGGCTGTTATCTATAGTCTGGGGGGGGGGGGATCTCCTTCTTTTACATTTGATGATTTATTGTATGATGTGGAATTTCGAATTTAAAAACGGATATGAAATCTAATAATAAACTTACACTCTGAGGTTCGCTTCCTCTTTAGACGATTCTTATAACCTCAGATAAGCGGTATTCACGAGGCATGTCCAGAAAGCAAAAGTCCTCAAATATTATATTTAAAAAAAAATCGTCATCATTCCCCTCTGTTTGTTTTGTATTCCTCTCTTGAGGTTTTGCAGCATCTTACAATCAAACAAATTCGATCAAAATGGTCCCTTTTCGACCCAAATACACGGACACTATTTTTTTTATTTTTTGTTCGAAATTGAGGTTTTAAATTTTTTAGCAGATGTGGAACCAATGTGCCGGAACTGTAATGACTCTCAGAAGTGTAATGTACATAAAGGAACACTTTTTCCTTCCAAGAAAGGAAACCTTATAACAGAGTGCACCTCACACGAAAGGGGGATTGAAGGGATCTCTCATTGACAAGTATTAAGGAAACACACACTTCTAGGCGGGTTTTGGCACTAAGGGGAGGGGAGAGAGGAAACGCTACGCAGATGGTTTAGCTGTTCTTGGAAGTAATCAAGAGGCTATTGAGAAACTCATTAAGACTGATAAGAGAGGCAAAGCAGATCGGCTTACTAGTAAATGAAGACAAAATAAAATATATGATACAAATCCAATAATTCTACCCCTATGAATTTTTGAATGGATGAATGAAAAATTCTATGAATTTTTAATACAATTAGCAATATGTTTTTCTTATTTTAGGCAAAATAATAAATCACTTGATATATAACAGCCTAAAAATCCATGCACAACAAAGAAAAATAACAATAATGTAATATAATATACAAAAATGACAACATTTCATAAACATTTTTTTATACAATTTTATAAGAGTCTATTTTTCGACATAGTATCTCCATAAAAAGTTCTCGCCAACTTTTTTTATTTTTTATTACATAACATCTGGCTACATTTTATGACATAATTTATTTGAGAAACCATAAAATATAAAATGGAAGTAATCTAGAGGACATTGAGAAACTCGCTAAGACTAGAGAAGCAGAGCAGATCGGCCTACAAATAAATGAAGACAAAACAAAATATATGATAATAAGCATAAAATTCCACCCTAATAACATGATCTGCCTAGAATGAAAATCATTCTCGAGATTAGAAAAATTCAAATACCTCGGCACCACAATAATCTCAATGAATAACCAACGGCAGAAATAGACCAGCTCATGACTAGCGCAAACTCAAGAAATCTCAAATTACATGTGTACAATGCTGTGATAAAACCAATTCTAATATATGGCTGTGAGACCTGGACACTAACCAGCACCATAGAAAAAAGGTGTTGACCAATAAAGAACTGGTTACAGAAACTGGCCAATTAATATCCAATTGTAAGAAGGCACGGAGGTTATGATGGGTGGGGCAGGTAGCTCGTAGTAATCCATCTGGAAGCCTCTACGTAACAATGAGTGCTTCACTAGAAGGCAAAAGACCACTCAGAAGGCCAAAAAGCAAATGGATAGATAGAATAAAAAAAGGATACAATAGAGCTGCGTGCAGATAAATAGAAAAAAATAGCCCAAAACAGGCAGAGATGGGGGAGGCTTGCTAAGGCGGCAAAAGATCTACATGGTCTGTAACGCCAACAGAAAAAAAACAAACTTATAATTAATCAGTCATCACTTTTGATTATTCTCGTTCGTAGTTTTAACATGAAACCGTTAGAAAAAAATAATAATAATCAACCTTATTAAATAGTGGGACTTACCCAATTTTTGGGGCAAAAAATATTGCTGAAGAGAGGAGCAAAGATTATCCGAAAAATCTAATAATAAATAGCGATTCTAAAAATAATTTTATTATTAATTAAATTTGACCGAAAGGCAAGCTAACATGTGTTAAAAATGAATTAATTTGTTATTGAAAAAAACACACCAATGCTATCTTTCCCTGTTATATTATCACATGTTTTTATTTTAGTTTAATTTTTTCTATTAAAAAGATTTTCCATCTTATCGCCTAGTATATATTCTATTTATCGTGAGCAGGAAAATTCCACCTGTAACTTTCCATTTGCTCACCCTGTCCTTTCTGCTGATTATTTGATCCAAAAGTTATTAGAAACGAAATTACACAATGGAAGTAACGTTGACTCCAATTTCGCTTCCTCTAATTGATTCACTAATAACCGATGCAAAGGTTATTTAGGAGTCTATTCCAAAATCGATTATAAAATACAATTTCAATGTGCCTCCGTGTATATAAATTAAATTGCTTGCATTATTAAAAATGTTAATTGTTTTTTTTTTTTTATAGGACCTCTTTAGAAAAAAAAAGTTAAATTTTTCATCATCTAAAATATTTTAAAATGCAATTATTCAGTCGCTAAGCTGCATATATGTGGAGTTTATAAAGGAATTATAAATTTAGAGGTTATGGTAAAAGATAAGAAACTTTAATAATTAGTATAATTACAAAGATTTTGGTAGAGGAACTAAAGGAAATATCGGGAAAAAACATGTTTAAAGATATTCTTCAAGAAAAAAAAAAAAGGTATACCCAATTACCAAGAAACTGAAAAGAAAATTAGAACGTAATAGGGGAATATCCAAATTTTAAAACAGTTCGAATACCTACAAGAACTTATGGAGAAGAATGGGACTGATTTACAGTCGATGAAGCACGGAATAGTTAAGTTAGACAGACTTAGAAAAATAGTTAAAAACATATATAACTAGCTAAGATAAGGCATTATGAAAAAGTAATTAAACCTGTACTGTTATTGTGAATGGAGACAATGGGATTTACCAGTACCGGAAAGGAAGATAGTAAGGCGTTTCTACGGACCAATACACGTAGGAGATGGCTACTAGCTTAAAAAGAATCAAGAATTGTACGACATTTGCCCATGTCTGGTCTCTACTCTTTTTAAAACTTACGATGGAACCCCCATACCAGACTGAAGCGACTAGAAACCGCTCGACGTTTTCGACTATTGCAGCACTTACTAGACAAACGCTCTAAACTTCCAATTATTTACAAAATACCCATACATATTGCTATAATAAGGCCTTTTTGGATTTACGGGATCGAGCTTTGGGGGTTCTACTAAACCATCAAATTCCTCTCTTATCCAATCCCTACAATCCAAAATTCGTAAAATCCTCAATGCTCCCCACTTTGTCACAAATAAAATCATCCATAACGACCTTAATGTACCATATGTTTTCGATTTAGCTCAGTCCAGATACCTATCCTTCCATAGTAAAATTCTGAACCATCCGAACCCTCTTGTTTCCAACCTTGCTTTCTCTTATATTCCTGATAACCCTCCGAGGCGTTTGAAAAGAAGATGGCATCGGGACCTTCTAATATAGAAATATGATTGGAGTGCTACCAATAGGTAGTTTCTCTTCATGTTGTACATGTTATGTTACTTGTTCATATTTACTTGTTGTATTTATCATTTAATACAGTTGTAAATTTCAATAATAAAAAAAAAAACTTACGAAATACTCCAACATAATATAAATTACAATAAATTGCCAATGAATCTTTAGAGTAGAGGCGAGAAAAAGGAAAAAAAATTAAAATTTAATGTTAAATACTTTTATCAACGAGAAAAGACTGCTTTCCTGCGAATTTCAGACTATTAATGATTTTTCATTTCATTCTTAATAAACATTTCCTTGAATATTTATATAAATCGATCATAGTTTTGCTACTTACTAGTACAATTACTATATGAATTTAGTAATATTGCCAGTTCTGCGCATGCGTTAACCTTACACATATACTCTTTATTTCGTCTCTTATTAAGTGAATTTATTAACAGTGAAATAATTCATGTTATATGTGAAAAAGTAGTGTAAACTGTTAAGTTAACAATTAAGTTGAAACTGGACATAAACAAGGTGAGTAATCACTTATTTATAACGGCATTGTGAACAGTGTAAATAGACCTGAGGATAGTGATAGATAACAAGCCGGCCATATACATTCGTTAATCCGACCAGTGGGCTGCTGCCCTTTGGCGGAAGCAGATCTACGTTACATAGACTTCTACAAACTCGCGTAATATATACGTAATTGATAAAGGACATTTTTTTCCAAATTATTACAGTTACCTCTAATTAAATTAATATGAGATGCGCTATTTTCATATGGTAATGTCGAGCAAAGGAAACAATCGAACTTTAAGATCTAGGAGTCTCGATACCACAAAGAGTTCACCCATCAAGAAAAGGGCTAGACGCTCTAAAAAAAATACCCCGCCAGCTACACCAGAGAGCTCAGTTGACGAAGTTGAAAATCAACCTGGCACATCATCACAAAATATGTCAACACAAGTTATACCAATACAAGGTACGCTAGAAGAATCGCCTTTTTTTACAGCTAATCCATTCCAAGTGCTGTCAAACACACAGAATGAACAAATGGAAGCAGTATCCATCCCTAGTGAACCTAAACCTCCACCAATATTCGTTAGAAATATAAAAAATTTCCAATTAATGTGTCAACAATTAAATAATACAGTGGGCTCAGGTAAATACGTATGCCAAAGCCGCACTAATGACACGAAATTAATGCCTGACACCCCAGATACGTACAGAAAAATTGTCAAGTATTTATCTGACACTAAGGCGGATTATCACACATATCAACTGCGCCAAGAGAGAGCGCTCAGGGTGGTGATCAGGAGATTACACCCATCAACACCGCTGGATGCCATTAAAGAAGAACTAACTGAGATGGGGTTCCGTGTTCGACAAATAGTGAATATATTCAAGGAAGATAGAGAACAGCCTGGTACAAAAAATAAAATACCGCTCCCACTATTCTTCGTTGACCTTGACCGAACGCCCCAGGTCGAAGAAATCTACAAGGTCACACGCCTTTATTACACTAGCGTTGTTGTAGAAAAGCCCTACACTAAGCGCGACATTGTACAATGCCATAACTGCCAGGCTTATGGTCATACGAAACGCTATTGCCACCACATTCCTAGATGTGTCAGGTGCGGTGATCAACATAAAACTGAGGACTGCCAGAAGTCCAGAAGAACACCAGCAGTATGCGCTTTATGCCACCAAGGGCACCCAGCGAACTACAAGGGTTGCCAAACATATAAGGAACTGAAAGCAAGAATTTATGCAGCTCCAAGAGAAGAACGGCCATCCAGGCCACCAAGACAACCCTCTAGAACTGTAAATACAAGAGTGTCCTATGCTCAGATGTTCAAAGGAGACACTGCACCCACACAAACTCAGGCCCTGCCACAAGAACCTCAACCTCGAGTATTCACATCTCAACCACAAGACCCTTATCCCATCTCTGAACCTAGGCCTAATAACCAGACATTCATTCCTCCTCCTCCCAATGCCACTGACCTCACAAGCCTATTGACTTCTTTCCTCTCTGAATTCAGGTCACTCATCACTCCTCTCATTTCCTTGCTTACCAATGTTGTATCCAACCTCATCCCACTGTCGAGAAATCCTTAAATGCCCCCAATCAAATCCCTCTCCGTTCTCCTTTGGAATGCGAATGGTATTCGAAATCACGTCAACGAACTAACAATCTTATTACAGGACAAAAACATTGATATAGCATTAATAACTGAAACTCGACTTACCAACAAACGACCACTTAACATCCCCAACTATCATATCTATCGAACCGACCATCCTGATGGAACAGCACATGCTGGCACTGCCATAATTATCCATCAATCCCTTTCCCATCATCTATTCCCTTTGCTAACCCATAATTTCCTACAATCCACTGCCGTGATAATCCAAACTTCCCTTTACCCAATAGCAGTAGTCGCAGCATACTCCCCGCCTAAAATACCCATCTCAGAATCCCAATTAACTTCCTTCCTTAACTCCTTAGGACACCACTTCCTTCTAGGTGCAGACTTAAATGCTAAACACCAGCAATGGGGAGCCAGAACCACAAATTCCCGAGGACGAACATTGCTATCTGCACTTAATTCCCATCACAGCAACATCCTCTCACCCAATTCTCCCACATACTGGCCAACAGATCCTAACCGCAATCCCGATCTCCTAGATTTTTTCATCCACAAAGGTCTAGGGTCCCTTCATTATTGCATCTCAAGACTTGATGATCTTTCCTCAGACCATAGTCCCCTAATCCTAACGGTCTCCACATCACCAATTCCCAAACCACCTCCACCTTCATTTTAGGGGGCCAGTTAATTGGAACCTCTTCCGTCAAATACTGGATGATAATATTGACCTCAGAGTTTCCTTAAAAACACCCGCAGACCTAGATGAAGCAGTATATTCCATGACTACCTTGATCCAACAAGCAGTTTGGACTGCATCTTCACCTTATCCTTCTAAAAAATACCGCAAAATAAATCCTCTACCCCAAGACCTACTGGACCTTATTAATAGAAAACGATGCTCTAGGACCATCTGGCAAAGAACCAGGCATCCTGATGATCGGAAATCATATAACTATTATTCCAAGCAGGTAAAACAAAAACTGGCTACGTTTAGATCCCAATCCTATAATTCCTATCTTTCCTCACTATCTGCAAGTGATAACTCCCTCTGGAATGTAACTAAAAAAATCCTTAAATTCCAATCCATTTCCCACCCCCTCCGCCGTGATGATGGTTCCTGGGCTTCGTCAGATGAGAATAGAGCAGAAGAGTTTGCTAAACATCTATCGTACACATTCACTCCTCATCCTGAACTCCATCCCTCCCATACTGCTGAAGTTAAAGAATTCCTCTCTTCACCGATTCCTCTCTCCTTACCTCCTAAAGCCGTCAACCCCTCTGAGGTCAAATTCCTTTTAAAGAACCTAAAACCTCGCAAATCTCCAGGACACGATCTCCTTACTTCCCAGATCCTCAGACAACTTCCCAAAAAAGCAATTATATTCCTTACATACCTATTCAACTGTATCCTCCGCACAACCCACTTTCCTCTGGTGTGGAAACACTCCATAATTATCCTCTTTCCTAAACCAGGTAAACCTGTTAATTGTACATCATCCTATAGACCGATAAGCTTACTTCCGATCCTTTCCAAAATCTTTGAGAAAATCCTTCTCAAACGCATCCTACCCATACTGGAATCCCACAATATCCCTTCCCATCAGTTTGGATTCCGCTCAAGACACTCCACTGTCCAACAAGGCCTTCGCGTTGTGGACCACATATCCTCTGCACTTGAAAACAAGCAATATTGCACTGGTGCCTTTCTGGACGTAGCTCAAGCTTTCGACCGGGTGTGGCACGATGGCTTGCTTTTCAAGCTCAAAACCCATTTACCTCAACCCTTGTATCTAGTCCTCAAATCCTACCTTTCAAATCGCTCCTTTCAAGTCCGCTGCGGCACTGAACTCTCCAAACATTATCCAATTGAGGCTGGTGTCCCACAAGGCAGTGTCTTGGGCCCAGTTCTCTACATCCTTTTTACCGCTGACATCCCTTCAAGTCCTGATACCTTCCTAGCAACATTTGCTGATGATACTGCCATCCTATCCTCCCACTCGGATCCTCTAATTGCGTCCCAGAACCTGCAAAGACACCTCTCCTTCATTGAGCAGTGGTGCAACAACTGGCGCATCAAAATTAATGAATCAAAATGTAAACATGTAACTTTCACTCTTCGACGCAGATCCTGTCCTCCAATCCTTTTTAATTCAATTCCTCTTCCCTACTCAGACACAGTCCGATACCTTGGCTTCCTTCTGGACAAAAGACTGACTTGGAACCCACATACGAGACTTAAAAGACAAGAGCTTAACCGACGATTTGGTCAGCTATATAGACTACTAAACAGAACATCTCATCTCTCAACAGAAAACAAATTATTAATCTACAAGACCATACTGAAACCTATCTGGACCTACGGACTTGAGCTGTGGGGGACAACTAAATCATCGAATATCAAACGCATCCAATCCTTCCAGTCTAAAGTCCTTCGAACAATAGTCAATGCTCCATATTATGTCACGAACAAGACCCTACACCATGACCTTAACATCCCATATGTCCATGACATCATCCCATCCAGATTCTCCAACTTTCACCAGAACCTCATACATCATCCCAATCCTCTAGCCCAATCCCTATCCAGCTCCGAGCATCCATACCATCCCCCTCGAAGGTTGAAACGGCAGTGGCCTCGAGATCTTTTGTAAATATGCCTTTGGAGTCCTGGCAATGGCCAGCTTCTCCACTCATGTCCTGAGCGTCTGTGGCTCTAGTGCCCTTTCCAGTCTCCACTGGCTTCTAATACTAGTGATGCGGCTGGAAAAGTGGCGCTGGGATCTTCCGGAGTCTTGCTTTGCCTTCCACGTGTGGGGAAAAAGCCTGGTTCGGAGATTCTTGGGCGAATGTATATATTGTATATAGTTATGATTGTGTTTAGAAGTTTTTATTTTATTTATTTGTTTATTATTATTATTTTTTCTTTTCTTTTTATTTATCTTCTTCATCAGTATTATTTATTTACTTCTTATATTTATATTTATTTCTTTATTATTTGTATATATTGTATGAATGAGAACTTTTAGCCCTAATGCTTATAGCCCTCCAGCAGTGGCTGCATGTATTATTATTCAATAAATAGATTAAAAAAAAAAAAAGTAATATTGCCATTCGAAGCAAAATTTAAAAGCTAAGTTAGACCCATTAATTTAGGTATAATGTTAATATATGGTGGATAGTGAGTTTTCGATGGGTGCGGTCGCTTGCTTCCGGTTGATCAAAAACCACCGGTTGTTGGCCGAACCACAGGCCCGGTGAGTTATGGTCCAATTCTTAATGGTCTCATTGAGAGCTTGCGGTTTCCAAGCTCACTATTTCCCAATACCACTCTTGCCAACCTATTTCCTCTTTGTTTGATACGTGTAAAAATATCAGATCGATAAACGCGACATAAAAATCATCATGAATGCTGTAGTATTATTCATCTATTGCTGTATTACACCGAAAATTCTGAATACCGGACATCAATCTTATTGATTTTTTACTTTTAAAATTAAATATATGTTAACAATACTCCGCTTACCACTGTTGTACTAATCCTATATCTAGGACTGCACCTGGACAAAAGTCTAACTTTGAGGAATCCTCATACCAGACTAAAAAGACAAGAAAATGCTCGACGTTTTCGACTACTTTAGCACTTTCTAGACAAACATTCTAAACTCCCAATTTACTACAAAAGACGCATCTACATGACCATAAGGTCTATTTGGACATATGGAGTTGAGCTTTCGTGTTACACTAAACCATCAAATTCCTCTCGTATCCAATCCTGACAATCCAAAATCGTTCGTAAAATCGTCAATGCTCCTTACTTTTTTACAAATAATATAATCCATGAAAAACTGAATTTTCCAAATGTTTCCGATTTGGCCCAATCCAGATACCTATCTTTCCATAATAAACTTCATAACCATCCGAATCTACTTGTTTCCAACCTTGTTTCCTTTTCGATTCTTGATAACCCTCCGATACGTTTGAAAAGAAGATGGTCTCGTGATCTCCTTATGTAGACATATTATTAGAGTGCTACCAGTGGGTAGTTTCTCAACTAGTGTTTTCATGTGATTGTATTCCTATGTACACATTTACTTGATGTATTTATATTGTAAAACAGTTGTAAATATCATAGATAAATAATAATAAAAAAATGCTATTACTCACTGATGTCTTTTTTTGGTAAGGTATATATTCGTCTATTCTTCTTCAAATTCAATTATTAAACCTTCATTTTGAAGATATTCTTCACTTTCAGGTGAGAAAAATAGTTACATTCTCACGAAATTTCTTCATCGAATTCCCCTCGTATCCAATACATACAATTAAAAATCCTTCGTAAAATCCTCAATGATCCGTTCTTTGTCACAAATTAAATCATCTATAACGGTCTTAATATCCCGTATGTTTCTGATTTGGCCCGATCCAGATAACTATCTTTCCATAATAAACTTCAGAACAATCCTTATCCTTTTGTTTCCTCCTTCGATGCCTGATAACCCTCACAGGAGTCTGAAAAGAAGATGGTCTCGTGATATCTTAATTTAGATACTTTATTAGAGTTCTCTAACGATTTTTATTAAACTCGGCGTATCAGTGTATAATTAAATGGTTTTTAATATCAGTTAGGTCTTATACTCTTTGATCTTGCTTAACAGAGCTTAAATGAAAGTCAGTATTCATAGTGTAAATCAATAAGATATGTCAATAGAATTTTTTTAAAATAGCTAAATTGGATTGTTTAAAACGTTAAAATGTCAGATTATAATTTAAAAAATTCCAACCATACAGTCTTTTATCTTTAAAATGCAGGTACAGATTACATAACTCCATGTCATCCAATCACATACTGTATTAGATAATGTTGTGATCTTGGGTTTCTTTTCATTTCTGTTCTGATGATGCTTTAATTGGCGAACTGTTACGAAGGTTATTTTTTTGTTTACCTGCGCTTTAAAGACACTAGGCTGTATTGTAGTTAATTTTCCAATTATAACCTAACTAATTTTCTTTCTTTTGGTGACTTTTTACTCGTTTACGTTAAGATGTCAATTTATTCAAATTACTCAATACCTGTTATATTTTATTTAAGAGAAGACTAGGCGTCTTTTCAAACAGATTTGCTGAAAGGAGTCCCCTTCCTGTGAGTTTCATGTAAGTTATCTTTTTTTGACGGAAGGTTCAGATGAGTTTGAGGAACAACGTTGACAAAATAATTGATACTCACTGTCAGTTAAAATTTATAAAAGTCGTTAATTTAAACTAAATATATGTGTTATTTCCACGACTGTTTTATTCTGCTAGACCGGCGCTTCTAATACCTGTACTTGGAAAATTCACTTGTATACATTATAAGTGGTCAGTGAAACTTGCATGCCTGTAACTAGGGAATTCCGAAATTCGACACTAGGACCCGAGTGGGGGGGGGAGGGTGTAGCGGATATGAGATGCAGCAGAGGAAGAATTATGGAGCTGGGTTTGCCGTGGCTAATACACTCCTCCCACCATTAGCATTTTAGATTGGCTGCACCTTGTTACTGTCAGCTTTGCTATTCTTCACCTCTCTCCATAGGCCGCGGCTTTGGAATCCCCTTTTCCCAATGTACCCGAGCAACAGCGTATACATAACGCTGAGCGACGTCGGTAGCCAGCGGGAGGTGAGATGTTCGGTGTAAGTAACGTCGGTTAGTTGCAATGTTAGATAGATGGCTTTCCTTGGAGTATAGGGTTCAGATTAAGGGTTCCCAATCAGAAAAAAGTTCTTTCCAAATCAGCACTTACATGACCAAAACTGACTTGCAAGAGATAACAGAAGAACACAACGTAATTGATATATTACAATATTACAAAGTAATTGAGTTGCAGTTTTGCTAAATTACTATAGCTATTTCGCCGGTTCAAATGATGGTACTTGTCCACTAGCCGGGCGGACGGATTGCTATCTGCCAATGTTTGTAACCTGAACGCTGATAATTCTGTTAAGGCGCTGATAAGCCTTCTCGTAGCTCCTATCTTCGTAGTCATATTTATTGTATTATTTTTGTATTATTGAAATTTTAAACAAAAACAAATGTAATAATAAGTAAATACTTTTATTTTACGACATATATATTAAATTTATATATATAGGAAATGTGGCAATTCCCACAACAATCAGAAAACACTTTAATTTTACATATATAAGGCATAAAACACATATAAGGCATGAAATGGACAAAAATAAATGTAATAATAAAATAAATGCAATAATAAAAAAAATAAAATAAACAACATACGTACAAATAAAATAAACAATATAAACACTATAAACGACATACGTACAATTTATTTCTTCAACTTCATTTGATGACCTTGTTCACGCAATTTCACGTTTGCAATTATCCTAACGTTTTGAAAATATTCAATGTAACAAGATCCATAATTTGACGAAAATAACACAAACGGGCCAAAAATAAAGAATTTAATCACTGAATGTAATAACCGAAAAATAAACAATGTAATAACTGAAAGGTTTGGCGAGATAAGAAGAGGGAAGTTATGTGACGTGACATTAGATAACATAGATAACAAGGGAGGTTTCGTCCCGCCCTGCTAATGTACCAGTACCGAAGTGATTCCCACAGTATATTGATCAGTGATCAAATGATAAATTATTAAGAAAATAAAATAATGCAACTTATCATAAGATGGAGACGCCAATTCTCATTTTCTCGCTGATTATAATTGATAAATATAATTTAAAAAGTATTTAATTTTTAAGTTATTCGGTAATAATGATTTTTTCCTGAAATTATGGTGGGGAGGGGGGGGGGGGTTAGAATTATAATTTACGTGTGGTTAAGTTATGAGTGAGCCTCGTACATCTCGAAAATGATCCATTTTTGGCTTGCAAACGGAGGACCCGGTAAGCTATTATCCCACTTTTTGGAAATTTCGAAAAAAAAAAAATTGGGTGAATGCAAATTTAGAAAAAAAATTTTATTGCTATGAAAATTCGTATTTAAGGCTTTTGGAAGTGCGGCGGAATCAGATCACATCTTCTTTTTCCCTTAATCGATTTTTGTAATCAACTTTTCTCCTCTGGTCAGTACAATATTTTTCAACATTGTAATCATATCATTGCTATATGTCAAATAAATAGTTATTTTCAAATGAAATAGACTATAATAGAGCTCTCCTAAAGAATATTAACCAGAAAAAAATTTTTTTCTCAGGGAATTTGGGCATGACAGTAGCTTATATTTGATACAAAACTGATTTTGAGCCGTAGTGTAATAATATATGTAGGGATAAGTTTTTCCTGTTTTTGTTGGGATAATTTTTTTTTTTTTTGTTGGTCATTACAGATCTTTTCATCTGTTTCTTTTTTTTTAATATATAATATTTTATTATTGTTTCATTACTTTGGCTTTTGTTAGTACCTTTTTTCTTTTGTAGTATTGTACATATGGCATGAATGTTTTTCATATAGCTCTAATACTTAGTGCCATTAAATGTAGGAAAGAGTATTACTTCTTATTAAAAATATTCTTGAAAAAATACATTATCTTTATTTCAATTCTCGATTGGAATGAATGTGGAATGATGAATCGATGGAACGATGTGATGTTGCGTCGGTTTGTTTTTTCTGTCCTGGTGATGCCTGAATTGGCGAAAAGTTGATAGGTTATTTTTTTTTAACCTTCATTTTAGAGAAAAGACTGTCGTTGGGGTTTCCCAATTATAATCTAACATCTTCATTAAACACAATTATCCTTAACTTATGCTTAGTCAATTGGAATATCCGAGGATGAATCCTAAACAAATTAAAATTAATTCTGTACCGTTCGTCGAAATCTTACCCTCGAACTCTGGCTCCCTTTAGCATCGTACCGCAGTTGAGGCACGAAGTTGATTAACTCTCAACGTAAATACAACTCTAACACGAACAGAAACTTTTCGAAGATTTAGACTTAACATGTGACAAACTTCAGATTTAAATTTATCTTGTGCTTAATCACTACTGCTTGACTTAATTCATTAGGTCTAGAATAACCCGGAGAATCCTTTTTGTAGTAGCAATTACTATATCCTTGCCTACCTCGTAACTGCTGAAATCATAAGAATGAAAAATGGACAAGATGTGCAGTATAAAATTTATGTATATTGAGTTTGCCGACGTCTCGACCCAACAATCTGGGTCATCATAGGAGCTAAAAATAAAAAAATACACAGTTACATCAGGAAAATGATAAATATAAAAGTATATAAATAAGAAATAAATCTTATATATTATTTTTCAAATATATATATATATATATATATATCCCTTTTCCTGCATTCAGGAGTGGATTTTGACGAAAGAGGTATGAATAATTTCTAATTTTATACTAGGACTTAAATAAAAGTAAATGTCGAAGTGGGATGTTTCAAATAATGATGGTGCCGTCTCAACGAATTGAGGCGTTACAAATGAATTCATAATTTGCAAATAACTCAAAAAGTTATTTTTGGTATATTATACAGTATTTGAAAGCTTACTAAATTCTCTATAAAATGTAAAAAAAATCAAAGAAATCGGACAATTTGGTGCAGAGTTACAGCTTTCCGAACATTTATTATTTGTTATTCTGCAAAGATTCGGTTGCATCTGGAAAATTATTATTAAATTTGGAATTTGCTTCTCTTTTTCCGGGGTACTGTATATTATGTATCAGTTAGTATTTTTTCTGTTAATTTCAAAACATTATATTGTTTTTAATTAATTAAATTATTCATTTTATTTTTATTTATATAAATGTGTCTTCCTTTAAACATTTTTGGTAATTTTTTCAATGAGCTTCGATTACAGTAGCATTTACTTTTAGATCTTTATTTTAGTATTTTATCATTTTAAAAATAGTCTTTCGATTTTTTTAATGATAAAGTAAGGTCTTGATTGGACTAACTATTTCTCCCTGAAAATTTGAGGCTTTTGTCGCCATAGGATGTTTAAAGCAATGTTTAGAAGCTTTTGTTAATTTATGATAATTTAATGAAGGAAAAAGCTAATATTTAAATTATAAGTTTAAGAAAATGCAATGGTTAAGCCATGGCAGATTGTATAAAGAGATAACTTACAAAACTTGTGTAATAACACTTTATGTATCAAACAACTAGTATATGAATAGTAAGAAAAAGGTTTAACGTACAAATGAGATTTCATAAACATACAATCATTACAATATGTAAAAAAAAAAATGTTTTTGTGTTATTATTAATTTGTCTTAACTTATTGTAATGTTTTAATTATTTTTACGTTTATATAACCGTTATCTCATTCGTAATTTCCACATTTTTCTTCTCTTATATTTTCATGCTTATCATTTTTTTTATGTTATTTTTTTAATTTTAGCCCTGATGATGACCCAAGTATTATTTATTTATGTTAATTATTTAATGGCACAGCCTCTATAAATATAGTATATAAGTAATATGTCTGTGATGAATTTATCGAGGAAAAATCCAGAGGTGGAATTATCAGAAAGCTATCTTGGTAGAACCATGTCTTAAGTCCAATTAGTAGCCGAGTACAACTGGCTGAAGGGGAAAGGGGACAATTCCCCAGCCCTCCCCCAAATTGATGAACCAGTATCATTATTTTTCTTACTGCTAATAATACCCATGGATTTGGCAGAACCGTGGATCAATGTGGAATGAATCCTTCATCATGAATTACTTGATCCTTACCAAACTATCACTGAAGATTTCTACTGTCAGCTGAATCGATTGAAGCGGCATTAAGAAAATAACGTCCTTCACTTATCAATGGATGAGGCATTTTACTACATCTTGACAATGCGAGGCTCCATGTTACGAAACAAACATCTCAAAAATTAAATGACTTTGATTAGGATTCTCCTGACCATATTCTCCTGACCTAGCACCTTCGGATTATCACAAAAACTCATTATGTGCCAGGAACATGAATTCAGCCAATTAATTTTAAAACGAGGTTAGGGGTGGTTAAGCATTCTATCAGAAAAGATATACACAATTTGGTTTCAAGATGGCGAGCTGTTTCTAGAACAAGATGGTAAATAAATTTCACATTGAAGGTGTTTCTTTGATTTTATCCCACCCCTTATATCACGCAATTAAAAATCGACATTGCTCATAGGGTGACCTGATCAAATTAATTTATTTTGGGTAATAGCTTTGATTTCTTGTTGGAGTAGAAAAAAACATTTCATACCTTTTTTTTCACATTTTGTATAATGTTGAACTAATGTTCTGTTAGGTTAAATAGAAGTTTAAAATATTTAAATGAAACCAGCCCTATTATAGCAAAAGTTGATGCTTAAATTTCTCTACGGTGATCATTTATTTAATATTAACTGAAATTTCGCCAAAATATAGTATTACCATATTTAATCGATATACTATTATAAAAAAGACCTCTTTAATACCGCAATCTTTATTTAATTATTTAAAAATATGTTTACAAGAAATTTCACTTTTTCCGTATATGGCACTATAAGCCATTTTCAAACCGTCAAAAATATACATATGTATATTCATAAATCATCCCTTAATTAATATATGTATATAGTTTGGTATTCAGTGATAGTTATTATTTCATTAAAATTATAATTTTTTCTAATTCTTTCTTTATCTTATAATTAATTTCTTTACCTTTTTTTCCTTCCTCATTTTATTAAAAACGGCTGCCTTATAAATATATATGACTCGCCTATAATGTCTTAATTTAAAATGTAATATAAACATTTTTCTAAAAATTATAATTTCATTAAAAAGATTTTCTTTTCGAAAAATTTATTTTTCACATAAAAGACTCGTCCAAAACAAAAGCAAAAACTTTTACCTTATTTTCATTGATTTTTCATCCAGAGTTTTATTTTTCTTCACAAACAGTTTGAACCCTGTAAAATATTAAGGCGCCTTCTATTGAATAATATTTTGTTTATTGGTTTTTGAAAAACAATATTTTTTTTTTTTTTTTAAAGTTCTGCATAATTCAGTATTTCGTTTCCTTTACCCAATTTAAATTTTATTGTACTATCCAAATTTTCCGAAATTATTATTGCGTCTAAGATTTGTCTTTTAAATATATTTTTTTCATTGTAGATAATTTTTACATCTTTAAAATCAAATATGTGTCTTTTTTCAAAACCTGTTGTACCAATGTACACTTTTATGTAAATTCTTCAGTATATACTAAAACAAAACAAAATTTAGGTTAAATATTTCTACCTAAAATATGTATGTCTGTGCTAGGCCGGCCGAGAGCGCGGAATCAAGTTGCTATCGATTCGATATGCAGCAAATAATCTCCTCGGTTGTCGAATCCGATGAAAAATTACAACGATAAATCTCCTTGAAACAAGAGGAACGGTGAGGAATTTCTTAGATACATGGAGAAATGGGTCAAAAGAAGCTAGAAATAATTTATGACGCCGACCGCTTCCATTATTCAAATATGCAGGGCCGAACTTTGAGCGGCGGGAGGAAACTTTTAAAGATAAGGCTCAGGGTGACTGATGTAGCACCCAATTACAAACTGTTGTGGCCAATGTCCGATAGCCCCCCCCCTCCTTCGGATTCACTTCCTTAACCTCGCGTCCAAAAAAAAAGTCAAAAACATGTTTAAGAATTCAATGAAAAAAATTAAATTAAAGTTATAGTTTTATATAAATTGTTTTATTTTTTTTATTGGCCCATAACCTAATAACAGTTAGAGGCGATCACTTAAAATTGAACGATGGGCTGGAACCACTGGAATCCTTAGGATGATGAGGATAACTCCAATCCACCATTAAATGTTTATTCGTGTATATTCATTTACATATGTTTGAAATATATATGTAGTAAGGAAATAAATTGCGATCGTGAAAAATTTGAAATCCTAGTTATCAACGAAAATGCATTTGTGCGTGTACGTATGTGAACAGACTAGCTCTAAAGCGAAAAACGAAATTTCGTATTTATACATGCCTGGAATTTTACCGCAACTTTTTCGTCAAAATCTACCTAACAGAAGTACGTACATATAATCAATTTAACACATTTTTACAATTTTGGCAATGGGTGTGAACCAGGATCTGAATGCAAATACTCGTGATTTATCAGCTGTATTAAGGGTTCTAACACCAATAGTGGCATGTCATCTTGAAAACCAAAGCGAACGGAATTTAACACCAAGGTCTGTAGCGAGTTGTTTGCAAAGTTTTGCTTCAAAATCCGAATGATGACAGGTTCTGGAAAAAAAAATATAGTAGGATATTAAAATGTGGATATTTTTAAATTATCCTAGCAAACATAAGTAGTGAGGAAGGTCAGGTGAAGCTGTACAACCGAAGTTCTCCAAGATAGGCTTGTGAGAAAGTAATGCTTTGTGTTTAGTGGAACTTCGAAGTAGTTTTGCATTTCGAGCTTGTCGCTCCACGACAATGACGCTGAGCATCGTTCTCCTTTGACCTAGGAGAAGTTATCGGAAGTGCATGCAGTAAACCGTTTGCTTAATTCTGCGCATAGTCCAGATATTGCACCATCATATTATAGTTTGTTTAAATCTATGGCTCATTTTTTAAAAGGTTGGATCTTTGATCATTATGAGAACGTAAAAATTGAATGTGAAGAGTTCTTTGCCTCAAAACCAAAGCAGTGGTTCCTGCATCAAATTCAACTACTGTCGGAAAGATGGATGAGAGATGTGAAAAATAATGGACTTTACTTTGAGAGTTTGGACTTTACTAATATATACTAACAATATATTCAATGAAGTTTGAAATATGTAATATGCAAAAAAGTTGACTTACGCACAAGGATTTATGTTACAATCTGTAGCGAGAACGTCGTAGCATTCCAGGCCTATATGTATATAACTAAATTGATCAATTTCAATACCTTTTTGCTTTTGAGCTAGGTTTTTCTCAACCACACAGAACATTTTGCAAGACTTGGTTTTCGCACTGAGGGAATTTTAAAATGTGTGTATACCCTTTGAAAACTCGTATTTTAAATTCATCACGATCTCATTAATTTTCCTTAATATGCATATGCCATATATTGGAAACTATTTTATTGAGTAATATAACATTCTGTCGCAATAAGAAAAATAATAATTATGAGAAAATAGTTTATTCTCACCATATTTACCGAAAATATATATAAAAGAAGAGAAAAATAATGAATAATATTTAAAACAAAAAGTATAATATATAACCTAGATAAACTTAAAGACAAGTAAATCAGAGTAAAGAGAGTGAAGAATCTGGACATTGCCGGAACTTGAATACATACATATTACAAAATCGCCATCTCAATATTTGAGGAGTATTGTAAGGACGGGTAGAGCTGGATAGGGATTGTGCAAGTGGATTTGGGTGATATGTGAGGTTCTGGTGAAATTTAGAGATTTTTTCTGATGTAAGATCTAGGACAAATGGGATGTTAAGCTCATTTTGTAGGGTTTTGTTCTCAAAATAGAAATATTTCATGTATAGTTGAGTAAAAGTAAAAAAAAAATAATTTTTTTTAGTATATTTGGGTAAAGTACAAAATTTGACTCGATTTGAAGTATAAAACTAATATAACCATAAGAATGTCCTTAAAACTAGTCATTTGATTCGATAAAATACTACAATTATTACAGATTGAAGTATCCTGAACAAGCCGTTAAAAAGGGTGAAGAGTAGTACCAAAAGGGCTTGAAATAATGCAGAAAAATGTCACTTATCCGAGAATCGGACTTGACACTTCCGAAGATATGGGAAGCAGGTGTGCGTGGGATATTTTATTTGTTCTGCAGACATCGTCAGCTCTCTAACCCTCGACAAATAAGCTCAACGGAAAAAAAAATCCCTCTTTCCCCACCACTTCCCCCCTAACCCCATTTCGATAGGATGGTGGAAAATCTGACACCGAATTTGCGAGACTGTTCTTTTAAGGAGATTGGTTAATGGCAAAGGTCAAGTTCATCATTGTGTCTGGTAATAAGTTTTCAAAACTATTTGTAACTCTTGATTAGGCAAACTTTGAACTACTTCGAAGAGGAGTTCCTACATAAAAAACAAATTACTTCACACTAACTTTTAATATACCACCATAATGAACACCTTAGTTTGTGCTTTTTGTAATATTTCTTTATCTTTTGTCAATTTGTTTTTTATTTGTTGATAATTAATTCATTCTACAACATTGGAGGGCATAAATATTAGGGCTACATTAAACATTCACACAATGTGTACATACAAATGGTAACTAAAATAGAAATAATAAAGAAAAAGAATTGTAGAAATCAAAATAAGAAAATCAATATACATTCGTACAAATATATATATATATATATATATATATATATATATATATATAAATATATATATATATATATATATATATATATATATAATAGATAGAAACTAAATTAAATTAAAATAGATAGAACATATTCACATCTATATACAATATTTTGCCTATTAAGCTCTTTCAATATATAAATCTATAAGGATTTACATAGAAAGAAAATTTATTTATTTTAGGATGAGCTTTAAAAAAAAAAAAAAAATCAAAATCTCTGTAGGTTTTAATTTAACCAGAGTACGTAAATATGATAGGGCATAATTCGAATTTATTAACATTAAAGGTTACTACTTATTGAAAATGTTGGCTAAAAAAGCGTGAAATAAATCTTGACAACATAATCTATATAGTTATTTTTAAAAAAATCATTGAAAAACCTAAATTGTGAATTTTGTAGAAGGATTGTATCAAGAGGGAGAATGGTATTTAAAAAAAAAAACAGATTCGAATTTTTTTACAATCGCAATACTTTCCCTTAATATATATTACTTATATAGGTAAGTGAAAAAAAAGAAAGTCATATATGGGTCTGTACTCTTACTTAAATGCATATTTACGTCTAATTGTAAGTAAATTGTGAAATTGTAAGTAAATTGTGAATTTTGTAGAAGGATTGTATCAAGAGGGCGAATGGTATTAAAAAAAAAAAACAGATTCGAATTTTTTTACAATCGCAATACTTTCCCTTAATATATATTACTTATATAGGTAAGTGAAGAAAAATAAGTCATAAATGGGTCTGTACTCTTACTTAAATGCATATTTACGTCTAATTGTAAGTAAATTGTGAAATTGTAAGTAAATTGTGAATTTTGTAGAAGGATTGTATCAAGAGGGAGAATGGTATTAAACAAAAAAAAACAGATTCGAATTTTTTTACAATCGCAATACTTTCCCTTAATATATATTACTTATATAGGTAAGTGAAGAAAAATAAGTCATAAATGGGTCTGTACTCTTACTTAAATGCATATTTACGTCTAATCGTAAGTAAACAAGTTATACATCATTTATATCCAAAGTTATACGTTTAAATTTAAAACGTATTGGTTATTATTTCAACATACTATCAATTTAGTATGTCGGTGTCCACATGATATCGAAATATTACAATCAAATTTGATTTTAATATTAAATGGTGGATACTTGTGAATTCTATGAATTTCTGGACATTGGGTGCCGAAGTCGTTTAAAACATTTTCATACTAAATAATTGATCAATTATTAAGAATATTAAATTCACAGTTTTAAATGGTTACTTTCTATACTTGATGCTATATTTAACAGGTATTAAGTAAGCTGTTATTCCTTACCAAAAAATGTAAATCTTTTTCTATATATTTCTTTTTTTTTTCTACTTTTTTGATGGCCTGGCTTTTTTATAGAACTTTTTTACAAAATGGACATGGAAAATCTGAAAAGTATGGGAATTACATACTTTATCAAGTTTCTTTTTTACTTGGAATCACCAATGATATTACCTGTATAAATAAATCTTAAACTTACCGATTTTGTGGTTCATCTGGATGGTTTGAAAAACATTTTTTTTTTAAATAATAATAAAAATATCTGCTCCCGAATTAAAAAAAAAAAAAAAAATATCCTCCTTTGTGCTGCTAGGCCGTTGTTGAAAGATATTGAAGGAAACTGTTGGAGGAAGAGAGGGTGAGGATATGACTCTGGGAGAGTGGAATTTTTATATTGTTGCTGTTTTGTTGTATCAGAGATTGTTGCTGTTTTGTTGTATCAGAGATTGTTGTGTTTGTCGGCGGGCATTCGCTTCTCGCCAGCTCCTCTTTCAGCCTATAATAATGGAATCTTAATGGAATCCTCTTATTTCCAAACAAATACACAATGCCTTCAACTTTTCTGTTTTTCTATTAGAAGCCTTGTTAGTGAGAAATTTTATAAAATATCAATATTTTTTCTTAGTGTAGTTTTTGTCCAATTTTGTATGTGGATACCTGTATTTATGTAATATTTATATTAAATAATCGTTTCTTTATTTTTGATGATCTTTTTTTTAAGAAATTACCCATGAAAAAAATTAAATAATTTCATTTTCAATACATATATATATTTTGTTTTTATATAAGAATTTTTTACATATGAGAGTTTACTTATGGTGAAATTATAATCAAACAATTTTTTTACGAAATTTAACAAAAATATTAAAATATATTCAAATTTATTTGGAAACCATGTTTATTATACCTAGGATTATTTAGCAAATTTAAACAGCGCTCAATAGTGCTTTATCTATTTCATTTATAATTCAACGTTTAAGGGCGACAATCCCTATCTTTAGAACAATAAATTCTTGCAATTATTTTGCAAAAGGGTCTGCACCACGGACTAACTTCATATGAAAATGATAATAATTATGGACTACTTATACATCATAATAAGTTAACATATAATAAAAAAAATGTGAATATTTATCATACAAGATAAATTTCATACAATTATTATTATTCATTTTAAAATTGAAATAACGTTATATTTTTTATGAAACCAAGAGTTAATTACGTCATATTTACTTGGACGTAATTAACGTTAATTAAAGTTAATTATTTGAGAGATAGAATACGGGAAAATGTGAGTGTTATAAATGCTTAGAGATGGAACATTGCGGAATATAACAGTCAATAAAGGATTCTCCGAATTCAGCAGTTTCATAGAAAGGGATATGGAGATCGGAAGGTTAGGTTCGTGTATTGCATGATTGAATTTCAGATGTGAAGTAATTGAATGATATGAGGACGGTAACTGATAATATTGGATGATATGATATATGGAGAAAGCTAAGTAGCCACTGCTTGTAACAATTGTTTTCGAGGAAGAACCACTTCTATTTCTTGTGTTATAATGGAATTTGAGCATTTCTGCGTACCGTATAAAGCATACCAATGTTTATATTTGTTTAGTTACTTTTATAACCTAGCTTTTACATTACCTTGATATATATTATGCTATGTTTTGGAGTAAACATTACTCGGAATGATACTGCATAATTATTGATGATAATTATCCAGAAATATTTAATAAAAAAAATTAGTTAAACAAATATGAATCTATAATATACCGATTGGTCCAGGATTAATGAATTGCGTACTAGTTCACAAGAGTCCCGCACGGATTACGCGTGGTTCACAATCACTTCGATCATACTTGTTCATGGAATCCCGAAAACAGCCGAATGTTGTCGTCTTTTATGACGTCAGCTATTGTCCCTCTTAATGCATTTTTTAAAGAAAAAAAAACGTATTCCCTTCGTGGAACTTTCTTATTAAAAATGTATTAACAAATTGTGTATTTACTTAATTAGTTAATTATTAATTTGCATTATAACGGTCATTACTGTGAAAGAAAAAGAAAACATATATAAAATAATGTTTGAGTCTTTCTTCAAGGCCTGTAAAAAAGAATGCTTTTAGAAATAAAATTTTTATTGACACGTGCTTACATGTAGTGGCTATAAATACGCATATACTGTTGTATATTATCTATTATAAATTGTATAAAAGAGTTTTTTATCATTTGGATAATAAATAATCCGAATGGCGATTATTGTAGTCGTTCGTAAAATAAAAAAATAAAAAATCGTGTTTATTTTCGAGCAAGGAATTAACGTATTGAAGAAAGAACTGAAGAAGAATGTCTGATAATTCCGAGATAATGAATAATGGAAATCATAAATAAGAAAAATATTGTGAAATAGCATTCAGAGATGTAATAATTAAATGTTTTTATCTATTAATATTCCTTTTTCACATATATATAATATATGTGCATGTTCGATTCAGGTTTCATAATGTGTAGTCTAAATTTCGAATTTAAGTCAATACTTTAAATAACGTTAATATAACTGAACATGGTTAAGGTTATAGAAGTACTTAAATGGCGGGAAAGTTAATCGTAACTAATTCAAGAGATCGGTCGCCTTAGTTCTCTGTCGGATAAACCCGAAGGCATTCGGGATTCCATGAACAAGTGTGACCGAAGTGATTGTGAACCATGCGTAATCCGTGCGGAACTCTTGTGAACTAGTACCATGAATTGGATTTATTTTCACAAAGGCTGGGTTTTATTTATCATGCTTTCTAATTACCAACATTACCTGTGGTCACCATGGTTTACATGGGCAGAATTAAAATAACTTATATTAAAAAAATGTATTTTATTCTTATGTTTTATAAACTATATAAAACAAACAATGTGAAAACCTTAATGTACAAATTATATATATAATTATCAAATAAAGATATAATTAAATGAATATAATAAATGACTGTGAAGGTATGATTTCAGATGGATTCTTTTGAGAATTAAGCCATGAAATATTTTAATATTAGTAAATCGATTATTGGGAATAAAAACATAGGATCTAAATATGATTAGGTTAGGTTGTGTTGGTTGTTCCATCACTTCATCTACAGGTTCGAGGTCATCTCGTCAAGCCCAAGTACAATCTCTTCGAAGACGCCCATCTCTCCGGTTTGTGTAGACTAAGCTGCCTCTTCAATTCCCTAAAAAGATCTAAGACTTCGAGTTTTTTTATCTACGAGATTTTATACAAAAATTCAGAGCGGGACAAGGTGGTTTTGATTGGTTCTCAACTTCGGCGGGGGTAAAAATTATTTTAATTGTCCACATCCTAAAGGGAACCGGTTATTTAACCCGTTACCAGTTACTCTAAGAAAACCCCTGCCCTCTGCCCTTAGGTACTTGTTCTCTATCTTGACGCTTTATTTGATGTCAGCAAATTTTAACTTTGTTTTCGACACCTCGAAATATATTTTTTAATAGAATATTTGCTATGTTTGATGCACAGCAATTAAAAGTAATCATAAATATTACTTTTTCATGAGAAACAGCGATTCGAATGAAATTATAGAGCTCTTGGATTTCATAAAATGAAAATTTGATACTACATATCGATTCCTCATTAGACTAAAGCCCATCTTAAAATATATTTTTATAATAGTTCTGTCCTAATGAAATTACCGAACGAATATAGTTTTCTATTCTGTGATAAGGAAAATGTGTCCCCCTCTCCGATAATTATAGTAGAAGTCTGAATAAGAGATGGGTGATGGCATCCTTTCGACGGTAAAATTCTGTTACAGAAAAAGATTCATTGCACTATAGGAACTATTCTTCAAGTTTACTCGCATCTTACTCTTACTTCTAGTATAACAGCTTTCTTGATATAAAGAGAAGAAAATCGCCAGAATTAAAGAACTTCATTAGATATATGTAAGGCTTTGATTACTTCTTCTCTAAATAGTAATTGGTGGCAAACCTTTATGTACCAGTCATGGATTAGCTAAATGGATCAAAAGGCACCCCCGGGAAAGTTTCCCCACCATTACATTTATTAGTGCAAGTTATCTCAATGCCACTTTTTTTAACAAGTGAATTATTTATTAATAATAAAATAAAGGGTTTAGCTTACCCAAAGGTTTAACGGTACCACTATCTATTACTTTCTTCCATTGATATAAAATTACTAGATTCTCCCAATCACGTCTCGGATGTTATTCTTTGCTGATTTATTTCCCTTAGACGCAATCCTGGAAATACATATCTACGTCTATGCTTGTAAATTTAAACTTTCAAATTTCTAGACAAGTAGTAATTCTCTACTGTAAAATAACCTCTTTCTAACCTTTACGTAAGATTATATATATTAACTACTTGTAAAAATGTAACAAAATCTCATATATTATTTATCAAATATATATCCCTTTTCCTGCTCTCAGAAGTGACGTATTTTGACGAATAAGATATCAATAGAGAGGGAATATTACATTGAATGCGCGGGTCTTAATTTTAATTCCTAATTTTGTACCAGTACTTAAATGAGTATTTGAAAGATTTCTAAATTCCTTATAAATCGTAAAAGAAAATCATTGAAATCAGACGATTTGGTGGAGAGTTATAGCGTTCTGTACATTTAGTATTTGTTATACTGCAAAGATTGTATTGCATGTGGAAATTTAAGGTTTTGGGAATATGCTCTTTTTAATGCATCAATTAGTAATTACTTTTTTAATTTCAAAACGTTTTGTTATTTTTAATTAATTAAATTATTAATTTCATTTTTATTTATATAAACGTGTCTTCCTCGAAATACTTCTTGGAACGTTTGTCAATGTGCTTCAATTACTTAAGCTTTTTCTTTTAGATCTTTATTATTGAAGTTTATCATTTAAAAAATAAACTTTCTTTTTTTTTTATGATAAAGTAACGTACATCTTGATTGCACTAACTATTTCTACCTGAGAATTTGAGCCTTTTATGGTAATCAGATGTTTAGAAGCTTTTGTTAATTTATGATAATCTAATGAAGGAAAATACACAGTAACCTTAAGTGTGGTAAAATGTATCATATCTCAATAAAAAGATTAATAACAAAAAATTAAGGAAAAATCTAATATTTGAATTATAAGTTTAAGGAAATGCTATGGTTAAATCACGGCACATTGTAAATCATATTTATAACTGATGGCTTACTAAATATAAGTATTCAACCTTTGCGTATCAAATGTTATTGAATGGAAGTTGTGTTGAGCCCTTGATGTATTAAAATCAGATATAAATATTTGGTTTGTGTGGAGTATTCGCTGGGTATCGCATAAAAATGTAAGATATTTAATTCAAAATGGGTCGTATTGTAATTAACTGTAGTTGAATTTTCCAATTTTAAAAGTGTTGTTATTTTTTGCATAGAATCTCACTCATCATCCTAATCCTGTAGCACAGCCTCTATCTACCTCCAGTCATCCCTACAATCCTCCTCGGAGGTTAAACCGGCAGTGGCCCCGCGACCTTTTGTAAAAATGTATATATTGGAGTACTGGCACTGGCCAGATTCTTAACTCATGTCCTGAGCGTTTGTTGCTCTAGTGCCCTCCATCAGCCTCCACTGGCTTACTATACCAGTGACGCGCCTGGGAGAGAAGCACTGGGATCTGCTGGAGTCCTGCTTTGGCTTCCAAAGTTGGGAGACAAAGCTTGATTCGGAGTCCCCTGGGCCAATGTAAATATTGTACATAGGTGTGAATTTGTTTTATTTGTTTTGTTATTACTCGGCTAATCTGTTGTTTTAATTATCTTTTATATTACTTTATCTTTTTATTTATTTATATATATATATATATATATAATATATATATATATATATATATTATATATATATATATATATATATATATATATATATATATATATATACTTTTTTTTCCTTTCTTATGTACATATTGTGTGAATGAATACTATAGCCCTAATACCAATGCCCTTCAGTGTGGCAGACTGTATTAATACTCAATAAAAGTTTAAAAAAAAAAAATATATATTTGTATATCTGCGAATTACAAATTTTAGATCTTTGTTTATTTTTAGTTGTCACGTCACGTTTTATTATTTTCATACTCGTTTTTTTATTTTATTCTTTTAATCTTTTGCCTAAAAAGGAATCATGTTATCAGTGAACAACTTTTATTTAAATTAGTAGAATATTAAATTTAAGCTTGATTTTCATTTCTCGGTTGTCATTCCACTGAGGTGAATAGAAGTTGAAAAAAATCAAGAAATATTTCCGTGTCTGTGAAGGCATAGTTGTGCCATTTGGCAATACCACTTCGCAACGGTTGGATGTACTATAGATAGCTTTCACCTGCCCTAATGTTTTTGCCCTGTACCATCCTCCGCCCTGGCTATTTCCGCTCTATCCTGTCAGTTTGCCTTCGTTTTTTATTAATAGCTGTGGATGTATTTAGGTTAGAGGTTGACCTCTGTAGATCAAGTTCACCGCATTATTTTTTTATTATCCATTTCTAGTTGTTTGTTTCATTATTTAGTGGCATCCAACAGGAATAGCAAGTGATTGAATAGTCGTTAATAAATGGAAAATAGGGCTCTTCTTTTTTTTTTTTTTCAAATTTACTTCCATCTGTCACCCTATTGGATTTTAAAATTGTGACGTCGAATGCATCTCTATTTCTTTCCATCTATGCCAAAAAAGAATCATAACATTGCAGCTAAAAATATACACATATTTTTTAAAATGATATTTGAATCTACACCTCGCGAAACATAGTTGTATTACTTTTTTTTCTTGTTGGTTAGGACTTCATTTTGTTAGTGATATTTTCTTTACAAGATATATGATACACTGTTGGCATTTGGTTAGATGTGTGAAAAAGAACTCCGTTTCCACTGCGTCCATGTTTTTCACCACTACGCTGAGTTAAAGTGGCTTTTCCCCTCCTTCCAACAATATTTCCTAGTCACGTTCCTCTACCAAATCATCAACAACCATCGTCCTTCTTATGCCTACAACGTTCTCCAGTTCCATTCCTCAGTCCATTCCCTGTCCACCAGATCTCGACCTTCTAACCTTTACATACCTTCTCACAGATCTGCCTCATTCCAAAATTCCTTTATTGTTCGCTCTGTCAATTTCTGGAATTCCCTCCCTATCAAAATTCGACATTTCCCATCCATATCCACCTTCAAAACCCTCCTATTCCAATTCCTATCCCAAAAACAGTCAGATAGTTGCTAACCATTCGAGCTGATTTTAATAGAGAATTTGATACATTTTTATTTCTTAATTCTTTATTATTTTCTTAAAAGTGTATACTGGTCTATCAGTGCAAATAGCTTTATATGTCTTGTCATAGTATTAATTTTTTTTGTATATAGTTTCGTTTGTTTTGTATATAGAATTTTTATCTTATATTTTTTTTACATTATTTCTTTTTTTCGATTGATTTTATTTTGGCCAGATGTAATATTTTAATTTTGTTCTATTTTGTTATTCTCAAGGGACTGTGTCCCAGAATAAAGTTATTTTTCTATTCTATTCTATTCCGTATTTGGCCATCGAGTTTTAAAAATTTTTAATTATTGATATTTACAACTGTATTAAAATTAAATATAGCAAGTGAATATGAACATTGACCTTGGGGAGATGGGCACTCCTGATGATTCCTATAGACTAGAAATTTTTTTTTTTTTTTTTATCTATTTATTGAATAATAATACAATCAGCCACTGCTAGAGGGCTATAAGTATTAGGGCTAAGAGTTCTCAATAGACTAGAACTATTACCCACATTGAATTCAATGACCCCTGCCATGTTTACATCATAAAAATACATCATAAAACCCTTCCTTAATAAATAATTTGAAATATGAAATAATATATGAAGAAGATATTATTTATTATTTTCTATTCCCATGAACCAACAAATCGTTTTTGAGAGGTAGATGATTTGGGATCATGAAGGTTTGAATTTTTAATCCATGTCCTGATGTTTGGGGCATGGATTGTAATCAGTACACAGACACTAATATGTAAGTCTGTCACTAATCAATTCACTAACAAGGATCACTTAGTGTTCATAATTAGTGCAATGAAGGTTTTATTACATTATTTTCCTCACCGGTTAATTATTCAATTATTAATTTTGATGGAGGAGTTCTGTTTAAGTTAGTTGCGTTTACAACCCCCACCAAAAACACATTCCTTCTAAACTTTATAATCAGATTACTGATGAAGCGGCCCAGGGCTTCGCATAATCTGACTTACTTTACCTGAAGCTTTAGGAGAATTTAAATTGTTATTGTTATCGGATATATTTTGTCTGTCTTGTATTATCGCGTTCGTTTATACTCTTTTAAAATGAAAAAAAAAAAGTTCATTAACCCTTTTATGAACAATAATGTTTTAAGAAACTAGGAAAGTAGTGCTTTAGTTCAATGGATTCCTCGTGGGTATGGTTCCTGCGGTATAGAGTAAGTTCCGGTATTTCTTATTGGCATCGAATCCACCTATGGTATCGAAATAAGAATAATATCGAATTAAAAATATTGGAAAAGCATTTTATATTTACATTTAAATCAAACATAAATACATTATCAATTACACATTAAGACTAATTGAAAATAAATAATAAAAAAATTGTTATAATTGGTTCTTACTAATGATTTATTTTCAATTCGTACTGGAAAAAAGAACAAACTTTTACCAAATAAACGATAAAATTTGTGCATTCGTGAAACATGGGTTATCTCTTCATCTTGGCATATGAATCCAGATCTGCAGAATCCGTTAAAAATTTCAGGGAAACAACACCTCAATGTGGCATGGTAGCGGTATTTTCGCAAAATAAGTTGTACAAAGTCGAGAAATGTATCGTTCAGTATAGCTGTTTTTTTGTATCTGAATTGAATTTAGCTCCGTTGAAAACAGAAATAATATTTTAAAGTTGGGGATTTCAGGTAAATAACACGCCATTATTTTTCTGAAAGGTGTTATTTAAGAATATTTATAATTGGTATCAAATCGTAAGGTTTGCATGTACCGTATTTATGCAATAGGTTACCTCTAAATAAGTATTAATTAAATACTCATCACAAAATATAAGTATTTAAATATTCTTGATTTAATAAATGTATTTAGAAAATTAAGTTCAAAGCTAGTCGGGCCTTGGGAATAATGCGCTAAGAATATTGTTCAATGAACAAATGACAAAATAATAAGGATATTAAATAATTCAACTTATCATTAAATGAATGAATCATTCCCTATTTTTTCTATAACTGTTGATAATCAATCAAGAAAATAAAATTATTATAGAACTTCATTCATATTTTAAACCAAAACCCCCATACCAGACTGAAACGACTAGAAACCGCCCGATGTTTTCGACTATTGTAGCACTTACTAGACAAGCGCTCTAAATTTCCAACTATTTACAAAATACTCATATATATTACTATAATAAGGCCTATTTGTACTTACGGGATCGAGCTTTGGGGGCTCTACTAAACCATCAAATTCCTCTCTTATCCAATCCCTACAATCCAAAATTCGTAAAATCCTCAATGCTCCCTACCTTGTCACAAATAAAATCATCCATAACGACCTTAATGTACTATATGTTTTCTATTTAGCTCAGTCCAGATACCTATCCTTCCATAATAAAAGTCTGAACCATCCGGACCCTTTTGTTTCCAACCTTGCTCCAAACTTCCTCTTCTATTCCTGATACCCTCCATGGCGTTTCAAAATAAGATGGCCTCGGGACCTTCTAATATAGAACTTTAATTTGAGTTCTACGAATGGGTAGTTTCTCTTCATGTTATACATGTCATGTTACCAATGTCACATTTACTTGTTGTATTTTCCATTTAATACAGTTGTAAATTTCATTAAAATAAAAAATAAATATTTACGAATTACAATAACCTGTATCTCAGCTAATTATGGTCCGACTCCGATGATTTTTATTTTGCTTCGTAGGAAATTTAGCATACTTACAAATAATTACACCAAAAATATGTATATTTTTTTAGCTATTCACAAGTAAAGTTTTATAACTTTTTTCCTAAAATTTCGCGATAATGTGACCTGGAGGTGAATAATATCTTCAAATTGAAGATTTAATCATTGAATTTGAAGAAGAATAGACAAAGATATGCATTACCGATAAAAACACCATTGAGTTATGACATTTAAAGATAGTTTCATCTAATTATAAATATTTATTTAACATCTAAATTTTAAAAAAATAATCATAAAGATAACTTGAAATACCGCAATCTGATAATGGCATTTTACTTTCGTTATTACGATAATGTCGATATCGATAATATTCCAAGATCCCGACTCACGAATCGTTTAGAATCCTGAACAGAGTAATTAGTCTGTCCAATTCGCATGATAGGGTATGGGACACGAATTCCCTTAACTTCACGGAGAAGGAACGTAGGCTTGGTATTATGTTCAGCGAAACAGAAGGTGCTAACTCATATGGAATCTGGGAGAGGGATATATATTCCGCGCCACGAAACCGTGCGACAGCTCTGTTATTTATATTTGTTAATAGCAGAGGGGGAGGTAGAGGGACTGGAGCTGGAAGCTATCATTAGGCTATATTAGATTCCAGGACACTATTTAGCCTGGAGAAGATTTAAGCCGGTGTCTATTGTCGCCGCTGATGACAGGAATGGGACGACTATTACACGTTAGCGGAGCACGTAGGGCGGTAATGAATGGCGTATTCACGGTGAGGTTTCTGTCCCTCCGCTACTCACAGCCTTTTTGGAGTCCTCAACATACCACTTCTTCGGGAACATGCTTTGATGAAATCATCTCACTCCTGAGGTATCAAATACTCAGCAGTTATAATTTATACAAAAATTAATATTAAACATGAAAAAATATACGCTATACAGAGTATGTCATAAAGAAAAAAATAAAATTATATATTCATATTATATTAAATTAAAGTAAATAAAATAAAAATTAAAGTAGAACTTAAGAGCTACAAAAGGTTTATTTAAACCATGGTTCGATTTTCTGCAGAATACCAAAAAATGTATGTTTCCTGTTTTCTTAGGTAAGTGATGTTTTTTGTCTAATAGGAAGTGATAACTTAAAAAACCTTCAATTTAAGTAATTAATAATTTCACCCCAGCGAACTAGATAAAATTTAAATTGAAGTAAATTTTGTCATTGTTAAAACCGTTATAAGAGGACAGAGGACGTTTCCGCAGATAAACTAAGCTAGCTCCTATTCTTAAAAAGGTACTGAATTGTTCATCATTTCTTTGCATCATCCCCCAACTATATTATAGATACCCCACTTTTAGAAAAACTACCTAGTATAATATGATTTAAGTCCATATTAAGCGTCCTCGCATGGGCACCCTCACATTGTGGCAAATCTGGAAACGAAGCTGCAGACAGAGCTACGAACCTGGCAAGAAGAAAAACTAATGGAGCCACAATGATCAATTTAACGACCACGGCTGACTGGAGATTGGAATGCAAAAAAATCCTAAATAAAAAATGGCAATTCAAGTGGAATCAATCTACGAATAAATTGCAAGAAATTAAAAAAGATACCAAACCGTGGACGACATCTTTCAGAAAGAACAGAAAAGAAGAAATAATTTTAACTCGGCTTGGAATTGGACATGCAGCCTTTACCCATGGCTACCTAATGAGAGGCCTGGAACCACCATTTTGTAAAACATGCAACACATCACTTATACTGAAACACATTGTAAAAACTAGCAGACTATACTCTGACACCAGAACAAAACAGAAATATACCTTCCAACATATCTGAAGCACTTTCAGATGACGAAGAAAAGATACAAAAAGTATTTGAATTTATAAAAGACATTAAATTTGTTCACCTAATTTGATTACATCTAAATTCGCTAATGAGCCGATTGGGTAGATGCGGAATGTAACAATAAATAAATAAATAAGTCCATATTAATTATGTTGAGGTCTGTTACGGAATAAGTTGAGATTCGTTACAAAAATAAAAAAAAATAATGTTATTTGATATTCACCCCAATTACATGTTTTCAGCAGAAATTACTACAATAAATTATTACAAAGCTGTAATTTATTCTTTCTGTTATTTGAGATGGGTTATATTAAATTAATTACGAAAATACAGTATATATAAAACAAATTATTGATTTTAAATATTTATTATCTTAAATTGGAATGGAGTAGCTCAGTGAGTTAGGCGCGGGGCAGCTTAACTCAAGTTCCCGGTTTCGAATCTGGCTGGTATTAAGTAATTTTTCATCATAATTAATTAAGAGGGAAAACCTGGCAGTTGAGCGTGATCCCGGCCCGATTATCTCCCTGCAGAACATTTGACCAAAAATCAATAATCCCTTACAAAATATTGAACCGAAAACACTTCAAGGGTTGTAGTATTAGAGGTTTTTTTTTAAACATTTTAAATGATAATGAAGCAGTATTTTTTTTTAGACTCATTTCTTTGGGAAGTGATACTCATTATATTAAGTGATTAACTAGAGTAAATCTGTACCATTAATAAACAGTTTTCAACTCATTAACATGTAATAAGCTTTATAAATCCAATGGAGCAAGATTGGGTGTTTGTTTCAGGGAGTTTTCCTTATCACTTTTCTTTTTGAGGTAGGTTTTGATTTTTGATTTATTCATCTATAGTTTATTATTTCCTTTTTTCTTTTGTATGTATATATTGTGTGAACATTTAATGTAGCCCTAATATTAATGCCCTCCAATGCGGCAGAATGTATTAATTTTCAAATAAAAAAAAATTCATTTTTAAAAACTGTTAAGAATTTATTTTATTTTTTTAATCGTATAAAAATATTCTATACGCATGTGAAACGTGGGTGATCAGGTAAAAGGAGGTGACAATGCTACTGTCATTGGTGATGGACTTTTGGAGACGCTGTTGTGCCATTTCCAGAATACAGCATGTCCTTAACAAAAATATTAGGCGAAATTTTCAGCAGGGAACAACTATGCTCTACGACATAGAAACAAAAATACTGAAGTGTGATGGCCATTTACAGAAAATGGCGGAGAACCGATGGCCAAAATTAACCTTTCTCTATCAACGGATAGGTAGGCAAGAATCTTTAAATTAATTTATTTTTATTTGTTTTAAATATGGTGTGGATGACCTCTTACTATCACTGTTACCAATGTCCTTAATTGTGACAGAATTTAATGTAACTCAATAAAAAAAAAAAAAAAAATGTATAGAATTAGTGTTGCCCAAAATCGGTCTTTCACTTTGCTCCACCAACCTTGCACCTTTTACTTAGACCAAGAGCAAGGCTAGTAAAAAAAAAAAAAGATTTTTTGAATAAAAATTAAGGCAAAATAGTTACAAAAACTTGACAAATTAAGTTAATATCTGTAAAGAATTGCCATAACCAATATACTTTTGCATTTAGATCTTCTTGTTTCATCTTCTGGCTTAGTTAAGTTTCTTCTATCTAAAAAATTACAGTAATATCTCTACAGTAGTAAGCTAATAGATAACTGCAAGTCTGTCGCGAGACTCTTGCGCAAGACCAAGACCAAGCCTAAGACTGAGTTCACAAGACCAAGACCCGTCTTGGTCTCGCAATTGGGCAACACTATATGGAATTGAAATGAAATTATGGCATTTATCGTCAGGCCCCGTTTTAAGAACAGCTGAACTGTTTATTTATTTTTTTTATAAAAGGCTTTAGCTAGACGCCATTAGCCAAAAAATTTTAAATAGTATTTATTTCAAATGATTATTTAGCTGGATCGTTAACCAACAGCCTTTATATTTATAATTTAATACCTATGAAGTTTACAATTTCGCTTCCAGAACAGAATTAGAGTTTGTTATCATATCAATATAAGATAGAATTTTATTGATAAAATGGTATCTCTCTGCAGCATATTTATTGCATAACATCAATATATGTTTTGGGTCGGCCTTAACTTCACTCAATTTACAATAATCTTATCTCTTAATCATATATAGGTAGGTACCTGAGATAGCATGATTAATTCTTAATCTGCACATTGTTCTTATCCAAGTTCTAGGAGCTTTGCTATTAGCAAACCAGGGTTCCATTATTATCAGTGGGCAGTGAGATTTATAAAAACATCCATTTTCATAAATTTCCTACCATTTTGTCTTCATAGTAGTTTTTAATTAATTTATGATGTCTGGAAAAGATATGTGATTTTTATCAACCTTTCTTTTTGTTCCTTCCTTCGCTAAATAATCAACTGATAGCTTAACTGTTCTTGGACAGTCTAGTATAGCTTCTTTACCATTTCTATTGGGTAAATAATTTCCTAAATCTGAAGGTCAATGATTTTTCGTTTGAGTATGAAATCCACGGTACTGTTTGAACTAACTGTTTTTTTTAAATATAGGTTCATAAATAAAAATAAATACATTTTCGCATGTATTAACGCATTTTCTCCTCATCCAGGCCATTTAAAAACTAATAAGTGAGCTAAAATAAATTTATGTAATGTGTATGAGGAAGTAATTTTGGTACAGTGGCCAGCGTCAACTCAATAAGCCCTGGACTCGGTCCCTTACATAAGTAACAACCCTTATATACCTTCCATCCTACAATTTAATAAAGCTAAATTATCATTGGGTCATAAATTGTTAAGTACCTAGCTCCTTGCTCCCCCCCCCTTCCTCACCCTCCCTAACTATATTATATGTTGACTAGGACCCCATTCCAACTTAGCCCGATTTTCCAAATAAACTTGATAAGCATAAAAGTAACAGCGTTTAAAGACATTTTTACTTAGAAAAAAAAATCACTAATACATTTTTAATAAAACGTTTTTCTTACTGGTTCCTGTAAAACATCAGAATGTGACAGAGTAATTTAAGTTCAATTAAAATGTTATCATATTTCACTACTTTTTTTGGTTTATTATTTTCAATAATGGACCATTTTGATCGAACAAACACTTCAAAAACCTAAAAACTCTATCAAAATTTGATGTTTTACTTTTCAGGATACGTAGAATTCGAAAAACGAATAATTTTTTTTGCCCGTCAGCCGTCCGCGCATTTTCTCCAAAACTACTGGAAAAATTCGAGGTCATCCGAGGATGATCCTCCTTCATCGACATTTCTATCCGCCTTTTCCTTTCAAGATGGCGACCGAAAAACCTGCTTTGCTGTAGACTGTTGTGTCTAAACTAATGTACCGATTTCAATGAAACTTCGCTAGTTTTCTTCTGGATGCCTTTTAAATTTATCTGTATAATATACTTTAACGAAAAGAAGCGGGAAAAAAAGTTATGATGGATGGTAAAATTAGAGTCCGAATAACTCAAAAAGTATACTTTTTTTTGTAGAGATTGTAAATCTTTATTTAAATACTTACAGTATTTTCTAAAAAAAAAAATAATAAATAAATAAATCGGACAATTAGGAACAAAGATATTGCCTCTAGATAGTTTTTATATATTCTACTGCAAAGGTTATATCTTTTGTTTTTTAATGTGTTACAGAAGTAATGCTATTTTTTTACCATATTACTAATAATTTAAAAAAAAATGTTTAGTCCAATAATCGAAATCACCTTTTATTTATTTTTCTCTGTCACTGGGAAGGTAATGTTACTTTATATGAATAATTGTTTGGAAATAATAAACCATTGCGAGATAATTTGCATCTTTTTTCTGTTGGTAACTCAGATCTTGTAGTTTTTTTGTCGGCTTAATGAGTCTACTCCATCTCTGCCTATCTTGGCCTATTTCCAGTTATCTGCATGCAGTTCTATTATTTCTCTGTTGATTCGATAACTTTTGAAACATTTTATTTTTTTTTTTAGGGGATATTAATATCTGATATTACCTTCACCTTACCAATGTCTTTAATACATCTTTTCGAACTCTTAAGAGCTTCTAAAACCCATAGCAGCACTATCCGCCTAAGAAGCTGATCCGGACAAGTTGAGCTGGGACGCCAACGGATATAGTTTTCCTCCTGCCAACTTGGGCAATCAGAATATCCGCGGGTAAGCTGAAAACTTCTTCGATAAATCCGAGCAGACGGAGTTGAAGGGGTGATTTATCGTGCCTAAACCGAGGTATATTAGTATTTTATCTTCCAACATCCCACACCTTCCGCTGTTGGGCTATGTGCTCGCCAATAGCCACTTTATTGCAATATTTGAAAATTTAAGACCAGTGAAGTTGCTCAATTTGCCTCTATTTCAAGGTTGTTTTCAACTTTTCTGATGCTATCTGCTCTTAGTCGAATATCCATGGGGAAATGTGTCACTGAAAGAATGATTCGGACAACTGCCGAATGAGTAGTGTTGCCCAAAATCGGTCTTGGTCTTGCACTTTGCGAGACCAAGACCAAGGCCGCTTAACTGTTGCAAGACCAAGACCAGGACAGGTAAAAAAAAAATTAATAAAAATTAATTTTAAAAAGTTACTAATACTTGACAATCTTAGTTACTGTATGTTAATAATTGATATAACTAATACACTTTTGCATTCAACTCCATTAATTTTTCACTCGGGCTTAGTTAGGTTTCTCCTATTTAAAAAAAATACAGCAATATCTCTATAGTAATAAGCTAATAAGTAACTGCAAGACTGTTGAGAGAGCCTCGCGCAAGACCAAGATCATGACCAAGACTGAGTTTGCAAGACCAAGACTCCTCTTGGTCTCGCATTTGGGCAACACTACGAATGAGGCATAATGTCAGGTAAATGCTTACTACTTCCCAACTCAATTATTTCAAAAATATGTCAGCAGAGGATCAAAACAACGGGGGTTATCTTACCGAAAATTCCTTTGAAGCTTTTTTTTTTAATTGGTATAAAAAAATTCAATGATGTGAAAAACAAAAATGCAAAAATGGATCGGCATTTTTGCGACGCCCGACGATTGGCTATTAATGCACTTATGAGTTTAATGCTTGAACAGTTTGGGAGTATATTCGACTGAGGTATTCATTATTAGAACTGACTGTTTGTAGAAATAGCGGATCCAAGATTTAATTTTTTGGGGGGTAGGGCTTAAGTCCGAAAGCATTGTTTTAACATATATAACGTTAATTACTTCGGAACAAAAAGAAAGAAACTAACTACCTTTATGAAATGGTGTTTAAGTGATTCTTGAAGTCCTATTAAATGTAAGTACACGAATAATAATACTTTTATAGATAATTGTTTTCATAAGCCATGGTTATATTTTACCATTTTGGGGAAAAGAGGAGGGCTTCGGACTTAATACGTCAAAACGTGCTTCTCAGTGTTGCACATTTCCACTCAACTTTGAAATCAAGCATATGATGAATATGAAGGAGTCAGTGGAAAACTGTCTAACTCTAATTTTAGAATTTTTTCCATTAAAGCAAAAAACCACTTTTATTGTTTAACCGCTTACCAAAAGGAAATTAATAAAACAGATTTGCAGAAACAATAATTACGCATATAATAGTTCAAAAGTGGACATAGGTATATTAAAATGTAATTCATTTAATAATAAAAAAAAATGAAAATAAAAGCAGGACATAATTTTTTTCCCTACAAAAATAAATAGTACATTGCTATTGCCACAGAATTTATCATTTTTTTAAAGGAAGTTAGCCAGCTGTTCTACATATCAAAGGAGATAAATAATATGGAAGTAGCCATTTTGAGATTTTTTAATGTTTGCCGACGTTTCAACTCAAACATGTGGGTCATCATCAGGGCATGTTTGCAGTATTGATGGCATTCATGTACCAATACTTACAATAGTCGAAACATTGGCTTATAAGGCTTATTAAAACATCGAAGTCATAATGCTACTCCTGGCATACGACATCGTTATGTTTAGTAACTCTTGGGCACAGCACCCACAAAAAAACTTCTGATATTGGAAGAGTATTGAGCCCAAAATTGACTGTTTCTAAATCCAGAAAAATCAAAGCTCCCAGTATGCCACACGTCACCACGAATTAAAAAATTGAAGCCACTATTTCGGCAAAATAAACCCCAGGAATTTATAAAATATTATAATTGCCTAGGTGTGCCATTTTCAATTTCATGAAAATTTTCCAAGGTTGCTGACCAATTCACTCAGAAAACTGTGAGAATGACCACTTCACGCTTTAAATAAGATATGACACAAATATGTTAATTGGGCTCAAAGTTTAGCCTTGCAATATACCTGTTTATACCACAAATAATAAATTCAATTTATTTATGAAAATTCAAGAAGATTTAGGATTCATACTGAATATTTACACGCAAACAAGCATTGATTTGCCTGTTTTAAGGGATAGTTTAGAATATATAAAGGGATATATAGAAATTTGAAAAATAGCACAATTTTATTAAAAACAGAGGTAATAATCCAACCATATTGATGGTGTTCATGTACCAATACTTACAATAGTCGAAACTTTAGCTACATTAAAAAATCTTAAAATGACTAGTGATTAGTTATCTCCAGTATTGATTTTTTAAATGTAATTTTTATCGATTGGGATATTATCCATTCGTATGTCGAGAGCCACGAATGGTCGCCACCAGTCTATAAATTTTCATAAAACTGTTGCGATTCATATTTAGTCAGAAACTTTTTTAGAAGCACAGGATCTTTTATTTTAAACGGTTTTAAAGACGTAAGAGAGGTGTATGCAACTGACTAAGAGAAGTAGCATTATTTTTGTTAACTATTTTTGATGATTTTATTACATCGAAAGTTGGCGAATTCCTTGTACTTCCTCACGGCATTTGAATTGTTTTTCCTATCACCTATTTTTTTATTAAGAAACTGAGTGTTTAGGGTGTTTTTTCTACAAGCCTACAGACCATTCGACCCGGCTTTTTCTGGACTATATTACGGCACCAAAATCGAAATAAATGTATTTATACTCTTTTTCCCTCTGACCCCTTCATATATTTCACATATTTATATTTTTTTTCTTGGATAGATTTCAATATTTTATAATTAATCTTTACCTTTTTTTTTTTTTTTTTTTGGTTTTGACTTGTGTTGTGAAGAATGCCTTTTTTTCATCCCTCCAAATCCTCCATTATTAATTAGAGATCCTAAAGTGACTTCAGAACCCGCGTAGCCTAATTTAACTCGGATTGGAGGAGGCTAATCAAGCGAGGAGCAAAAACGAACCGGCTTGTAATCAAGATGTTGCTCCAGCAATCCTTGTTCGGGCAAATTGCAGAATTCCAGGGCCGTTTGTTCAAACGTTCGCTGGAACGCCGGCAAGCGGGTCGGTTCTGTCAACATCGTTCTTTCTAAATATTGATACTTATGTTTATCTTATTCAATATTTAATATTCACCTCTGCCATTATTCTTATTTGCGCTTTGCAAATATTTTCCTAACATGCCATTCATTAAAAATATTAATAATGAAATGAGTCAATCTCCGTCAGCCTTATTTTGTATTCAGGGTAAGTATTAAGAGATAGATATTTCAAGGCGAATTACAGTTCTAAATATTTCTTTAAACGGTCTTCTAAACATAAATATTCTGGATATAAATGGAAAAATCCAAACTATAAAGCATTGAGTCTCTAACATAGGTGAACAGTTAAACTGCTAACTTTTCACCAGTTCAGGTATAATCAGGACAGAAAAAAAAGACGCACATATGCAGAAAAAAAAAAAAAATAAAATACATTTACTAGCAACATATGACTTCCAAACACATACTGAAAAAAATGGAAGGTTGCACAAACTACAGCTGACGAAGGTTGCATTAAACAACTGATTAAAATAAATATAAGAGGGGGAAAACATGTGCATATCTAAAATGAAATAATATGGTATGATTGTGTTTCATATATCCCAAATACTCAATGCCCTTAATTGAGGCAAAATGTTTATTTTTTTTTCATTAAAAAAATAAATACAATGATATATAAAATGTGTTAACTAATTTAAATAAAAATTAAATTAATAAATAAAAAGATAATGTTCCAAGATGTACCATCCATACTCAACAAAATCCTGTGAATACACGGCTACTCCACAATTAATATTACTAAAAATCAGAGGTTGAAACAGTTAATTTTTTTTATAAATGAGTTTATCTGTTTGAAATAACTTTTATCAATAAGACGTTAATGTTTTTCAAAACTGTTAAATAAATATTCTGGCTGAAAAAAAGTTGTTTAGTTTTAAATACTAATATTTATTTGTTGTTAATTTTTTTTTGTCCCTATAGTTTGAATTTAATCCTATCTCCCTATAACCATTATCAAAGCGACAGAATGTTATATGATTGAATAAATAAATAAAAAACTTTTCAAATACACATTTAAATGGCATAAAAAGTATTCGTTAAACTTTTACTCATTCCCTCTCAAATAAAAGTTATAAGTTTTATAATTTTGTAAGTACAAAAAAATACTAATTATGATAGAAGTTGATAATTATTACACTGCTCAGTACTGAGAGTGGAGAACTAATAAATTTCGGTGATCCTGAAAAATATTTCGATGCTAACTTTATAGAAAATTATATAATGCAATATTTATTATTTAACCAGAACTGTTTTATTATAAAAAGAAAAACTTTAACGTTTTTGAATTAACTTAATACCTTGTAAATATTTTCTGTATCAAACGCATAGAAAAACTATTATAATGATTTATATAACTATGAACATATACTGACGATTGTACTTTCTATTAATTAAAACATAAAAGCATATTACTTTTTTCATTAAAATATTCATGTAAATGGTTTATAAAAACTGTTGTATAAAAACTTTTATTAACGAAGTTTGAATGTAACAGTTAATAAAATAACTGTTTTGAAATAGCACGTATCGACATAAGTAAAAATTGAACAAAAACTTTTATATATCTAGATATATAGCTAAACGTTAAATTATTACTTTTAATTATAAGAGATAACTGTTTCATTCGACCCCTTCTATAAATGGAATGAGCGTAAAGTAAAAGACGAGACGTAAAGTAAGTAATAAGACTATGAATTGAAAAATCCAAATCATAAAGACTCTCTAACATAGGCATTATTAGGTCAGAAAATACCTAATAATTTATTATTTATTTATCTTTGGCTATAATAACGCTATCTCTTGGGTTGGGGTGGGGGCGGGGAGGGAGAGGTTGACTGGTGGAGGCTGTATCTTCTTGGAGCGAGGCCCATCATTACATTACTGCTTTTCCCATTTTCTTCTTGGCTTCCTTTCCGTTATTTTCTTCCACATCCTTATTTTAAAATTCTATTTAAAAATATTTATTTTAAATATTAATTATAATCTGATATAATCATACTTCAATGTATTTTAATAACACAATATAAGAGTCTTAAATACGTTTGGTTGGGAAAGTAATAAATTGTTGTTTAATGGATTTTATACTTATTTTATTTTGGTTTATTCAGTTATAAACAGTAAACAAGTTAAGTAAAGGGACTAATGAATTGTTTCATTTCATTTATTTTTGGAGTCCCCAGGAGCTCCCACGTCTCCAGTTGCTATGCCGAGTTGAACTGACTCTATCTAGTCTTCTTCGGAATGCAACACTTCATAGATGTATTCATTTTTTGAACATTTCCTACCAAAAAAACCTTCTTACCTTATCGATTTATTTACTCCTTGTTCCTCTGTCCATTCGTTCAACACGAGATCCCAGCCCTCAAACCTGCTTATTCCTTCTCATAGAACTGTTTTCTTTAAAAAATACTTTGTCATGCGTGCTACCTTGTTTTGGAATTCTCTACCAACCTCCATACGCAAATCCTAATCCTTGGACTCATTTAGACATAATTTGTTCATCCATCTCCTCAGCATACCATTCCGAATATGTGTAAATAATGTTAACGTTTTCGCATTTAATGTTACCCTACAGATAATTATATATCATCCACATCGTTTATGTGTACAAATATACGCAAACAAGCATTGATTAGTCTGTTTTAAGGGATATTTTATAGAAATTTGACAAATGGCATCATTCTATTTAAAAACGCAGGTAATAAGCCCAACCATAAAGTTCATACCAAGATTATACGACTACAGTAGAAACTAGTCTGGGGCACCTGATTGTAGTGAGAGTCGTGAGGATTTACTTTGGAACTAGATCGGGTATAATGAAGTTATAAGCCCCGATTTGGAATTCCATTACTGGCTCCCATCAACCACTTGCATAATGTAAGCCGAGGGAGGGGAACTCCAGCTCCCCTCAGACAATTACCTCACACCAACGGAAATATGTACAAAATAATAAAATCGCCTTATTTTGTTGACTGTTGTTACTTGATGTTATGTATAGAACTGCGTTCAGATAACTGGAAAGAAGTAGCGCAAAATAGGGAGAGGTGGATAAGGTTGGTTAAGCCAACAAATGATCAACAATGTCTGTGGTGGCAACAGAAAAAAAAAGTGACTTTAATAAGCAGAAAAAAAAATATTATGTTGAGGATGGTTGTGAGACCGAGATTAAAAGTACTACTCCACACAGATATACTGTATATCTAAAAATACTCACATAAACATCTTCAAACTTTTCAATCAAAAATATTACGACTTATAACTAAAGCACCTTGGAACGAGACAAACAAAACCTTACATACAGACTTCTTCCTGCCTACAGTTGACCAACGCATAAAAATTCTTTACAAACGATTTCACAATAATTCCACGGACATATTAACATACTAATCAGAGATATGGCTTCAGTTGACATACCCGTCAATATGAGGAGGAGATCAAAAAGGCGCTGAATGAGAGACCTCCTTCCTTGGCAAACTGTAATTGATTCAAGCCAGGGAAGAGATACTGCTGGGTGCTATCCTTCCCCATGCCTGACATGTCAGTTTCATTACTTTAATTAAACCATCTGCTGATTGTCAACAGGTGCAGATTTATATTCAAAGATAAAAAAAAATGACTACTCAAATGTTCAAGATTCCCATCCTCGATGATTATTTCGGATTTTGAAAAATCAGAATCCCAGCTAATCTTTAAATTTTAGTTTGAGATATATCTATATCAAGAGAGAGAGAGAGAGAGAGAGAGAGAGAGGGACCGAGACATCGCCGGTTCAGCGGGAAAGCCGATTAATACGGATGGTATAAAATTTAAAAAAAAATAATAACTTTCAATGACATAACAACTCGTTTTCTTTTTTCACTCATTTTCTCACACAAAAGTATAACAGAACTGAAAAGAAATAAGTATTACACAAACAAAAAACTCCACTAAAACCTTTCGAAAAAAATATGTCATGTCTAACGTCAGTTAAAGTTCTAAACAATACAGCATCGGTAATTACGCATTTCTTCTTCTTCATTTCTTTTTTCATTTTTCTATGAAATAAATGAAGGATAAAAGTATTTTGTTTCAACAATTAATTTTACTTCCAACAGATCTTTTTATTGAGGTTCGGTCAAATAAAAAATAAAAAAAAGATCTTTCGTCTACTTTTCAACCTATTTAAAATCTATCGAATCGCATCAATCAAAACAAAAAATAAATATATCACCAGGTTGAGAACCTCACAGAGTTATAAGTATTTTTAAGGATTTTAATTGTAATAAAGCTTACAATGTAACAATATAATAATTATTATATAATATATTAATAATTATTATTGTTCGTATTAAGTAAAAGATATCTCATTAAAGAGGATATTATAACATTATGATATCATCCCTTTGACGACTGGTTCCACATTTTGTCGAACACATTGGTTTGTCTGGATTTGCGTAAATCTTTTATTAAGTTTTCTGGAAAGGGTAAAATGCGATATCATGTGAGAGTTGATTAAGAAATAGGGAAGAAAAAAAAATAATAAACACTTGGTTTTGTAGTATTATGTGTATATATAGTCCCAAATATTTCATATAATAATGCTGTGGTGACATATTTAATATAAAAATGGAACAAAAAAAATATATGTATTTATGTTATGTCCGAAAAGGACTAGTTTGTTGTGTATTAGGAAACCTTAAAAAGTAGTGCAGAACTACTTGTAATTTTTTTTTTTTTTTTAACTTTTATTATGATATTTACAACTGTATTAGTATGAATACATCAAGTAAATGTGTACATACGAATATTATCACGTGAAACACGCTTGTTGAGAAACTACCTATTGGTAGCACTCTAATAATTTGTCTACATAAGGAGATCACGAGGCCATCTCCTTTTCAGACGCCTCGGAGGATTATAAGGAATAGAAGAGGAAGCAAGTTTAGAAACAAGAGGATTCGGATGGTTATGAAGTATATTATGGAAGGATAGGTATCTGGATTTGGCCAAATCGGAAACATATGGAACATTGAGGTCTTTATGGATTATTTTATTTGTGACAAAGTAAGGAGCATTGAGGATTTTACGAAGGATTTTGGATTGTAAAGATTGGATACGAGAGGAATTTGATGGTTTAGTGGAGCCCCACAGCTCAACTCCATAAGTCCAAATAGGTCTTATTATAGTCATGTATATGAGTCGTTTGTAATTCATTGAAAGTTTAGAGCGTTTGTCCAGTAAGTGTTGGAGTAAGCGGAAACGTCGAGCAGTTTCTTGTCGTTTCAGTCTTGTATGAGGATTCCAAGTGAGATGTTTGTCCAGCTGGAGTCCTAGGTATCGGATTTGTTCTACAGGGATAAGTGGGGTGTTATTAAAGGATACTATAGGACAGGAAGTCATTGGTTTACGTCGAAGGGTAAAGGTGATTTGATGGAATTTATTTTAATCCTCCATTTTGACACCATTCTTCAAGGTTTGTGATGTGTGATTGAAGAGTTTGGGATGCAATTGTTGAATCATTATTAACTGACAGGATACATGTGTCATCAGCTACTTGTAAATAAAATATTTCTTTTTTTAGTCGAGTTCACTAAAGAATTTATTTAGTTGGCCCGTCAATCAACTGCCTCCTGCAGTGCCACATGCCACGCTCTGATGAAAACCTGCAAAGTGGTTCGAAACGTTGGCGTAATAATTCAAAATACTAATTTTTAAAAATTTGGTATTTATTTGACCATACCCCCCGAACAACTCCTTCTCATAAAGAATTTATAAATTCATAATTTACACACCACATATAATCTTAGGAGTTATAATAAAAATATGGTGCAGTATGGAAATCACATTAATTTTACTTAGCATCCTAAAAAAACAAATTTAATTTAATTAATATAAAATGTGACGATTCTATGCAATATTTATTTTTTAGGTTTAAACAAATGAAAATTATATTTAATAATATAAATGTAGTATCTATATTATTTTTGTCTAAAATGTTTAAAGCTTTCCAACGGTATATTTCGGGTATTATATAGCCAACGGGTTTTAGAACTATTATTTCCACAAATTTGTTTTCATATTTCCTAAATATTTCCCCCATTTTCTCCTGGAGTTAATTATTAAATTATTGTATGGTTAATATTTAACCATTTTGAATTGCTACTGACAATGAGAGACCTATAATTTTCAACGTGGATTAGATCTTAATTATCTTAGAGGACATTTGACTGAACATTAATATAACTAGTCTTAAGAAAATTTAAAATAAACTTGCGAATAAGGGGACCTTAAATCATTTATATCTTTTAAAAACTTGAATTTTTTTTTTTTTACTTTATCAATTGGTTATACTTTCACCAGAACCTTACCCATCACCTTAATCCCGTAGCACAATCCCTATCTAGCACCACTCATCCCTACAATCCTCCTCGCAGGCTAAAACTTCAGTGGCTCCGTGACCTTTTGTAACATGTATATATTGGAGTTCTATCAATGGCCAGATTCCGTGATTTGTAGCGCCCTTACTCAATCTCCAATGGCTTTTAATACCAGTAAAATAGTTGAGGAAGAAGCGCAGGGATCTCCTGAAGCCTCGCTTTCCTTCCACATGTGGGGGGATAAGTATGGTTCAGAGTTCCCATGGCCGACTGTAAATAGTGTAAATAGGCATAAGGCTTGCATCTAAGATGTTTATTTTCATTACTTTTTTTTAAATATAATTTTAATTCTATTTTATTCATTTATTTTCATTCTATTATTACTATTATTTATATTTTCTTCCTTCACTATGATATTTTATTTTTTTATTTTATAGCTTTATATTATTTCAAATTAGCTTATTTATTTTTTTATTTTATTTTTTTAATTTGTAAATATGGTGTGAATGTGCTCTCAGAACTCTATTATAAATGTCCTTTATTGAGACAGATTGTAATATTTATCAATAAACAAATAATCCATTCTAAAAAAAAAATTCGTTATACACATTCACAAGTTAATAAAAGTAATAATGAGAGATGATTAATTTCATCTCAACATTATAAACGATTTTCTATGACTTTACTTTAAACATACGTACCATATTTAGTCCATTAAATAATGTCAACGTTCCGATACATATTTTTTTTTCTCGTTCATTTGCAACCCATCGAGCTTTGTTATGATTTTAATTGAAGGACGAAATAACGCGTTGAACAATAGCTGGTTATTTTTATAATCATCAAGATGCTCGGTTATTTCAGACAATATTTGTTCAAACAGCACAAGGCCAGTGGAAGCTCTCCCGTTTGTAAATGTATGTTTTTCCTTTCCGTTACGACCTGCTCGAATAGTGAGGGGGGGGGGGCGGAGTTTGGGGAAGGTGGTAAGAAGTGAAGTGTTTCTTTGTCAAAAATATTCTTATTCTCGTTTCGTGTTTCCTTGTGAATTTCTTGTCTTACTTTAAGATGTCAAAATATTTTTTTATTTCATCTGCGTTGTGAAAGTTCGTTTAGATTATTTCGACTAATAATTCTATAATTTAAAGGATGATTTATTTTTAAAAATTAATTGGTCATATATCTTTTTGCATTATTCCAAATAGTCACAGAGTACATTTTTGATGAGGCTTAACTTTGAAGTACGTTTTGATAATTTATTTATCGAAGCGAAAACGTAACGGCTTTGAACGGAACCTAGTATGCACTTGAATGACACAAATCCTTTTAACTATTAAAATAGTTATACGAGTGCACAATATTCTGATTATAATGCAACGGTCAACTCTTAAATATTCAATTAAATAAGTGTAGTTTAGTATAGGATTTTTCCTCATTGTACGTTCGCATCTCATTTCTCGTACACCTCTTCTGATAAACTTTTAAGCAATCTAAGGGGAAAAAAAAACAGAGTATCTGAAGAATTCGGGAAGATTTTGCTTTAATATATTTTATAATTTTAGCCTACATTTCATGTTTTTGATTGACATTCAACCGAAACTAAACCGTAAACATAAAAAAAAAAAAAATACCTTTATCCGATAGCATTGGGTAAAAAAAAAAGTTTCTTCACAAATATCGAGCAATGGAAACAATAAATCAATTAAATGATGTTTTGAAATAAAATACGTTCTTCACTTTTCCTTTATTTGGAAATATTTCAACTCAATTACTCAGCACTACACTCTATTATACTATTTCTATTTATAATAAACAGCTATCTCGGATAAAATTACAGCTAATTTGAGATTGTTAAAAATTCAGCGATCTGAATTGTTTATTGTATTGTCTCTATCCGAAAGGGAGAAGAAAGTGCAGTTTGTGCTGGTCTATTTCCGACCGTTGTACAGTGAGGCATTTTGAAAAAGTTAATATAGCATTCTTTCTGTAAATAATCGGTGACCTGAAAAGTGAACTTGTAAATTTTTAAAGTTCATTTAAAGTCCCACTGTTGGTTACAGAACAGTGAGGTTTGGGCGAGCAGGCATCCTGATAAGGTCCCTGACAAATAATTCCAAGAATTCTTCATTTTTAGTTCACATTAGTGCCTGTGTGCGTCATTGCTTAAGACTGCTTTTGATAGTTCATTTGACTATCTCTATTTTTCCCTGGATTAATTTATGTTCAGCCAATTTAATGCTGGTTACAATAGCATTAAATAGATGGCTATTATCAAACCTATGAAATATTGTACATAAACAATACTTCTCTAGTCTTTAAAACACCCTTCCCGGTATCCCGCCGTTACAATATATTTTCATTTTTTTTTTTTTTTAAATATTGCATTCTGTCACATCAAGGACATTTATAATAGTGTTCAGAGAAAGCACACTCACACTCTATTTACAATAAAAAAAAATACAGAAACTTAATAATAATAAATACAATAAAATAAAATAAAAATAAATACAATAAAATAAATGTATATAAACAAAAGAACTAACCTAATCATACACACTCGGGCTTGAGTGGAGGATCTGGCCATTGCCAAAACTCCAATAGATGCTTATTTACAAAAGGTCTCTGGGCCACTGCCGCTTCAACCTTCGAGAATTTTTCTGGAATAAGGAGAGATTGTGCAAGGGGATTTAGGATGGTGCAAGGGGATTTGATAGATAAGTTCTGTGAAATTTGGAGAATTTTTCTGGAATAAGGTCTAGGACAAATGGGATATTAAGGTCATGGTGTAGGATTTTGTTATTTACATAGAACGGAGCATCAACTATTGTTCGAAGGACTTTAGATTGAAAGGATTGAATACGTTTGATGTTAGAAGCTTTTGCTGTCCCCCACAGTTCAAGTCCGTATGTCCATATAGGTTTCAGTATTGTCTTGTAGATAAGTAATTTGTTTTCAATAGAAAGTTTGGATTTTCTGTTTAGTAGTCTGTATAGCTGGCCGTATCGTCGGTTGAGTTCTTGTCTTTTGAGTCTAGTATGTGGGTTCCACGTTAGTCTTCGGTCTAAATGAAAGCCAAGATACCGGACTGTGTCTGAGTAAGGAAGCTGGATGGAATTAAAGTGTACTGGTGGACAGGAACTGCGTCGGAGTGTAAAGGTAATATGTTGGCATTTAGATTCATTAACTTTAATGCGCCAGTTATTACACCAGTGCTCAATCAAGGTGAGGTGGTTTTGGAGATTTAAGGATGCTATGTTGGGATCTGAGTCGGATGATAGAATGGCGGTGTCATCAGCAAAAGTTGCCAGGAAGGTATCGGGATGGACAGGGATATCGGCGGTAAAGAGGATGTAAAGGACGGGACCCAATACGCTACCTTGAGGAACACCTGCCTCAATTGGATAGCAATGCGAAAATTCAGTACCGCAACGAACTCGGAAGGTACGATCTGAGAGGTAGCAGCGGAGAACAAGGTACAAGGACTGAGGAAGATAGTTTTTCAGCTTGGAAAGAAGCCCGGCGTGCCATACCCGGTCGAAAGCTTGAGCTATGTCCAGAAATGCACCCGAGCAATATTGCTTGCTTTCCAATGCTGCGGAAATATGATCAACCACTCGGAGTCCTTGTTGGACTGTAGAGTGTTGTGAACGAAATCCGAACTGATGGGAAGGAAGAGTTTGGGATTCTATAAAGGGTAGGATGCGTTTCAGGAGGATCTTTTCAAAGATTTTTGAGAGAATCGGAAGAAGGCTAATTGGTCTGCAATTTTTCATTAGCATTTTTTATATAATTAAAAAAATAACCATAAAATTTTGTAGAGCTTTGCGCTATGTACCTTTTTTCATTGTTTCAGAAACGTAAACAAAAATTATGCTCTCAATTTTTTTAATCTTATGAAAATTACGAATTATATAATTAAACTTATATAAATTTGGAAGACCAAATGTATCCCGTTTTACATTAATTAAATTAAGAAAATTAATGAGCGTTGGAAAAATTCTTAGAAAATAATTTTTTTTTTTTTGAGAGAGAGAAATTTGTCATAGCTAAAGCATGTTTTTAGAACTGATAGGAACTATTAGACTTCTTCAGGTTTCGAGATAGCAGGGAATCAGAATAAATTTTTACTGAATGCTTTGAAAAACTAACAAACGGAAAATATAGGGTATAATATAGCTGAGATACCCGAAAAAGGATTTCGTGTTGCAAAATGCGCCATACAATTTTTTGAGGGAGTCAAATTTTACGGAATTATGGATTTTTGAGAGGGTGTGGGAGGGGACACATATTTATAGACTGCACGGATAAGGAAAGAAAAAAAGAAGGAAATAAAATTTAATATTGCTGTTAGGAAGAGATTATGGGGAACTTCAGCCAGATAATGAGCTTTCTAATGGTGTTGATTATAATTTTAAGAAAATATATTTAATTAACTTCCATATTAGTTTTCTTTTTTATTAATACTATCTGTCCAAGTGACAGACTGTAGTAATACTCAATAAATACCTAGTCCTGTCATAAATATTGTTACAAGGAAATATATACAGATTTCAACAGAAAAATTCATTGTTTCATAAACTTTATAAGTTAGCGTGTGCTCTGTGGCATTCTATCCCCTCAACCCGATAATCTAGTGGGTTGAGATCAGGGCTTCCTGAGGGCCAATCCGAGGCCGAGATGAACTCTGAAATGTTATTTTGCAGCCACTGCTGAGTTAACTTGGCCTTGTGAGCTGGAGCGGATTCCTGCTGGAAAACCCAATGACTTCCAACAAACAGAATATCATTTAGAGGCTAGACAAAAGATTTCAAAATATCGTCCTGATAGTTTTCAGCGGCTGTTTTAACTCATTTTTCACAACAATGGAGCTTTGTGGTGCCATCAAAGAAAACTCGCCACCAAACCATCACTAAGGAAGGGTGATGACCTCTTTCCACTCTTCCAATGACTTCCTGGGCTTCTTTAGAGCTGTGTGCGTACACACGATCATTTTGGCGATTAAAGTTTTCTTCAATTGTAAAAATTTTCTAAAAGAATCTTTCGATGAAGACCGTTGGCGTAACGGTGAAGGAGCACTTTTCATCTATCCACTCTAATTTTTTTTGGTTAGCCTTCATCATGTCATTCTTCGAAATGCGCTCATCCTAAGGTCACTTTTTATTATGCGAGACATTGATCTGACAGAGATTCCCATTCGAGCAGCCACTGCTATCACTGCATTTGCCGTTCTCCCCCTGGCCCGGTCGAGGTCTGTCACATACAGATAGGGTCTCATTATATCTATTTATAGTGTGATACACGAACATACGGCTGATACCCAAAGGTTTCAAAGTGTTGAAAATCTCTGACCTACATTTTCCAACTTTGTGTAAGGCGATCGCAGCTATTCGGTTTTATTTATCACGCCACTCCATGTTGATTGAGCGAAAGAAAAATACAAACTGATTGGGATTATTATCTTGACATGTAAAGAAAACAACCTGATTGAGGTAAGGATTATCTAAATAATACCCATGGGAATAAACAAAGCTCAACTTTTGCAACAGTATTTATGGCAGAACTAGATAAACAAATTTAGAAAAAATAATAATACTATTATGTTATTGTTAAAATTATGATTTTAAAGTTTTAATTTTCTTAAAAATTGAATTTTTACCATAAATTAAATTTATATTGGCTTAATTAAGACTATTACCGCGTATGGGGAGCGTCCCACGGGTGGCGGATGTGGGGATGGTCGGTGGAAATTCCTTGGAAGTTCCTCCCGGCTAAGTCCAATGGACTCGCTGACCAACAATGAAAGGGGTCCCCCAGACTTGCTGGAGGGAGGGGACCTCCAGACTTGCTGGAGGTAGGGGCCCACCAGACTTGTGTGACAGGGTGTGACGTAGGATTGAACGCCCTACTCACATATATTTAGTTCACCAAACACCACAAAAAATGGGCTTGTAAAGTTGTTGGGCTTAGTAACGAGAGAATTCCTAAAAGGATAATATTTGCTGTGCCGAATGGTAAGCGTCCGAGGGTAGACCGAAGCGAAGGTGGGAAGATTGCATTAAAGCCGATCTGAAGGGACTGGGTTTGGACGGCGAACGGTGGAGGGAGGTGTGTAATAAGCGATTGGTTGTGTCGGCATCGAACCTCCGGGTTCGCTAAGCCTTATTATTATTATTAATTAAGACTATAAAAATTTGATTTGTACTCATTTGTGACGAACTCGTTATTTCCAATCGAACTTGAAAGGAACTTGGTCCTTCTCGATCGGCTATCGGCCTCACTGTTAGTTGATCATTCATTCATAAATTAAATATATAAATATTTAATTTATTTTCGAAGCATTGAATAATCTTTCTCAGTAACTGTATAGAAATTGCTGGAAAGCGAAACACAAATAACTACATATTCTTTTTTCAAAGTACTCATTCATTAACTTGACTAGCAGCTTATTTTTAAAATATGTTAAGATTTTTATAGCCTGCCGTCCAAAATGCTATAATTTGGGAAGGCGGACATAGGAACAGAAAATTACCCTGTGATTAAAGCCATTACGGTAAATGGGGTAGAGAGTGGCCGGCATTAAGCAATCTAACATTGGATTATAAATAATTCACTAAAGAGGAAATTAGGTGCGGTCAACGACGAACCAAGGAACCGGAACATTGACCAGTGCGGTGAGGGCTAGAAGTTGTTGAGCCCATGTTGGCCAATGCTGCTGTTACGCTCACGGTGTAACTTGAAGAAAAGACCAGTTTGCTTAGGACTCGTAAAGTCAACATATCCCTCCCCGTTTCCATCTAGCCATTGTGAAATAGTTGCCCCAACTTGACGTGTGTCAGCAACCGCCAATCTCTTCGGTAATTAGCTTATATGTCGATAACAGTATCGACGCCAATTACTCATTGAATATAACTATTTTTTTACCAAATATTTTATTTTATAGGAAATTATTGTATAACACACATTTGTTTCTTTACACAATTACCTATAGATTAGAATAGTGAAAAAATCATAATATGGGACGAAGTCTCTTAAAAATAACAGAATTATACAGAAAAAAAAAGGATTATTTCTGACCCTCATATTAATTATATGAAATAAAAAAATAACAGTAAGCATACTGCTATGTATTGAGCAAATGAGGTTTTAAGAATTATTATGACAAGTTGAATGAAACCGACTTCTGACACCAAAAACGGCGTCAAGGGTAGAAAGCAGATAGATAAAGGACCAAGATCTCAAGATACAAATTGAGAAGGAGAAAATATATGAAAAATTTATCACGTACCTGAAAGAGAAATTTTTAGGTAAGAGGATTTTCATTTGGAAGTAGAGGAGCGATTCCTCTTTTAACGGCTAGTATTTTGGAAAAGCTAGGTGTTGAAAGAAATGAGATGCAGACTATGGCGGAGTCCCTTATTTTGGGCTCACTGGGAATCCTGCACCATCACCTCTATTAAATCAGGTCATTGCTTTTATGGATCCGGGAGACAGATTGAGAAGAATGAGGATGAGAAAAAGAAAAAACACCAAATGACATTTTTATATATGCAATGTGTATTAAGCTGAATTGTTATATATTGTCACATCAGATAGATAGGTATGCTGCGTCAGTTATCAACTCAACACAGTTGAGCAGCATTAAAATTGTATTGTAGTTTTCTCTAATGCATTCCTGATAGTTATTTGTAACATATTAATTTTATTTATGTAATCGAGTTAAGAATCACTCAGAGTCAAAAAATCGGTTTTAGTTTATAATTGGAAAAAAACAGCCACACTGACTTGTGTCACTTGGAATGACGAAACGTTAATGGGTTACTTTATAATTTATCCTTTTTGGATTTTTGTTTTACCAGTATTTTGGATATACAAGGCTTCTTGTTTTGAATTTCCCAATTATAATCTATAACACATTATATTTGCAAATGAATTAGGCAACATCTTTAGGGAAGCAGTCACTGAATAATGATTAGAATTGGTGACAAAAATTGACTCTTTTTATAATAATCTATTTTATAAATCTATATATCTTTTAATTCTTAAATTACACATTAAAAAAAAAAAAATCCTTTCTCAGAATAATTTAACAGGTGACACATTTATTACCTCGATGAGGAGACCGATTTCAGTTGATAGTGTGAGGGGTCCTCCAAGGATCTTTACTGCGCTAGGTTTTTTTTTCTTACCTGACGGTGAGGAGAAAAAAAAGCCTGTCGCCAGGTTAGTGCGCTCATCAATCTAATACGCCCCCTCAACCCAGTTTCTTCCATTCCCCGGCTCCCTGCCCAGCTTTCCAATTACTTACCCCAACCGAAATTCCAATAGCACTCCTTATTGTACCCCCTCCCCCCCCCCCACATATCTTCCAGTTTGTTCTCATTTATCCAACCTCACCTACAGCATCTCAATTAGGATCCATTATTCCGCCCGTAGGTCTCTGATAACCTGATGACCGCAACCGATTACCTTTCGTGAGTGAAGTTTTTTTAATCATTTATTTAATTTATTAATGCGACGTATTAGGTGTTAAAAAGCTGATTGCGGGCCTTGCACCCAGTATTGATATATTCACAGTTGATGTGAGCATGTATTAAAATAAAAGTGTCAACAATGAGCTAATGATTAAAACGTAATCTGCGCTTTATCGATTGGAAAACTAACGTAACATAGACCCATGATGTATGTCAGAAGATAGTGTGGTTAAAGACAGTAGTTAAAGCTGTAACTAAATAAAATAAAAAAATGAACCTGAAAAACTTTGTACGTATCAATTGTAAATATTAAATTTATACTCTATCAATGGAAGATTCAGTAATTTTAATTTACTAATAAATATAATAAATATTGTTCATAAATTAATGCAGGTTTATGGTTTCAAAATGAAATGAATGATACGGAACTGTTTTTATTAATCAACAAAGGCTCCATTACTCTCGCTACATTTCTGCCAACGTGCTGGTAACTTTTCCATTCCTTCTATTTGAATGTTGAACTTTTATTGTTAACAAATTCTAAAGGTGTATTTTCTAACGAATTCTATTTATTGAATATTTGATGGTTGACCGTTGTATATTTTAGAGGAAGGAGATGGTCCGGTGTGTCGGTCCAACCAGTTCCAACTGAAACTCCATGCTGCATACACCTCCCTGAAGAAGACCTGCAAAGTCGGGTCGAATCGTTGGCGTTAGATAAAATGTTTTTTCCATTATTTTAGTCTTTTTATGACCGCCACCCCATACCATATCCTTCCTCTAGAATTCTATGTATAGAATTTTTACCTCTTAAAAAATGATCCAGATGTCTTAAAGAAATGGTAGTCAATAGAAGGGAGGTTTTAAGGATAGAGCGGATGCGATTTTTTTCCGCAGTGGAAACTTCAGAACGAAAATTTTATTGACAGTTTTTTAATGCAAGTTTCAAGATTTTTTGCTAGTGTTGATATGGTCAGCGATGGTCGATTTGCTAACTAAGAGTTTCTCTGCAAGCTTTATAGTAAAGTGTTATCTTCTTATGTTCTTTTTCTTGTTGTGTTATGTTATGTTTTATTTTTATTATGTTTCTTGATGTAGGGGATGTATGGCGGCTTCTGGTGTAGTAAATCTTCACTTTATAGTGGAATTATTCACATGATATAATGAATTTTGAGAAAAAACTTGAAAGAAACTATGCAAAATTTGGGGTAAAAAAATATTTTGCTTTTATCAGGATAATGACCCCAAACACTACCATGTTAAGTAATGCCTACTTTATAACTGTTCCAAAGTTATGAAAACACCACCATAGTCACCAGATTTTAATGTGATAGAAAACCTGTGACCTAATTCGGAGGTAGAAATTAGAAAACACGAAATTTTCTAGCAAAGAATACTTTAAAAAATATCTCATAAGGAACAGAACAGGCTATTAGTAAATTTATTCAGATTTTGTTTATTATTTTTTTTAAATAATCATAGTTAAAATTTTTAATTTTATTAAGTTTGTACATATTTATAATGAGATTATAAATGAATCTGTTGAAGAGGCTCTTGTTTTACATTTTTTTTTTCTATTTTTCTACGGGGTGTATCAATTTCACTGTGAGCCGCTGTAGGTCACACACAACCGCCAGGTTTTTCCCCTTAGTTAATTATTTCATTAAAAATATCCAATTTATAGGGACTGAGTATGCCTCAGAAGGGTCTCTTGATCTTATCTCGTAGCAGAATAAATAATTACTTACCGCGGATGGACTCGAACCCTGAATCCAACACTTAGGAATATATTACCTTAATCACTGAGCTACGTCCCTCGGCATATTTATATCAGGAAACTGAAAAAGCTGTAAATTCATTTGATTTATTTAACTCCAACCGAACCGCTGACAAATCTTTATCAGAATTATTTACAGCCACTAATATGTTCCTTTAGTTGAAAAGATGTAATAATCTTTTACTTGGTATAGGTGATTTGAGCCGATACCGAGAAGAAAAATCTCAGATATTAGCTCCTTCTACAAAACTTAAATCCGCTTTCCGATATCCTCTTACCTGCTACATTCAATGAAGGCATTTCTCTACAGTTGATTATTCTTCTGCGGATATAGGTTTCTCAGAGGTATCCTATAATTAACATTAAATTGCCAATATTATATGGAAAATTATATTTGTTCCATCATAAAGGAATGTATTTATAAAACCTATCATCCGGATTAGATGTCTTTATTGTAGTATCTGGTAGGGACTTCTTTGTTAATCAGGCCTGTGATCCCGTTCCTTTTTTTTTTTTTCAAGGAGGAATATAAAAACACAAACATAATCCTGTATATTTGTCAAAGGGGCCTCCCGTGTTTCCCACCACTATGCCGAGTTACGGTGGCTTTTCTCCTCCTTCAGAAGACAATACTTCTTTGGCACATACATTCACCGAATAATCAATAATCATCGCCCGTCCTATGTATACAACCTCCTCCGATTTAAATCATCAATCAACTCCCTCTCCACATGATCTAGCCCTTCTGGCCTTTACACCACTTTCCACTTATCTGCTTCATTTTAACACTCCTTTATTGTCCGTTCCATCACTTTTTGGAATTCTATCCCGCTTAAAATCCGCCATGCCCTATCCTTATCCACATTCGTAACCCTCTTATTCCAATTCTTTCTTACATCTTACATAGATCAGATTACGTGTTATCTTAGGTAATCAACAACATTGTTATTACGCCCTTGAGCTTTACCCATTTGTTTTTGTTACTTTTTATTTATTTTCAGGAATGTAAAAATTTACAATTATATTTGGAGGTTGTTACAATATACACAAATATAAATGCAGATATATTCAATATACATTATTAATAAGTAATTCGGTCTACAGGTAATTTATTGTTTCTTTTCATGTTTTTCTTTAATTCTTATATTTTATGGTATCTTTTAAAAGCTTTATAATATTATCTATTGTATCTCCTGAGTCTCTTAACGCAAGTTCTTCACAACGGTGTATTTTGTTTTTAACAACGGCTTGATGCAGTAATGTATACTCTTCTATGGTTAGCCGGAACTAATCTTTCTTCAGCAGCTAGCTCAAGTTTTTTTGTTTGTTTTTTTCCTCTTCCAGTACACTGTTGATTCAGCTGAGATCACACTACGGCTGGCTATCTCTACTTCCTGTTTTATGAGTACTAATAATTTCTGTTATCCTATAGAACATTTTTATGCAATGGTTTATGTATTTTTTTTTTTTAATTTATAAATATTACAATCTGTCTCAATAAAGGACATTTTTAATAGAGTTCTGAGAGCAAATTCACACCATATTTACAAATTAAAAAAAATAATAAATAAATTAAAAAAATAAGCTAACTTCAAATAATATAAAGCTACAAAAGAATAAAATAAAATATCATAGTGAGAAAAAAAAAAAGTAATGAAAATAAACATCTTAGACGCAGGCATGCCTATTACACTATTTACAGTCGGCCATAGGAACTCCGAACCATACTTATCCCCCCACATGTGGAGGGAAAGCAAGGCTTCAGTAGATCCCTGCGCTTCTTCCTCAACCATTTCACTGGCATTGAAAGCCAGCGGAGATTGAGTAAGGGCGCTACAACCACGGACACTCATGGCTTGAGTGGAGAATCTGGCCATTGCCAGAACTCCAGTATGTACATGTTACAAAAGGTCACGGGGCCACTGCCGTTTCAGCCTGCGAGGAGGATTTTAGGGATGAGTGGTGCCAGATAGGGATTGTGCTACGGGATTAGGGTGATGGGTAAGGTTCTGATGAAATTTAGAGAATTTGTCTGGGATAAGATCAAGACTAAATGAAATATTAATGTCATTGATTATGTAATTAGTTTTACTTTCTTTTCTTTCTGATAACTCAACGAGCATCTATTCTAATCTGTAACTTTAGCAGCAATTAAATTCATCTTGATTTTCACTTAAACAGAGACTTTTATGTATAATAATAAAAATGATGATAACAACCCGTGAAGCTAAATTGGCTTAAAACCACCTACTTGGTGACTTACGTTTTAGTCATAACAAATATTTATGAAGAACATAAACGGACACATTGGATAATATTTTTTTTATTCACTTGAAACGAATTATAACTAAAAATTGCTATTCATGATTAATTTGCTAGTTATACGCGTTCTGCATGACTACGATTTCTCTCCAAAGGCCTTGACGACTTCAATTTCACTTTCATAAATAAATGAAAATTAAATTGAAGCAGTGGGCGACTGTTTGTAATAGTAAAGCAAACACGTGTTGGTCATTCTCGATGGACTATTATTATTGAATGGAACATAAGCAAACTAGTTCATATAAAATAAACAAATTTTTATCAGTTTGTCTTTTGATGTCATAAAAAAAAATATATATCTATTTTTATTTTTTCACCAAAAATTAACGATCAACACGAATTCTTCTGAATGTGTGCTTCGAGGTTTTCAGTGTTTGCAGTCATTGATTTTTGTATGCAATTAAATATTTGTTTCAATAAATTTTTATCCGCATAACTTTTCTTTTAATTTAATTTTTCGTTAAAAATAAATTGATAAAAATGTATGCAGATTTTTTCACAATTCAGTCATTTTGAATAATTTTTTATCCATAATTTAAATTTCCGGTTAAAAATGTAGTCTTTCTTTTCAGTCTGATAAACGAATATAAAAAGAACCTCTACCATGAAGAAGGTTCTTAGGTGTAGTACTTTGTAAGAAAATATTGTTTTCATAGACCAACGGTAGTGCAAAGAAATTATTTTGATCAGACTAGATTGTCAGTTTTTTTTTCGAATAATTAATGATACGTGGTTTTATAAAGCTGTGTGTGCCCCAGGGGGTTCTCTACCCCGAACCACTAAGACTCTAACCCAAAAGGGATAGAGTGCATTACTGAGTTAAACCGATACTCTATTAATTAAATCTATTTATATTTGTCCTTGGTTGAATACCAGAATGATGTTTCAGTTTTACCCGTCGATGAAGATCAAGTTACAATAAATGTTTGTTTTCTTTTTTTTTATATTCATGAAAACTTAGACCTCCTATACTCCACCTAGACCCCCATACTCCTCAGGACAAATCACTCATACAGCTACACTCTTGAAGTCACACACTTCTCAGGAGACCTAGATCCATGATCTTGTCATACTCTTGTAGGAAACATGGAGTGGACTCTTGTGTAGTCAACCCATAGTTATTGTATAAATCAGTATGTTAGATGCCATTTATAACGGACATTATAAATAATAGTGTTGCTTCTAAAGTACTCATTGGCTGCGATTCGTCAACTGGGTATATTTGCGTATTTTAATACAATATGTTTTTTTCTTAGATTGTTTGGTAACATCAAACGCATTCAATCCTGACAATCTAAAGTCTTTCGAACAATAGTTGATGCTACATTCTATGTAACCAACAAAACCCTACACCATGACCTTAATATCCCATTTGTTCAAGACCTAATCCGAAAAATTATCTTCAAATATCACTAGAACCTTAACTATCATCCAAATCCCCTTGCACAATCCTCCTCGAAGGTTGAAGCGGACAGATTCTCTACTCAAGCCATGGATGTGTGATTATTCCGCCTTTTCTCACCCTCTAATGGTCCTTAATACCAGTAATGCAGCTGAGTGAGAGGCGCTGGGATCTTCCAGAGTCTTGCCTTTCCTTTCACGATTAAGGAGCAAGGCTTGGCTCGGAGATCTTGAGTGAATGAATTTTTTAGATATTGTATAGAGGCATGTGTGTATTTAGATAAGTAAATAGGCTTTAGCTTTCTCATTTTTCTTTTTGTAAAAATATTATTGGTCAACAAAATACACAACACGCGTTCAGTTTTTAGTTTTGCGGATAACTAAACTATCTTTTTATACATGGTTCGTAAAAAAACAGTTATGAAAACAGTAAATAAGTAAAATGATGTTTCAAAATAAAGTGTGTATCTATGTTTTCCATAGTCGAATAGTTGTTTCCTGATCTCAAACACACGAAAATTTTCTCCTAACCTAAATATTCTAGTGAGAACTGGACATTAACTAGAATCCCATAAAGAAGTATTGAAAGATTTGAGAGAAAAATCCTCCGCATGATAACCGGAGCGCTAACGTATAAAAGAGAAAGGCCAATAATGAACTGCTTACACAAGCTGGTCAATCTATGTCTCATGGTACTAATGTAAAGATATTAAGATGGGCGTAGCATGTATCTCGGATCAATCAATGAGGATCATGAATGGTCTAATAATAGACAAGATATCAAGTCAAAACCCATATGGGAAGATCGGATCAACGAAGATGCAATAGAATCGCATGCAGATAACTGGAAAGAATAATCAATATAATAAGAAAGTCAGATATGGAGAAGATTGGTTATTGTGGTATTAGATCTTCAAGGTATATAATGACAACAGGAAGTAATAGTGTAGTTGAGTTTTGAGAAATTCAAAACAGGGCTTGAACCTCAGAAGCAATGCTTCCTTGATAAGTTATTAAAATGTGATTTTTAAAAATATAAAACATAAAAACTGATGGGTTAAATATATTTAATAAAAAAAAATGCAGATAATTAACTTTAATGATCCTAAAAAGCACCAACAAGGGACCGAAATGTGGTACTGTGCAGAACACACCACCAATTAGCGCTGGTGGAGAGTTGGGATGATGGGTTGGTGAGGGGGGAGGGGGGTGTAGTGGGGGAGAATATAATATGGAGCGGAATTGACCACAACTGCTGGTCCCTTCATTATTACCAACCTTTGTGCCCCCACTTCAAAAACTCTTCCGATCCGTTGGCACTGACATGTAAATGTTATCCTATTCCCTTGTTCCAATTTCATTTATAACGGGGGAATTTGCGTTTCTTTCTCTCTTAAATCGATTCGACTTCTGAAAGGGGCTAATTTCGTTGCAAGGAGATAACCCTTGCGTACAGGTTAGCTACACAAAGGGGAATGAATCCTATTTCCTATGGGACTAAGTTTAATTCAGATTCACTCCAACATATGAAATACAGAAGCGTGCCTAAGACAAAATAATATGAAATGAAAACGACTTCCTGGATATTTACTTTATGGTCAATTCTAAAATTCCACCATTAAAAGCATTAAATGTTTTATACCCAACGAAACGGTTAAACATGATGTCTAATTGGGAGCAGATCCAAAGGTAGCTTTTTGGGGGATATATCAAATTGACTTTTGAAACAGGAATTTTTTCCTACCTAATGAATGAATGTACACCTGTATTGACACCAGCAGATATTTGTTTAAAAATCTTATTTTTTTCCCTCAATAGTTATTTTGGGAGGGAAAATTTTCCGTTTTGCCCTCCAATTGTTCCGGTACATTTATGTAAAAAGCTCACGATCCTTTTTAGTATAATAGTCTTTTTAAGTGACTCAGATGGCTGTTGTTAACAGATTAAGATGCTAGAATAAGCATTATTGTATCCACGTGGTTATGGATTTGGATCTACTAATGATCTGAATTGCAATGGTACGGTTTGCTATGATTGAACGTTTTGAAACAAGATGTTGGATCTTATTGTGGAGCCATGGTATTTGTGTGTTCTCAATTTTCTGCAATGTTCTGTTATATGAAGATAGGTCCATTCCATTAAATTTCCTGTTAAATGAGATTCTTAGATTTGTACGGTTTGGTACATTTTTAACGAATCGAGTCTTGTACAATTTCATCGTCGCGGTCTTTTTTTCATAGATCCCTTGTAGGAAACGAATAATGATAATTCGGTATTCATAATTGAATAAATTTTATTATATTATGTCCTCTATATTCTTTCCCTCTTCACTATTATTTCCAGGCATACCACAAGATAATAAAAAAAACTTTCACATATCACAAGCCTACAGATGTCTACTCAATATTGAAAACAAGCGACTATTTTATACACTGCGCTCTCAATATTCACTGGCTTTAGCACCAGTGACGCGGTTGAGAGAGTAGCGTAGGGATCTCTTTGGAGTCCTGCTTTTCCCTCTATAGTTGGAGGGACAAGTCTGGCTTGGGGCTCCCTGCCTGATTTTATATAGGTATCTTTAGGTTATTTTATTTTTTATTGTATATAGTTATTGATTATTATTTAGTTATTATTTTACTTTTGTTAATTTTATATTTTCTGTATATCTGGTTGTGAATCTGTTCATATCTCACTATAATTATTGTCCACGTGACAGATTATTATATTTATAAATAAATAAAATTTAAAAAATGTATACACTGTACTAACCAATTTTTTTGCATGGAGCAGAACTTTGAATTTCCGCAAAACACTTCCACCTAACAAAATACGAACTGCACAATCGGAAAGTCTGCGACAAATTTTAAAAGCACTTTGGTTTATTTTAAATCACTCCATACACAATAACATGAACATACTGACGGTAAAATCCCACATACATCACAACGTTCTGCCTCTTTCATTCTCCCTGTCACTCGGTCAACCTGAACGTAAACTATAAATACTTTGCCCCAGAGATCTTCTGCATTCTAATTACACAGTATAAAGATAAATCTTTGACATTCGAGAAGTTTGATTTTCACAATAATAATTATAGAATTTTGAAAACATGTAATTATTGATTAATTTTAAAGTTATTGCATATCCTTATTCATGCATTTTATTTTATTTTTCAGGTAATCGTCTCAATTTTCTCTCACTAAATAAACTCCCCACCAGGTAAATAAAAAACCCCACTGCAGGTGAGTTTTATATTTAAGGAAATATGAAATATTTTTAAACTAGATAAATACTGGATTATTTGTTTATTGATAAATATTACAATCTGTCTCAATAAAGGACACTTATAATAGAGTTCAGAGAGCACATTCACACCATATTTACAAAATCAAAAAATAAATAAGGTAATACAACTAGCTGAATAATATTCAAACTTTTGTTAAGTTAGTCACATTCAATATTTAATTGTTTAAATTTAATATATTTGTATTTTTTAAATAAAGAATATTTGTTGATGTAATAAAAAAAAAATCATTTTGTGATTAAAATAAAACTAAAAAAAAACTTAGCCCCTACTTGGTTACAATAGATTCGTTACCAATAGTTTACCTGAAATAAAAAAAAAATATAATAATTTTTTCTTTCAAAAGATTTTTGTGTAAGAAGACGAGATATTAACAATTCTTAAAGTTTTTTAATATTTATCAGAAGTTGGCGCATGGGTTTCAATAACTAAAAAATATATTTAATGGCATAAATTAACGGCAAATTTTGATCATGAAGATGCCTGTGCTAGTGAAACTTTGATTAGTTTGTAACAATCAGTGATTTAATAAGCTTAAGGGTACTTACGTGCCGCCCAATTAATACCATAACCCCCTTTGGATGTTTAAGCAACATTTTATTTAAAATCGACCTGCTAAAAGGGGCTATTTATAATCAATTATAAACGTTTTTATAATTTTCTCGAAAATGGCTGTGATTATTTTGAATAAACTCTCGTTATAGACTAGGAGCTATCGACCTAAGGACATACAGCTAGAAACCATTTTAAGTTATAGATTATCCTCACCTGAATACACAACTCCGTTCAGTCGCTTGGAAAGCCGTTGCTTTATATAAGAAAATTTAAATTAAATAAGCGAAATTTGACTGTTCATTTAACGGAAGAACATACGGCTGAAATTTTTATATGATGTCAGGAATATGTCCCCAAAAGAGATTTCACCTTAACTGACGATGTGCTCTGTTGCATTTTGAAAACTGACGCGTCAAAGCCATCAAATTAGATCAGTCGGAAGGTAGTTGGATGAGGGAAAAATTCAAATAGCTGGTTTCTGATTGGTATTTTATATATTTTTGAAACGAAATTTTCCATTGGCTACCGAGATGTATGCAGAAAAAAGCGAAATTTTTCGAACATTTTTTAAATTTTTTGGACATGTCTCCGAACCGATGCATTTTATCAAAATTATGATTATATACAAAGTTAAAGAAGATAAAATTGACTATCAATTTTATACATAGCTTTTTTGATGTATGCTTAATTCAGAAGATAAATCTGTTTTCATCGGTATTCCACAAAAACTCAAAATCTATGCATCTCTCGAAGAAATTTACTATGATAAATTTGAAAGTAAAATAAATTTATTATGTACCTCATGTAAACATTTATTATTAGATATTGAATAACATATATATGTGTGCGTGTGTGTGTGTGTCGTCGTCAAGCAACGTCGAGCGTAGTTAGTTCTTGGATGGGTGACCGCTAGATTTGTGTGATCGTCCACCATGGAAAGCCATGCTGCCCGAGCCTCTCCCCCTCCCCCCTCGATATGTGAGGCCCCTCAGCATATTGGAGGCAACTCACACCGACCTGGTGTAGGACTGATGACCCGACCCCCATGTACTTAGATCAGGAATCGGGATGTGGTCTAGAAGAACACATCTCGCTGTCAAAGATCTACACATGTACAAGGTCTTTAGCGCCTAACCGAAAAAAAATAATAATAAAAAAAAAATATATATATATATAATATATATATATAATATATATATATACAACTTTTCCTTAATCGACCTTTGAGTATTAAATTTAAACTTAATAAAGTAGCTTAATATGTGCTAGTGAACGGTGCTGAGACTGTCGGTGTGTCCCTGGCCTAATCGAAGCTCTATTTTTTAAAATTCTAGCTTTGAAGAGGATCCCATTGTTGACTTATAAAAAGAAAATACCGGTATCGAAATGTCAATAAACATAGAAGAAATGAACATTCAATTCTTTATTAAATAATTAATAAGTGACCTTATTTCCAATTAAATAGTTAAGTTTAAATATATATATAATATATATATATATGTATATAGCGAGAGAGAGAGAGAGAGAAGAGAGAGAGAGAGAGAGAGAGAGAGAGAGAGAGAGAGAGAGGAGAGAGAGAGAGAGAGAGAGAGAGAGAGAGAGAGAGAGAGACACAGAGAGAGTGAGATAAAGCGAGTGACAGACAGAGTGAGAGATAGAGAGAGAAGCAGTTGAGGGGAATCGGAGATTCGTCACATAAGTAAGAGAACAGAGGCACTTAGTGGCGATTGTGTGGAGATGGAATGGAAAAGCGTTGTAGCGGACTCACCTCAGCCGAGATTGGTCTCTTCTCCACTGGAAGCTGGTGGCATGCCATGAATTAAACAGATATTCCACTGTCCACTCTACTCGTCTCGTCAAGTATAGTGCCTCCGTCTTAGGACAATCCAGTTCTCGTTAATAATTTTGAGGATAGGAGCCTCCATTTAAAGTCTTATATAATTTATTGTAAAATACACAATTTGTTTATGTTTAACTGTTTGATGTTATTGTTAATGGTTCCGTCTAATATATTTAAAGTCTCTGCTTACCCAAGAAAAATCTATTGCTGTCTTTTATTCATTAAATCCTGATATAATCTGACAGGTCTTAAATGCCGATTTTTTTTTTAATTTCTTCATTTAAAATACTTATAATATGGTTTAAGTCTTTAGTCGTTAATAATAATAACAAATGGCTCTAGTATAGTAAGGTTTATATTATTAGTAACTTTTGGGTAAATTTTTTCATTTTAAATATTCTCTAAGACATTATATAAATAGAATCGTCTTTTCTTCTTTGCTTTTAAAAGTATTTGAAAATGTTATCAAAGAAAAAAAAATTATTTTCTTCTACTAACATTAGTCCGTGTACCTTTACTTGTTTATTTTACAAAATATAATGAAATACCCTTTCCTATGATAAGATTCTACATGCTATTTTATGTCTAATCAATTGCGATGGGATAAGATAATTGTATTACAAATTTAACACTTTGAACTTAAAAAAATGTTTAAGCCCAATTTCCACAGAGGAGAATTCTTGTGCAAACAATTGATCATCTTTGCTACAATACTTCAAATGGAACCTACTCAATTAAGTAATTTATTTGTGTATTTAAAATATAAAATAAAATACATTATTTGTATTTTATTTTTTCTTTTGTTTTATTATTTATTTATTACTTATTTATTGAAAAATATTACATTCTGTCTCAAAGTACATTTATAATAGTGTTCAGAGATCACATTCACACTCTAGTTTTTATTTTTTGGGGGGATTTAAAGAATAAAATAGTTACACTGCATCTTGCATTTTACTTCTAAAAATGTAAAATAGAAAAAAAAAATTTTTTTTTAAATTTTTAAATTTAAGTAGTTTATTTGAAATAGTGCCTAGCTATCATACACACACACACACACACACACACACACACACACACACACACACAATATATATATAAATATATATATATATATATATATATATAAAATATAATAATAATAAAATAATAATATAAGTATAATAAATGAATAAAAATCCTCTTGGAATAAGGCATAGATGGCATCAGTACCTATTTTAAAAGTAATTATTGTAAATAAACGTTTCTAAAAAAAAAAAAAAATAAATAAACCTGCTTATCACCAATTATTTTTATGAAAACTTTAATATCAAGATTTTTTTTTATTTGTTTATTTATTGAATAATATAACTATCTGTCACATGGACATTGGCTAAAGGGAGGTATGATAACATTCACACAACATGTACAACAACAAAAAAGTAAACGGAAGGAAAATAATAATAAAAAAGTATATACAATAAATAACATGAAATAACTTAATGATAAATAAATTATAAAAAGACACATACATATCGGTATACAATATTTACAATCAGGGTAGGGAACTTCAAGGCAGGCATGTCCCTCCAACTATGGAGGAAAAAGCAATACTCCAGGAGATCCCTGCACTACTCTTTCAACCTCTTCACTGGTACTAAAGCCACTGGGGATTGATCGAAAACGCTTTAGCCACATACACTCATGGTTTGAGTGGAGAATCTGACCATTGCAGAACTCCAATAATATTAGGATTAGAAATATTTGATTGGTCACTTATAAATACAGATAAATTTCTATAATAGAAACCTGGACAAAAGACACAGTTCCATAATCACTTTAGATGATAAATATTTGAAAAATAATTATTTTTTATAAATTAAAAGTGTGAAATTATGTTTATTATAAAACTTCCCAGGTTGTGGAAAAACAAAGAAAATAAAGGATTTTATAAATTAAAGGTCGTATTTGTTATACATTCTAATAATTAATTATAATAGATAAAAAAAAACATTTATATTTTGGTTTTAATGATTTTTGGTAAACTATGTGTTTATGAGATGTTAATGGATTTTTTTTTTATGTTGTGTGTCAAATAGATTTTTATTCATCGTGTCTTTTTTTAATTTTTTTTTCATATTAAGTCTTATTTTGTTTCTTATTTTTAATAAAATACTTATTTTTAATAAATTCTAGTTTCAAGATGGAATTCTGCCTATTTCATGAACTTATTCATTTTTTAATTTTTTTTTTTTTTTTTGTAATGTCATAATGAAAAGGCAATTTAAATTCCTCTGCTAGGTTTTTAATACCACCCCGTCCCTTAGCGACCTCGTTTATTAAGAAACTCGAGTCGCCAGCGAATTAGTTTTTTTTTTTTTTCTCCCTCTTCCTTCAGCTCGAACTTCTAACAGTTTAAAGAAACGACTTAATATACATCGGAGGTAATGCCACCCTCCTTCCGCTTTAAGATAACGGCCGGTGTGGGGAACGACATGGGGCGGAATTACTTAGAAATCTCATTTAGCCAAAGGGTTTAACTGGCAACGGAATTAGGTTAAGGAAGGGGAGGGGGATAGTGGGTTGGAGTAACCCACAACCAAAAGTAGGAAGGCACGCCTAATGCATGGCTATCTTATCCTGCAGCTAGACCGATTTCCAAAAAAATATTTTTATGTATCGAATATTTGTGTAAATTATGGCTTAGATTTCAAAATCTTAAGTTTAGAAAAAAGAAATGAAACAATTCAATAAAGATAATTATATGATGGCGAAGAAACATAGGTAATGATGAATATGTATTCTTTGAAAATTTTACATAGGGTATAAGAGGTTAGGTTAATTTTTTACAATTACATTGGGTAAATTTTACATAGCCGACAGCAGGGGTGCCCAGAAAGGGGTTTCATGGCAGAAATTGCCACATCAAAATTTTTGAGGGGGTTATTTTTTGACAGTATTTTTTTTATTTTTTGAGGGGGCTAATTTCTACGGAGTTTTCGGACAAAGGGACAAGGGGAAAACATGCAACATACCACAGCAAGTGCAATTACATATGATTTACATTTTTTCTAATTTTACCTTAGCTTGCTTTGTTTTTAAGAAAAGGTGAATAATAAAATATCTTGGGAGGAGGAGGGGAGGATAGATTTTGCGCTATCGGCAATTGGGGGGGGGATGGGCACCTCTGGAAGAAAGTGTATCAATACCTGATATTCTCCCTGACTTAGAATTAGCAATAATAAGATTTTAGGTCCTCCTAGACCTGTATTTCATAAATCTTTAGTTTCTGTATTTTCTCCTTGTATATTTATCTGCTTTTTTTTACTTTTTATGGAAAGCGTAAGTGAAATAATGAGTAGCAAATTTAGAATGTCCTTCACAGTCTATTTAATGTCCCAGGAACAACCATCTATCAGTAAGGACACTATACCTTAGGTTTGCATTTTTCTTTTTCACAACTTTGATTTGTCCCATAATTTATTTTTTATTGATATTTTTTTCTTTTTTAACTCATCTTAATGAAAGAATTGGAAATTTAATGAGTGTCTGCTGCCGGAACTGCCTTGTAATGGGGGCTTTTTTCAGTAGCCGACAGGTCTGTGCTCTCATAAATTCGAAGAAACTTACTTAATAAAACGGGTCTTAAAAATGGTTCCATTCACTAATTTCTCGTTTTAAAAAAAACTTTAGTGATTTGGGTTAAATATAAAGCAAAAATAGGTTACTATATTAGGAAACATTTATTTTCACAGTCGCTACATTTCGGCTATGATGCCATTTTCAAGCCATCTATAAGTTCATAAAAAAAAACACATTTGACATAATATAATAGAAATATTATATAAATTATAACTATAATAGGGTTAATTTTTTAATTTAATCTACAATTAAATTAATTGAAACAAAACCTAGTATAATAATATTCCATAAATGAATTTACTTATATTTATGTAAGGAAAATCAGATATTGATCCCTAGTGAATTTTGATATTGTTACTTAATTAACACTGCTCTGTACAAATGCCAAAATGGTATATTAACCGAAACGTAGCCACTGTGGAGGAGAAATGGAAATAAATGTGGTGAAAAATGCAGCCTTTCCTTATATAGTGAAATATAATCTCACCTAAAATATAAACATACATGAAGTAAAAATAGGTTTTTCCTATTGCCGAAAACGGTTTATTATCTGAGACCAGCATTTTTCGACTAATTTAAGTTGAGAAACGAAATGAAGTTTTATAATAAGTTAAAGGTGATTTGTGTTACTTATATATTTTAAAATATATTATATATATGATAATAAATAATAAATAATAATAAAAGGCTTAGCGAACCCGAAGGTTCGATGCCGATACCACCAATCTCTTATTACACACCTCCCTCCACCGTTCGCCGTCCAAACCCAGTCACTTGAGATCAGCTTTAACGCCTCATAAAATAAAATGTCGCTTTAATATCTTCCCACCTTCGCCTCGGTGTTCTCCTTGGACTTTTACCGTTCGGTACAGCAAATATTAACCTTATAGGAATTCTTTCGTTACCAAGCCCAAAAATTTTACAAGCCCATTTGATTCTACGCAATGTAATCACTTCAATTATATTAACCGGATACACTTCACGCAATTCGCCTTTGTGTAACTGTATATTATATATATATATATATATATATATATATATATATATATATATATATATATATATAATATGTCTTTTTTTAAAATTAAGTATATAAAATTTCAACGCTTTATTTCACATAATTAATTCCCTGTTTTCATCCCTGCCAGCTACAGGAAAATTCTAAATCAAATTGTGTCACCCACAGGTACAAGCAAACTATTATACAAATTTATATTTTTTAATGGCTTAAGTGTACATATATATTTAAATGTTGATTCGTAGATGTGAAATGTGTATTGGTAAAATGAGAAGTACTTCTGTAATATGAATGCAAGAAAATACAATAACAATTATATTTAAGTTTTTATAAGAGTTCAAAGAATTTTTCCTAAGTATCTCAGCTACTAGTGCATTTACCCTAATGTGAATGTGTGGACTCGAAGCAAATAAATAAGGAGAAGGAGTGGAGAACATGAAAGATAGATTTTTAGTAAATATATTTTTACTCTCTAGGACTCCATCTGGACAAACGTCTGACTTGGAATCCTCATACCAGACTGAAACGACAAGAAACATCTCGACGTTCCCGACTACTTCAACACTTACTAGACAAACGCTCTAACCTTCCAATTAACTATAAAAGACTAATTTACATGACTATAATAAGGCCTATTTGGACTTACGGATTTGAGCTATGGGGCTCCACCAAACCTTCAAATTCCTCTCGCATCCAATCCTTACAATCCAAAATCCTCAATGCTCCTTACTTTGTTACAAATAAAATCATCCATAATGACCTGAATGTTCCGTATGTGTCAGATTTGACCCAATCCAGATATCTGTCCTTCCATAATAAACTTCATAACCATCCCAACCCTCTTGTTTCTAAGCTTGCTTCCTATTCAATTCCTGACAATCCTCCGAAGCGTCTGAAAAGAAGATGGCCACGTGATCTCCTAATATAGACATATTATTAGAGTGCTATCAATGGGTAGTTTCTCAACATGTCATTATATCCATTTGCGAATTTACCAGATGTATTTTTTGTATACAGTTTTAAATATCATATTAATAAATAAAAAAATATTTGTACTCTAATATGTTTTAAGTAACTAAATCCTACTTCGTCCTTCCCCCCAACGAAGCAGTGGTCATCTAGATCGTCGCCTCACCTGGAATCACGACACCAATTTACGTATCTTAAAGTTATTTTTTTTTTTTACATATATTGTGTATGTGGTCTTACCTCCCTGTTGTCCAAGTGACAGCTATATTATTCAACGAAAAAATAAAATAAATTGCCAATTAATATAGTTAAGTGGTAATAATCTTTATATAAGCAGATATACTATTTTAGCATAGAAGATAAGCTTCTAGATAAAATTGGAAAGTGGTGTACTAGCACTTTGAGTACAAATTAGGTGATAACGGGTAAGAGGGCTAATCCTTAGGAGCTGTGGTCATCCCTGCTTATCCTCCCACTAATGAAATGCTCCCATTGTTTGTTTAAGATAGAACTTAGTAAGTCAAAGTTTTCTTATTGCCGCCTAAGTCCCGCTATTACAGCGAGATTATTAAACTTCTTCGTCCTCAAGTTCCCTTCAAAATTTATTCCCGTTCAAACATGTTACCCGGCAACCGATAAAATGTTTACAGTCTACTCTCTCCAGAGATTACAAGTTTTCTTCTTTTTTTTTTTTCTTTCCTTCCCTCCTTCTCTATAATGAACTTATAAATTTAATAACAAAAGTTAAGGAAGGTTTTATAACCTTAGATAAAAGTTTTGAAGTACAACTCAGAAGTTGCCGAAGAAATAATACAGTTTCTTCATTAATAGCTAAATTTCCATCTAGATTTCTCGTTAACTTTAAACAGATTTTGCATTAGTTACCCCAGTCTGCATAACATTTACCGAAGATTAAAAAGTGAAGTTAACTTAGATAAACAATCCATATTCAATTCAGGATCAGAGAGATGTGACAAGATCTTTATATTATGATGTCTTCACATATACGGCTTTGTGTTTTATATGAGCTGTTGACATAATATTTACATTGATCTACTAGCGGATTTAAGGGGGAGCTTTTGCGCCGAAGCCTTTGTACTTATTAAAGAGCTGTTGTTTTTGTATAATATAGTGTACTATTTTACTATTGTGTATATTTTTTTATTTTTTGTTATTTTAATGGAATTTACTGTAAGTATTACATAGAAAATACAATAAGTAAATATGAAATTGGTAACATGACATGTACAACATGAAGAGAAACTACCCATTGGTAGAACTCAAATTAAAGTTCTATATTAGAAGATCCCGAGGCCATCTTCTTTTCAGACGCCTCGGAGGGTTATCAGGGATCGAGGAGGAAGCAAGTTTTGAAACGAGAGGATTCAGATGGTTCTGCAGTTTGTTATGGAAGGACAGGTATCTGGATTGGGCCAAATCGGAAACATATGGAACATTAAGGTCTTTATGGATGATTTTATTTGTGACAAAGTAAGGAGCGTTGTGGATTTTACGAAGGTTTTTGGATTGGGTACGAGAGGAATTCGATGGTTTAGTGGAGCCCCAATTATTGTTATATATACAAGTCGTTTACAATTGATTGAAAGCTTAGATCGTTTGTCTAGTAAGTGCTGCAGTAGTCGAAAACGTCGGGCGGTTTCTAGTCGTTTCAGTCTGGTATGGGGGTTCCAAGTGTCTTTTTTTTTTTTTTTTAAATCAAATTAAAAATATCTGGTGTGTCCACTCACACGACTTTCCTACCTGTTTCAGCAAAGTTTTTATATCTTTACATATGTCCGTGAAGAAACAAAAAAAAATTGAATTAGATTTATTTTCCTGAAAATTTATGAAAGAAAAGATAGATCAGTATACAAATTTCAACACCCTCTAATATTGCTGATAAAAAACTTTTAGCCATAGCCTAATTTTGTCAAACAATAATTTCTGTTAAAAGTAGAGTAAATAGTGAAGGTTGTGTGATTTTTTTTTGGTTTTGTTTTGTTGGTAATTTAATTACCTTTAAAAGTTTTATTACAAAGTTTATCATATAATATATACTTAACGAGTTAGGCACCAAAACATTTTTCTTTTCTTTGTAACTTTTTTTCCTGAATTTTTTCGGGAATTAAGTCCACATACGAGAATTTAAATGACAATTATTAGAACATTATAGGAAAGTTTCATCAAAAGCGTAAGAGCCGTTTTCGCTCTACAGTCTATAAAAAAAAACATGTTTTTCATTTATTGCGCAGCAGCTATTGCGCATGTAGCATCCAATTTGTGAGACAGAAATCAGTTGTTAAAACCCTACATTATAAAAAAAGAAGCAACAAAATCGGTTCACTAGTTCCAGAGCAAATCTTGGCACAGGCAGGCAGACCAAAGGCTACAAATGTGTTTTGCGGACTCAAGGGACTGTGAAACGTATAGATCAGTCGAAAACCGCATATCGGAAAGTTAATACATTCCTTACCTAGTATAGGTAGGAAAGTAAAAACGCGAACATACTGGACTACTTTTCCTCATAAAATAAAATGTCGATGAAACAATCTTTATTAAAAACCAATTTATTTTAAACAAAATTATTAATTTATAAAAAGTACTAGTTATATTTACATAAATAATTTCGCTCTTTGTAGTGGTTTCATTCGACTGGAATTTCATATTAATTACTTTTAGCAGTTGCAAGCGACAACCCCGGGCATTAAAGGGTAAGGAATTCCAAACCTTGTAGAAGAAACAATGCAACTTCGGAACAAAAAGCGTGGGAACTTCATTGTTGAGTTGAAGTAGGACACGAAGACTAATGATTTGCTAATGGCGTAGGCCGAAAAAGGAACTCGCCTTGCTTAATTTGGGCTCCAAGAAAATTGTTTTACACCGTTCATAGCCAAGGAAGCGTTTGCTGTCGCTGTCACAGGCCAAAGGCAAAGAAAGGCCACTTTTCCTCTTGACCGGTCGTCTATGTTCAGCCAACTTTTTTTGACTTGTTATTTAAAATGGTTTGGACAGGCAAAGCCATTGTTACGTCTTTAAGTTTAAAGAAAATATCTAGTCTTTGATGTCTTATATTTTTTCTGTAACACACCGGACGCTCAGTGGAGACGAGCAGGTTCACAAAAAAAAAAAAAAAAAAGAATAAATAATAAAGCATCTCTTAAGTTTTATTCGTTATCTGATAAGTTGTCCACTATTTTGTTTGGTTGTTTTTGGTAAATAGCCAAAACCGCAATTACAATAAATAAATAAATATAGTAAACTTATAAAAAAGTAAACGGAGCAAGCTACGAACTCAGAATCTTATAAGTTTAAACCATGTGGTTTAATCCTGCGTTTTAAGCCCAAAAACGTACTATTTTCGAGATAACGCAAGGCATGGGGTTCGCATCCACACAACTCGACGTTAATTGTAGTACGGTCATTGGATACATGTCTCATTTCGTCGACTTGAGGTCTCTATGATCGAGACAGGAGGATTTTATATTATTTATCGATTGTGTTTTCGATCGGCAAGCCAGATCATCGTTAATTCTTCACCAAATCTTAAGATTGAGCCACCAATTTCGAAGGCTTCCTTCTCCTTCAGGCGGGAAAAATATTCCAATCACCCCGAAAATTCAGGCAAACAATTTATGAAAAAAAAAGAAACTTTATTTGCGAATAACTAAAAAATTACATACTTTTCCCTGGGCTATTCCTATGATTGTATAAAACATTACTTAATTGTCTACAAAAGGAAAAGAAATCATTGAAATCGGACAATTTTTCGCAAAGATACAGCTTATTGAAATTTGTAAATATGTTGGTTCCAAACAAATATGAAGATTTAAGTTAATTTTGTTTCCTTTGTGGATTATATTTATGGATAAAGTTACAATTGATTTCTTTATCTTTTGATACGTTGCATTATTTTATTTTCTTATTAATTTGGCATTTGATAACAATATGCTGTGCGAATTTTTCGCACGGGCCTACTAGTTCCTTATTAAATCTTCTAAAAGAAACTAAATAAAAATAACTGTACTCAGAAAACAAACCCACTCTCCTCCCCCTCCCCAAAAAAAGAAGAGAAAATCTGTACACTATTAATCTTATTATTTCAAATGGAACTCGGATTAATCTCTTAATTACGTATTTATAATTTATTTAATTTCTAGTGTTTTTTTTTATTTTTATATTTACTAACGAAAATAACACTTAATGAAAATTAACAATACTGAAAACATATTTAGATTTGTAAAATTTACTTAAATTCTCAAAGGAAAGAATTTCCTACTTCTTTGTGGAAAATCAGACCATGTTTAATATTATTTTGTAGCTCTAGAGGTCTATTATCTACTAGATATTTCTCACTACTTATTGAACGCTCTGTATATTTGAAGGTATGTCAGTTAACACCATCGTCACCTTCCTTCTTGTGTATCATAAGTTTTATATATATATATATATATATATATATATATATATATATATGTCTTCTTAATTGCAGAGACCATCTTTACGGGATAGAATTTGCTTGGACCATGGGGGCAGCCTAGCAACCACCTAAGTCACAAGGAAGATTCTCCAGCTGAGGCTTAATAGCATGGGGTTTATTATAGTATACTGTCTTATCGATCGACTTGGGTATCCTAGCGCACCCCTTTGTATCAAATGACCGCGTCAGGGGGAGGGAGTAGTGCTTCCTGTGTAATTAACTCTCATTCTGAAGGACACAATGTCTCCTCATGTGGACCTGTTTGATGTGGCATCTTCGAGTTCAATACCCCCGTTGATATGAGATGTAGGAGGGAGTTTCACGGTGGTGCTGATAGTGATGTCCTATGACCAAGGGAGGTCTCCAGATTTTATGATGCTCCTTGGTATTTGGTCCAGAGAAGGGTTTCTGAAAAGAATGTATGGTTATCTGCTAGAACCAAAGAAGGTATTCTGCTTAAGTGTCTTCCGCTATGCAGAACAAGTGGAATGCCACTTGTAGTTGTAAATCATGTCTTTATGGGTGTTCTGGATTAGATTTATTCAGATTGATTCAAACGTTTTTACTACACTATGCATGTTTAATACTATACCTAGCATCTACTTTGATATGCTATTTCTTTCCAGTTATCTGCATGCAGCTCTATTGCATCTTTGTTGATTCGATCTTTCTATATTTTATTTTTCCTTTCACCTGGTTTTCACCTTCTATTGAGGCATTCATTGTTGTGTAGAGGCTATCAGATGAATTGCTCAGATCTGAATCCGCCCATCTTAATCTCCTTGCCTTCATATCATGAGATGTGATTGACAAATTGCAGTTAGCAACTCTTTATTGGCATTCCTCCTCCAAGTGTTAGTATACTCATCTCTGATCGCTCCGTTCATCATGCGGAGGTCATTATCTAAAATATTTCAAAACTTTTTTTCCATGGTGTCGTTAGTGTCATAGAACTGACTTTACCATAGCATTGTACACCCTTAATTCGAGATGTCTTGAAATTTTTCGGGATTTTAATACCTTTGAAATGAAGAAGTTTTGCGTATGTTATATGCTGATCTATTCCTTGAGGTTAGTGAGGAGCTGAGCTATTTGATTTGTCTACTCTCGGTAATGATTTCTCTTTTACGCAGATCCTGTTATTGGGGTGGAATGTTTTACTTATTATCATATATTTTGTTTTATCTTCATTTACTTGTAGGACGATCTGCTCAATTTCACTTATCAGAGTTTTACCTAGTCTCTCAATGTCTTCTTGATTGATTCCCAGGACAGCTATAAGTTTACGGTAATTACAAGTATCATAAAAGCGAGAATATTTTTATTCGTCATTCCTCAAGTCATTTTCAAGATTATCGCTTTTTGATTAAAAGATACAAATTTTAAAAAAAACTCGTTTTACACCATACAAATTTCTGAACACTGATTCAATGATATACTTCAATTAAGATTAATATACAGGCAAACCACGTTTAGAATAATTTACAATCAACAATGGATTAACATTCTCTGCGAACGGTAATATCTTTACCGGCAAAAAAATCCTTATACGCAAACTTTGTCCTGGTGTTAGATTGAGTATTCTTATTTCTTTTATTGTTCCTTAATATGTCTTTGTTTAAATCTAGTCAAGCATTTTATCTTACTCATTGTTTATTTGAACTTGTTTATAGCTCTTGAGATCACCCATTTAAATATGCCCCTTTTCTAATGGGACACTCTGTATATTTCATACATGCTAATTGAAGGTTAAAATGGACCTTGGTTATTTTAGGCCTTATGAAAGGAATGGAGTAATAAAACTGATGGACTAATGGAATCAAAAACAAGAGAATATATAGCTCTATTTTATTTTGTTTATTTTTCTTTTATTATGAGGATCCTGTACTTAGCTGGAGCCAAACGACTCAGAGATCAGAAAATTGCTTTAGTGCCGCTCGGAAAGCCATTTGGTTGTAAACTGAGGCCGTTAATTCCTTTCGGTTTTATGCCTCGTCCCCTTTCCGCCATTTTCGTTTCTTGATAAAATCATTTATTTTATTGATCGTTTATTTTTTTCTCATTTGAAACAGAATATTCAGATCACTTGGAATTAATAGAGTACTGGCTAGATTTAATTTAAAAAATGTAAAATAAATCATTCTGATCGGTGTTGTGCTGGATTTTAATTTAATTGTGAGTTCAAATAAAATCAGTTATTTTATTTAAGTATTTTAAGGAAAAAGGATTCGAATTGTTTTTATGGTTTGCGGGACGAGACTTACATGCATGCGGCCGTTTATTTCAACTAGTCTGGATTTCCGTCCTGTAGAAACATAGCTAATGCTATGGAATGAGTTCCTTTAAAATATGTTAATAATATTTTGATACGGAGAGTGAGGTAGCTCATTGGGTAAGCACTGATTTTTCGTCAGCCGTGGATCGACCCTGGGGTCAGGCAACCCTCCTGTGGCACTCCCATCTTCATAAAGCGGGTACTCTTAAATAAATAGTTAATTAAAGGAGAGTAAGGTTGAGCATGATCCCGGTGCAATCATCTCCTTTTTTTCATATTAACCTGGATATTTTTTTTAATATTTATTTATAAAAACGATGACAATTTCAGTTATAGACATAGAAAGGAATATGATTAAATATGTTGGAAAAGTTTGGGTACTTTGGTTCTATGACAATTAGAAAAAACACTACTAATTTCAAAAATCTACAGCCCACTGCGTTGTTTGTTTCTCAAGAAACGGCAGTACTGTAACGTTCCTTTAAACGTCAACTTAATGTTAAAATTATAATTGTAATTTTATAATTAAGAAGGGCTTACCCAGTGGTGGGGGGAGGGGGGGGGGTAAGTTCTTCGTTATTGGCTATTTCTTCTTTGCATATTAAATAAGTGATAACATCTCCATGATTAGCCAATTTATATAGAATATGAACAACTTAAGCCAAAAATAATGAACAATATTTCTCACAATATAATCAAAACGACGTTTTCGGTTTATCTCACACTCTCGAACCCTATAACCTTTCTTAAAAAAAAATAAATAAATCTAATCTCAACACATGTTTTTTTTTTTTCAAATTCTATCATTTTGTCAACTGTGACAGTACCCAGCAAAGTTTAAACTTCGTAATTACGTTGCGCGTTAGTAATGCTGATGTGTGATGCTTCAATACATATAAGAAAGTTTTTACAATTATGCATTTAAAATGTATCATTATTCTGATTTAGTTTGTTTGTAATGTTTCTTTATTGATTAATTCATATTTCCATTTCTTCAGGAAAGTTTAAAAAAAAAAATTCAATATACAAATATTTCCGGTTTATACGAAGTTTTATGCACCAGTACATATGTCCAACTGTCTTTATATTTGTATGTATTATTAAATATATATATATATATATATATATATATATATAAAATATTTATGTTTACATAATATTAAATGATAATATTAAAAAACAGGCAAAGGCGCTTGCAATAGGTAATCAAATTTAAGCAACGTCGAATGTGGTTAGTACTTGTATGGGTGAGCATCCAACAAGGAAAGCCACAATTCCCGAGATACCTCTACCCCCCCCCCAGGTATGTGAAGCCCTTCAGCCTATTTGAGGTAATTCACATCTACTGGGCGTAGTACTGATGACCCTACCCCGTGTACTTCGGGGATCGGGAATCGGGATGTGGTCTAGTAGTATGTTAGTAGTCCCCCTCAGGTTCGGTCCATGGACGGTCGGGGAAATAAATATAGGTCCTCGTGCGCCTGCTGAATCTGAGCAGCCATAATCCATGGATCTAGACCAATCTGTCGCTGTCCTTGAACCCGAATGAGTCGATGTGAAGGACACTGTCATATTGTTCCCATATATGTATAAAATTTACTGCTGATCCTGAGTTCCACCAAACATAGTCAAATAGGATTAGTTCTATAATTTAACAGTAACGTACAAATCTTCGATTATGTAAGATAATAATTTTAATACTTCAGCTGCTCTGGATATATATATATATATATATATATATATATATATATATATATATATATATATATATACATATATATCCAATTTAAAATAGATAATTCTAAAATATAATATGATATATTTGCTCTTGTTCTGTATTGGACGGTAGAAATATCAATCGCGAAGAAATAAAGTCCAGCTACATATATGATAAATTTGCCATACTCAGACACGGCAATACATTTGATACACAATAGATAATACAGGGAAGGTGAGACATCACTCCAGATATATACTCCTAGCCTCTTCTTAGACTCCCCTGGTTAGGGCATAAATCCTCGCGGACTAAATTGCTCCTTGGTATTTGTAACCTCTATATTTCTCTTATATTGCCTCGTTTTTCCTCACCCTTTCGATTCCATGTATCGAGCTACTTATCGCCCACATTTCGGTCCCTTTTACATGAAATTCAGAAAGTCTCGCCCGAATTGGGACACTTGAGAGAGCACCCCTAGCCCTAATACTTCATAGTTAGAGCGCCAGCAACGTTTTTATTTAACCGGAGGATGTAAAGCTACCAACCCTGCACATTCATAGCATTTACCCTAATAAAACATGGAAATTAATTTTTTCGTACATTTAAGTTTTAAGGCTTACTGAATCCAAACCTGTGGCATTAAAATGGCTAAACATATTGGGATATAATTTGATAATCTAACCTTTTATGATTGACATTTTTGTTCATACCTAAATAAAATTTCATATTTCGAAGATCTGAAAGGGCCCTTCATAAGTTGAGTTTTTTTCTGAGTAGTGAAATAAATAAAAATTCCCGTTTCCCCTCTGATTTTGGACAATATTAGTGATCAATATGAAATTTACAGGATAGTAAAAAATGACAAAGAAAAAACAATATATATTATATGTTATATTGCAGTCATTCCTTATTACCATGAAATACGAAAATCAACAAAAAAAAAGTTATAAATAGTTACAAATTAGGTAATTAAGTATAAATCATTTGGACGAATTCGATTTAATTCTTTTTTCTTTGAGATATATACAAACTCAATTAAATGTATGGAAATTTAAAAAAAAATTAGTTTATATTAATCCTTATTTATAAATGTCCTTGATTAAATGCTTAATGTATAAGGACTACTTATAAGCTAAGGGAGGCTTAGTATTGTTTGTTAGATAACTTAAGTCTTCTCCAAATCCACTCAGATTTTGAAATTCCTCTGAATTTAGTTAACCCGATGGGATGGCCTAATAACCATTTTTTGAAAAGTTTTCATAATATCCCTGCAAACCGGGGAAAAAAAAAATGTTCTTAAATATTATTCAACCTCGCACGGCTAAAAAATGGCTTCACATGAAAAATATCCAGAAAGTTAAATTAAATTAAAGTGTGAAAACAATATGCCAAACACTAAAAAATATTAAAAAGGCACAATTTCCAAAAAGTTAAAGAAAAAAAAATTCGAAAAACGATACCATTTATTCCTAAAAATTATTCATTCTCTCACAACTACAAAATGGCTTCAAATGAAAAATATGCAGAAAGGCAAATAAGATAAAAGTGTGAAAAAAAAACACATTCCAAAACCACGATTTCTGAAAGAGAGTTATAATTGAATGATTCCGAATTTTTTTTTTTTTTTTTTATCTGTTTATTGAGAAGTAACACATTTTGCCACACTTAAGGGCACTGAGTACTAAGGCTGAGTGAGGCACATTCATACCATATATACAATACCATAAAAAAAAAAAAAATAAATAAATAAATAAAAAAAATATTAACATCTATATAACAAAGGCAAAAACTAAATAAACCAAGGAAATGTAACTTAGAGTTAAAATTAAATGAAATACAGAAATTCGCAGCAAAATTAAATAAATTATAAGTAATAGAAATAAATAGAAAAACATTTATACTTAAATACAATATTTACAATTAGGCAAGAGATCTCCGAGTCCAGCCCTTTCCCCCACGTGTGAAGGACAAAGCGAGACTCTAAGAGATCCCAGCGCTTCTCTCTCAACCGCGTCGCCGGCATTACCAGTCCGGTGGAGACTGAGAGAGGGCACTAAAACCACAAACACTCATGACTTGAGTGGAAAAGCTGGCCATTGCCAGAACTCCAGTGATTCCGAAATGAAGTAGTAAATAGCTGAGCAGTCAAAGCTTCGCCAATTTTAGGCAGTAGCAGAGCAGAAAATGTTTGCAATATTTGCTGAAATGGCTTGGAATGAAAAATATACTGCTATATAAAAATCTTTGTTTGGTTTGTCTTAGACATGTACCGTTTATATGAGATCAGCTATCTCTGTATTTATACCATCTTGTATTTTTTCGTCCGAACATACTTCAATTGGCAAAACGTTGATAGGCCAGTTGATATTTACTATAATTTCAGTGACTTAATTTTAAAATTGTATATCATTTACCAATATTTCTGTATACAATTACTGAACACGATTTACGTTATGTTTAATACAGTAATAATTATATTATATGAAACACATAAATAAATTTTATCCCTAGAGATTTATTAATATATGCGAATCTCTAGATATAAGACGAAACCTAGGGTCTCAAATATCAAAATCCAAGCAATTAATAATTACTTTAGGAGGAGAAGGTGGCTCCTAATTGAGTAATTAAGGTTACTATAGTAAGGGCTAAAGTAAATGTAGCCAGTAATGCTAAGCGAATGGAATTGCACACTCTGCTATAGAGCCGGCTTCTTGTCTCCCGCCCTAAATTGCTTTTGGCGGCAACCAATTTTCTTATTAACCTGGAAAATCTACCGTCTAATCTTCATTAATTTCACTCGCAAAATGCGAACACTTTTTGGAATTTGGTTTTCGGATTATTTTACATTTTATACTCTTATAATAAAACTATTAAAATATATAAAACGTTACCGCAATTTAAATTATATGTCATATATTATAAATTGCGTTATTATAATTTTTTTGCTATATTATATAATATAATTTTTTTTAAATACTCATAAGTTATTATTATTATTTTGATCTATTTCAATAAGTTGATAAATACACTTAGCATAGTTGGGAAGCGATACGAGTGCAATAACTATTTCCTATCGCTGGGGGATAGCTTTTCATTTGGGCTACTTGTGACTTTGGAAAGATTTGTTTCCTCCAATACTTTGGACATTGTGCTCTTCCAATCCATGTCAAACTTTTCCAATCAATAGAAACTAGATTAGCCTCCCACTTCATTTGGCCCGAGAGAGATTTATTGTCCGTAAGCCTTTTTGAAAGAAAGGCGAGAGTGGTTAATTAATGTCGATAAGGGGCTCTTGTCTTCTTGGCTACTACAAATTTCAAAAAGAAACTTTTTTTTTTTTTAGTCTTAGGATGACTTTATATATATTCCCTTTCAGATCTGCATCATTGCTATACTCATTAATTGTCTGTTCAACTTAAATTTAAGTAAATTTATATATATATATATATAATATATATATATATAAATATATAATAATTTTTGTTGGCATTACAGACCATGTAGATCTATTTCCGCCTTAACAAGCCTGCTCCATCTCTGCCTGTCTTGGACTATTTCGTTCCATTTATCTGCACGCTGCTCTGTTGCGTCTTTGTTGATTCTGTCTATCAGTCTGCTTATTGGCCTTCCACGTGTTCTTTTGCCTTCTATTGAGGCATTAATTGTTACGTAGGGGCTTCCAAATTGCTATGAGCTACATGCCTCGCCCATCTTAACCTCCGTGCCTTCATATCATAGGGTATTGATTAATCAGTTTCTGTACCCAGTTCTTAATTAGTCTTTCTTCTCCGTGAGTTAGTACTCTGATCCCAGTTCGCTCCTGTCATCGTGCGGAGGCTTTTCCTCTCAAATCTTTCAAAAAAATTTTCTAAGGCGCTGGTGAATGCCCAGGTCTCACAACCATATATTATAACTGGCTTTATCATAGCATTGTACTAACTTAGTTTGAGATTTTTCGGAATTTCAATATCTTTAAAAGGGAGAAGAAAGCTCTGTTTGCTGTAGTTATTCGCTGGTCTACTTCTGATGCCATGAATTTAAAATGTATTTTATTTTTTAATAATTTTTATCACACTCTTTACTATACATATATTTTTTTTCTCTCAATCCATGTCTTGTTATATAGTTCAAAATACTTTCTAATTTTTTTTTGGTGTTTGGTGAACTAAAGATATGTGAGTAGGGCATTCAATCCTACGTCACACCCTCCAGCAAGTCTGGTGGGCCCCTACCTCCAGCAAGTCTGGAGGTCCCCTCTCATTGTTGGTCAGCGAGTCCATCGGACTTAGCCGGGAGAAACTTCCAAGGAATTTCCAACGACCATCCCCACATCCGCCACCCGTGGGACGCACCCCATACGCGGTAATGAGCCCGAGCTAATTTTTTACAATACCATTATGATTATTCATTTAAACCTTTTAAGTAACAGAATTAAAGCATTTATTTCAATTACTTCTTTTCTTATTTGTTTATAGAAAGATGTTTGAATTGTACATTTATTATATATGGTATAAATATGGTAATATTTATTTTATGTTAACGTTTTGGGATACAATTCCCATCTTCATAACTTTATTCCTATCTGGTTTTTATTAGTAGTTAAATACCATACCATACCATGTGTGGTTTTTTGTCATAATTTAAAAAAAAAATTCTGTATATACATATATACATTTATTTTATCTATTTATTTACTTTTGTTCAATTTTTTTTTTTTTTAAGGCTACAATGGTTTACTCATAAAATTAATTTAACGTGTTTTTCCAATTTCATTTAGTTATTTTACTTCTTTTTTTTTTTATCAACTTTATTTTAGTATTGTGACCTCTTCTGCTTTATTTACTATATCTTTGTAGCTATGTATGTACTTGTTTTATCACTTATGTTTTAGACGTTCTTTTATTTTAATTTATCTTTCGAGCAAATGTTATGCTATTTTTTATGGACAATATTGTTATTCTCAAGGAACTTTGTCCCTAAACAAAGTTGATTTTTTTATTTCTATTATATAGTATAGTACCTTTGATAAACGCAAAAACCACTGACCCAACCTACATCAAAATTTAACTACATCATCTCCATGGTCCTAGGAAGGTTTATTAGTTGACGAAGTTTCTGAATATATTCCTTAAGTGATATTTTAATGTTATTACTTTTATGTTAAATAAAGTCGGAGGTAAAGAAAAAAAATATATATTGGGAAAAAATATTGGAGTCGACTAGCTTTTCTTATGTTGTCTGGATCGGTTTGTAGAGAAAACTAATAAATGGGGATCCTTGCATTTCGTGCGATTTTAGGTATTTAAATTCAAAATTAAAAGGTGATATCTAAAGAATTTTTTTTCATGTAATCAAGGTTAAATTGAATCCACGAAGGGGAGGGAATTCAGAAAATACTGGAATTTAACACATGATCAATTTCATTATAAATTACAAAAGGATTACATACGAGGCTGATCATTCAATCGAGCTAAAACGTATAAAGTGATATATTGAACGTTGAAATTCTTCCCATCATAATTTTCGCATTATTTCATAATACCCACCTACCAAGAGGGTCCAGCAATATCGTATCGCCCACGGCTCCCAAAGCTTGAAACTCGCCACTGATTACATAAAATCTGTTTTCATAGCTGATTAGCATCAAACTATCGCCATTGATAGTTAAAAGTAGTCTTGTGCCTTGATGTAACAGCCATTATTGTGCCATATAAATAAAATAATAATAATTGCTATGTAAAATAATTTTATTTTATTAATTAAGTCTGTTCCTTTATTTCATATGTCTCTAACTAATGTAATCTTATATGTCCTAAACTTATCCGCTATCCTCTAAGTCGCAGGTATGTTACCATTATTCATACTTTCATAATTTACTTATCATATATTTGCCATTACACATATTTATTAATGTTTAACCACCTACATGTTATTAGATTATACCTTTTACTTAAATATTATTAATATTGCCGTCTATTTGTTTCTCAATATTTGTATGTTATCTTGTCTTTGCTTAGCCCTGATGAAGACCTGAAACTTTTTGTAGATTAGTTAGATTGCAATAAAAACTAACTTATGAATATTTAAATATATAGATTTATAATAATTACATAATATGGAATTAGATGTTCAAGCATAAATATTATTTTTTTAAAAAAGCGATATTATCGGTCGAAAGGATATCTTAATTTTAAAATTGTGTTTTATGATATTTTCTCCTAACTAATATTTTCTCCTAACTAATCCCTGAATATTATTATTACAAAAAAATAAGAAACGTTTAATCTCTGTTGAGAATAGTGGTTTAGCCTTTATTATTCCCATATTTATTTTATGTTACTTTTTTTGCCTATTAAATTTCCATAAAATTTAGATTGAGGACTAAGGCGATAAGGTTTAACCTTCCCCAGTAACTTTAAAACGCAAACAGTTATAAGATTTGAGAACCTATTTCAATAAAAAGATTTAGTTTCTCTCTCTAGCACATAAGCGAATCGAACAATTAAAATATCGATTTTTCTACTATTATAATTGTTCTTTATTGAGACAGATTGTAATATTTATCAATAAACAAGTAATCCATCTTACACTCTCCTTACATTAGTAAAATTTGATTTTTAATTTCTGTACATCTTCGCCATCCTCAGTTTTTTTTTTCTCCAGAAATTTCCATTCAACCAATCATGCCTTCCATTATACCCATAGATCGGATTCAGTGAAATGTTATTTAATTTGCACCCTGAATACTATCGATGGTAAAATATCAAATATCTGAAGGAAAATATAGATATTTCGATAATTTCCACTATCGATTTCCATCTCTGACATTTTTTTTAAATTCCATTTTCGCTACAACCTCCTATTCACAGGGGCCGCAGATATATCCATACATATGTATGTATGTGTGTGTGTGTGTGTATATATATATTAATATATATATATATATATATATATGTAGTAGAGTGAAATACTGATTGAAAAACGTTAAAAATCAACCACACAATGTGATTCCTTCATAAACCTTATCTTTTTTTTGCATATTATTTTGAAATAGTATCTTGCTGTGTCAATGATGGTTCTGAATCTTTCTTAAATTAAAAATATGTCTTGCCCCAGCCAGGCTTCTTTTTCCTCCTACTTACAGTTTCTCATTAAATTGTAAGTCTACCCTTTCAACAAAACAAAAGTCCCTTTGAATCAAGTCTTGTTTTATAATTATTTTTTTTACTTAACAACGACGATTTAAAGTTTTCTATAAGAAGCTTGTAAGAAGATTATCTCTCTTTTCAAGATAATTAATAAACCAGAAGTTTGCTTATCAAAAATAAAAATAAAAAAGTAAATAACGAGTTAAAAATTCAAAACGGAAAACTTCTCTGTAACCTTCGTTAACAAGCTCCCTTTTTTTTCCTGTCTTAACTCAAAGAAGAAATACTTTTAAATTTGTTCCAAGATAAAGTGTATCGAGAGAAAAAAATGTACACTTCCTTTGAAAGGTACTGATCTCAAGGTTGTCTTATAATTATTAAGTTTCTTTGGAAAAGTTAACCAATTCGAAAAAGTTTATAATTTAATTAATATTTTCTCAAACGCTAATTGGACAGGGAGTTATATTTGTAAACATCTGATCCGGCTAACAGTCTTCCTTTAAAAAGAAATATAATCGACTCAGGCTTCTTCAAAAGTATCCAGAAGGAAACTTTTAAAAGTTGGAAAATATAATAATTTTCCTCAGCTTTTCCTTTCAAATAAAATTCAATGGCGATACCGAATTGGAGATTTCCTAACTGTCAGGTTTCATCTTTTCTAGCCTCCAAGAACAATTACCAAATATATATATATATATTATATAAATATATATATATATATATATATATATATATATATGAACTGTTCCACTAACAAGTTATGGGTGCAGTACAATGTGAAGAATTACTGTTACAAGGCCAACGGTTTTGCAGGGAGGTGACGGGTCAATTAATAAAGAATACCCACTTTATAGAGGCTGGGTTTGCCACAGGAGGGTTCTCTCGGCCCCATGGTCTACCCTCAGCTAAAGAAAACTTACTAGTCATCAACCGGATTCGAACCTGGGACCTTGATCTCTGGAAGTCAGTGCTCACTCACTGAGCTACCCCGCTCCTCATATATGTCAACAGTTAAACGAAAAATTCTCTCAAGCGTGATCGTACTAAACAAATAAAAATACATATACATATATTATTCTTTGTATAATTTATATCTTTATATATATATGTATATATATATATATATATATATATATATAAAGAATAAATTGTAATCAATAATGTATTCGCCATTTTTATTAATGACCTCATGTCATCTTTCTAACCATTTCATTATCCCACACTCGTCAAATATCTGGGGCTTAGAAGCGAAAAACTGGTCAAAATATGTTTGCACATCTCTTTCAACAGCGAACGATTTCCTATTGAGAGAACTTTGGAGCGACCGGAATAAATGGGAGTCGGATAGTGCGAGTTCCGGAGAATATGTTGGGTGTATTGAAACACCCCAGTCCAACACGAATACATTAACTTTTGGTGTGTGATTATTGCGAATTGTGGTCTGGCGTTGTCATGGTATATATATATATGGTGTATATATATGTAGGATATGACACCTTTGCGATTGACTAGTTCTCGGCGTCAATCCACGTCCTCCACCTTTCATCATCCGTCAATATTAGTTTGAGAAATAAATGTCTTTAACAGTTATAAAGTTCTGGTTTTAATGTTGTAAATGCCTTGGAACGGTTTCAAGACCTATTTTCAGTGTCTCCGCGATTTCTCGTACCTATAGAGACCAGTTTTGTTCGATTAGAGCCTTGATATCACTTCAATCAACCTCGGTGAGCCGACAACTGCGGCAAGTATCTTCGAGACTCGTATTTCCGTAACAAAACTTGGCAAACCTTTTTTGAGTAGTACATTATTTTAAGAAATCGTCCCCAAATATCTTACATATCTTTTAGTGGGCCTCCGGAGCTCGCTTGCCTTTTTTTAAACGAAAAAGTAAAACATGCCAAAAATCCCCTTGATCATTAGACATATTCAGTACGCTGTGGGACAAACAAAACTAATGCCAATGAAACAAATACAACAGTTTTGAAGAGATCTTTGAGATAAGTATCATTATTGTCAGAAAATACAAAGAGAACTGGAGATATTTGAAAACAATTCGCCCTAATAACAAAAACCGTACGAACTTATGGATTCCCACAATATATTTATTGACTGAATCTCATAATCCTTAGAAAATATGTATATATTATTTAACAATGGAGGAAAAAAAATAATTACAATAACTATTTATTTTTTGGAGCTAAAAAGTTTTAGTCGTGGTTCACCATTTATTTATTGTTGAATGAAGTGATTCATAATTTTTAAAGATTAAAATGAGTATGAGATCAAAAAAGGACCACCATTGGAAACCGTGTCTTTTCGGAAAATTCTCAAAGAGAGAGAAGTATAAAATGAAGGGGAGGAAAAATCAACTTGTAAAGCGACAAATTTGTTCGATCCCGCTCAACCTCTAACTGGGTTCGAGGAAGTTTGTCGGTCGGGGCTAGAAATAGAGTTGGGGTCCAGAGAGATTTCAAATATTTGGAGCGGAAGTTTCTCCGCCAAAGGGAAAACCCTCAAGGAATATCTGAAGTAGATATCTTTGCCGGACATCCAATCCAACCGATTTGGTATAATGTTATGTCTCCGTTTAAACGAAATAAGGATGTCGACATAGTTCGGGATGTGGTGGCAATACGGGTTACTGTTATTTAAGCCAGTCTTCTAAATAGGAATTAGCATTGAAATAAAAAAATAAAACTTTTTGTACTTGATTTTATAGGAGGATTTATTTTCATATATTTCACGAAGGTATTCATAACTCTTCAAGATTTTCTCCAAATACAACGTTACTATAACTTTATTTCACCTTAAAAAATATTGGAACTCAATTGGCTCCGTTGATTGGAGAAAATTGTTTCAAATTGTACTTGTACAGGGATCAACCCCTGAAACACAAAAAAAATAAAACAAATGAAAACAATTCAGAACTTCACCACCATTTTATGACTTCCATTTTGCTAAAAACTATTCCTTTTGAGTTAATCCTATTCACTGATTAATTGTGCACACTGACAGTTACTTCTCTCCAGAAATCACAGAGAAAGAAAGAAAATGAGTTGCTACACTAAGATAACAGTATGATGGAGAAAGTATGGAGAGAAAGAAGAGGTATCTTCAGTACTCAATTATAATTATATATCAAATATATTTTTTTCCCCAAACCGGGCTGATATCTTGAGTAAAATATCACATGCCCAAAATCTAGTTTGTTTTTGTTCTGAAATTCGGTCTGAAAATTATAATAACGCCTTTATTGTATATATTATACAAGATATACACTTTTTTTAGGGAATAACAAAGTGAAAATTCGTTTTTAAACATCAAATAACCCTTAAAAAAGAATTTTTATTCCAATCGAAAAATAAACCTGATTTATGCTATATTTCGCTCTGTTTAATGTGTGTGCATAGCATCTACAATAGAACTTTAAACATAGCTAGATCTCATGAAAACTATTAATTGAGGAGGAAGGATTGAGACAAATTAAAAGTATATTTTTTTGCAATTAAAATTTAAGGTAAGGTAATAAGGTAGGTAAACTCGATATACGACATTCGTTTTTCGAACCTCGAAAATCCCTTTACTATGGCCAGATTCTCCAATCAAGTATGTGGCTAAAGCGCTCTCGCTGAAACTCTACTGGCTTTAGCCAGTTGAGAGAGTAGCGCAGGGATCTGTCGGAGTCCTGCTTTTCCTTCTATAGTTGGAGGGAGAAGCCTGGCTTGGGGTTCTCTGCCTAATTGTATATATTGTATATAGGTATGACTGCGTTTTTATGTTTTTTTAATTTACTTATCTTTAAATTATTTTATTTTTTTATTGTACATACTTTTTATTTATTATTTTACTTTAGTTAATTTTATATTTTCTGTATATATGGTGTGAATGTGTTCATATATCACTATAATCTATTGTCCACGTGACATATTGTTATAATTCTAAATTAAAAAAAACAACTAAGAATTTGTATTCCAATCGAAAAATAAACTCGTTTTCCCCCCAATATTTCGCTGTATTTAATGTGTATACCAACTACAATTGAGCCATCCACATAGATGAATATCATAACGACTATTAATTGAAGGCGAAACATTGAGAAAAAAAAAAAAAAAATATATATATATATACTTTTCAGGCAATTTAAACTGTTTATATGTTTAGTAGATCAGGATATTTGTATACTAATGGCAGTTTCTATATTTATTTTTAAATTACTGTATTTCTAGAGAAGCTTTCGGCGACCATATTCATCTCAAACAAATTATATTTTGATTGCCAAGAAAATTTATATGGCGATGAGGTAAATTCGTTGTGGTTCGGAAGTGAAGTTTTATATGTCGGTTGTAATGCTCAGAAGCTTGTCGTTAAATTACCTTAAATTATGCTTTATTTCGTTTCAAAGGTAAAATTAAACCAAACTAATTCTTACTTGGAAGATGTCGTGGACCTAATTATGAAATCATCTCGAGGAGAATACAATCGAATTCCGAGCCTCATAAATTTATAAAGCAGACGCCCGTGTCGAAAATAATTAACCGAAATTGCGCTGCCTGCGCCATCTTTGGTTAGAATTTGCATGCCGTCCGCCCTATTTTATCCCTCCTCGACCCGATCCATTTTTTATCACCATTTTTAATCTGCATAGTTAACAGTGTGAAAAAGTTGCCCTTTTGTTTTTAGGCTTGGTGAATACATTTATCGGGGTCGGCGCAGAGTGGAGGAATATTGTGCTTCGGTTATTTATTCATTGCTTGTTCTTTGTGCCCACCAAGCCACGCGACCCTCCCCCCCTACCCCAGTAACATATTCATGTTTGTTGTTATTAGAAAATGTTTCAGTTTTTATTTAAAGTTGTCCATCACTTATTTAAGGTTCTCTTATATTATATATATATATTAACATTAGCTAGTATTGTGTTTCGACTTATTTCCCTTTATTCGTATAACAATTGTTGTGTGGTGACAACGTCAAGTCTTGAGGTGTTATTAGTCCGGGTTCTACAGAACAATTAACCACGTGATCAGCGGCAGAAGGTTTGAAAATTTAAAACAGTAGAGATTTACCCGGTAATGGCAAAAACAGACGGCTAACAAGAAGCGTTTCTCTCTGGTCGAATTTCAAAAAGGCGAAAAAACTGCCAAAAATTACTTGATTAGCAGCAGGAAAAAAAAACCGACTGAAATAAGTTCAGACCACTTAGTAGGTACCAGATTTAATAAAATCGGACAAAATTTAGGAAGCTTTATACGAATCTGACAGCTTTAAAATCGCAAAAAGTGCCAACAATTACGTATAAGTAAAAAGTATAGTTTCAGACCGCTTTGTAGGTAACAGATTAATTAAAGTCAGACAAAATTTTGGAAGCTTAATACAAATCTGACAGGCCTATTTGAAAAAACTGCCAAAAATTACTTGATCAGCAGCAGAAAAAAAAAAACAGACTGAAATAAGTTCAGACCACTTAGTAGGTACCAGATTTAATAAAATCAAACAAAATTTAGGAAACTTTATACGAATCTGACAGCTTTAAAAATTGCAACTGTGGGGGACAGCAAAATTTTCTAACATCAAACGTATTCAATCCTTTCAATCTAAAGTCCTTCGAACAATAGTTGATGCTCCGTTCTATGTAACTAACAAAACCCTACACCATGACCTTAATATCCCATTTGTCCTAGACGTTATCCCAGAAAAATTCTCCAAATTTCACCAGAACCTTACCTATTATCCAAATCCTCTTGCACAATCTCTATCCAGCACCACCCATCCTTACAATTCTCTTCAAAGGTTGAAGCGGCAGTGGCCCAGAGACCTCCTGTGAATAAGCATATATTGGAGTTTTGGCAATGGCCAGATTCTCCACTCAAGCCAAGTATGTGTGATTATAGCGCCTCTCCTCAGCCTCTACTGGTTCTTAATACCAGTAATGCGGCTCAGTGCGAGGTGCTGGGATCTCCTAGATTCCTGCCTTTCCTTCCACGAGTGGGGTGAAAGGTTTGGCTCGGAGTTCTTCTGAGTGAATGGATTCTGTAAATATTGTATAGTATGGATGTGTTTTAGTTGTTATTTTGATTAGGTTAGTTCTTTTGTTTATATACATTTATTTTTATTATTATTAGTTTCTGTATTATTTATTTTTATTTCTTGTGAATAGAGTGTGAGTGTGCTCTCTAAACACTATTATTATAAATGTCTCTGATTGTGACAGAATGTAATATTTCTAAATAAACAAATAAATAAATAAATAAATTAATAAAAATCGCAAAAAGTGCCAAAAATTACGTGATCAGCAGCAAGTAAAAAACTAATTGGAAAGATTTCAGACCACTTTTGTAGGTAACAGATTTAAAGTCAAACTAAATTTTGGAAACTTTATACGAATCTGACAAGCAAATTGGAAAAAATGTGCCAAAAATTATGTGATTATCAACAGGAAAAGAACCGGTTGGTATCTTTTCAGGACACTTGCTATGTAATTAATTTTAAGACGTATTACAGAATTCTTTTTGAAACAAATCTTGCTTTTATTCTTTTATTTAAAAGTTCGAGTGATTTTTCTATGTATACATTTTATGTAACTTTAAGAAATTGTGAGCTGTATAATTTAATCCCCTAAGAATTTAATCCCGGACTATATATTTTTTTTAAATTAGTTTGATAAACTTTTATATAATAATAAGTGCAAAAGGAGCTTTGTTCTCCCTTTCAAAGGTATTGGAATCCCGAAAAATCATAAGAAGCCTCAAATTAAGGGTGTACAATGCTATAATAAAGCGAGTTCATATATACTATTGTAATACCTGGATCAGGTTTTCCCCCTTCATTAATTGTTTAATTCAGTGTACCCACTTTATAGAGGTTGAGTGTGTCCCCCCCCAAAAAAAAAATACTTGTCAACAGCCGGATTCGAACCTAGGACATTGAGCTTTGGAGGTCAATGCTTACCCACTGATCTACTCCGCTCTAGTTAAATAAATAAAATTTAAAAAAAGTACAAGAATATAAATTAATATTAAATATAATAAATAAAACTCACGCAGAGTCCAAGGTAGGTCAGAAGATGACAGTAAGCAAGCCATTTATGAGGTGGAAACGGTAAGAGCATTAGCACTTGAGGAAAATGGCTGAGTTTTGAAGTTAGCGCCGAGGATTTACCGACCCTGGCGGTTACGGTTAGGGCTGGAACGCCGAGAAGAAAATGACCGTCATTGTGGAAATCGGCGAGGGGTTTTCGGGACTTTAGTCGAGGAGGGAGAAATATATATTAGAAGCACCTGTTTCAGATTGCTCAAAGGCATTGGGAAACTGTAATACTCTAAATTACGGTATGGGATCTTATAATAAAACAATTTGATCTATTTCCAAGTGTTGAAAAATATAGATCAAAACTATATCCTAAAGGACAGCGTTTTTATGAATATGTTCAACAGTTTAATTCTGTGCACCGAAGATAAATCTATTTTTTTATTAAATAATTAAGTAACTAAGAAACAAATTTTGATATCTCAAAGTTGTGGATAATTGGCTCCGGAGTGTAGATTCGGTAACTAAAAAATAAACTATAATAGTTCGAAATTATGGAACATTGCAAACTAACCAACATTGAGCACTGGACGATTCCCTCTTAGAATATGTGTTGGGGCCAGGGGTACTTCAAAATCGAAGTACAGATCTTTCCCCGGTGAGTTTCCTCAATGGTGGGGAAAATTCGAATGAAATTAAAAAACGTTTGGAAAGAGGGAAAAAAAATTAGTGAATAATGAGACCTGTAAAACATTAGAGAAAAAAAAAATTAATGCATGCAAAAGAAAATAATAAAAAATAGAGATATTTCAATAAATAAAAAATGGAGAACAAAAAAAAGATCTCCTTTTGAATGTTTACAAATTTATTGAGATAAAAGATAAAAAAAAACAAATGAGAAGAAAAAAAGATTATTCAAATGGAGTGAAATAAAATAAAACATACATACAATATTTATTGAAAAATAAAATAATTATCCATCAAAAACAAAACATAAATAAATAACTTCAATAATAATGATTAACTTAAGAGAGAAAAAAAATAACTTCAAGAGAACAAAATCAAATTTCGAGAATAAAATTAATCAAAAGGAAAAATTAACTTGAGAGTTCATTAAAGTTTAAATAATAATTTAGAGAGAAACCCCAAATTAATATTTAAATGTCGCATAGTGATGGTGAGAATAAAAACGTTCCAAGTTAGAGAATCTTCTTCCAAAGACGTTACCTTGTACGATGTCAAGTCGATGTTGGGGAGTATCAAATCGATAGCCTATCGATCGATCGTCAATTGCAGCGACGCGAAACAGCTGATGTTCGAAAATGGCGCTAGGTGAGATGTGATGAGTCTGGAATGGTGGGGGTAGACGTCTTCTACTATCTCGACAAAGGCTACTTCCAGACTGCCCCGGCCGTATTTTGATGTCTTAATCCCTAAGACCGGGTAATACTGCCGGGCTGGTGCATATAAATAAGCGATAATACATCGCAAACGAAGGCAGATATACAAAATAATATAAACATAAATATATTTCTGAGACAATTGTCCCACAGTTTTTACTAAAAAAATAAATAAACATTTTCTTGTTAACATTGAAAAGGGGTAAATGTGAGAGAAAATAATAATTTAAAAAAATAAAGAAATGAGCGTATGCGGCGTTAACAATATGGCTTCTCTACTTTCGCACTTGTATAGTACATTCTTCTTATTTCGTATATTTTTTCGATCCCTTGAGTTGGCTCCAAGTCTACGAAAAACAAGGTTAGAGGAACTTTTATTCCTTGGTACTTTCCAACAAATACGAATCTCTGTCAGTTGGGTGTGACTCCTACCCTACACTAAGGTGGCCACATTTTAACATTTTGCTAAAGCGGGACACCGTTGACCTGGGATGGGAGCGTAGGTTCTAGATTAAACATTTGGTTCATTAAGTCCAAATTTGTTGTTGCAATAATTAATTTTACATGATGATACTCTGGTGAAAATGTTAATCAGGTGACATAGTATCCAGTATGGTATTTTTGAGAGCGAATAGTTTGTCTAATTTAAGACACAATCAAACAGCTATTTTTTTAAAATGATATAAAACTTGTGGAAAGTGACATTTCTATTATGGAAGTAGTAAGTGAGGTTAATTTGCAGATCCTCGAGATTAACCTTTTTCTTATCAATATATTTTTAAAATAACGATAGCTCATTAAAAAGATAATTTATAATAACCATCAGCTATTGCCCTTAAGCCCAAAACAACAAAAATATAATTTTCGAGTTATTTATTATCATTAAGTCCAAACAATTCTTTACTCTCTTTTAGAACATTGGTAACCTGGCGAGGTATGAAACATAAAGTTTTAGGTTCTTCTTCTATTGCTCACTTGATGTTGAGGCGTGTAGATTTCTTATAACTACTCTTAAAGCTCGCTCATGCCGTAATTGATGCGTATGAAAATCCGTTTTGGTTTCTGTTAGATATTTCTCGATTAGTCTGTAGGTTTCAGCTGTATCTGGTGATATTTTAGTATTCATTGTTCTGCTTAGACACGAATAGATTCCAGAGCCTGTTATTTTGTTTAGTTGAGAACATAGTAACTGAAAATTATTTATGTTTTTAACGTATATCGGTGGAGGACAGTGATTTCTTGGTATAGAAGCGGACTCCATCACCTCTCTATCATTCTGAAGCATCTGATAGGGGTTGGGTGTAAAAAAAAGAGATTCTTCAGTTGTTTAGTTGTCTTCTCCAGATGACGATGTACCTGGTTGAGGCTGAGGTTCATCAAATGCCTCTTTTGATGATGTACCTTGCTGGGTTTTTTATGTTCTCCGGAGCTAACAAGAGTCACTTGAGGTGTTAGACAGGTGAAGAACGAGGTGTCAAATCCTCTTAATAGACGCTCTATTAGTCATGGTCTGATGGTGATATCGCATAAAAGAAAAAAAAATTGTATACAGTAAATATCAGTTGTTCTTATGTACCTTTGACCATTATTGTAAATGAATAATCTCAGATATTCCGCTGAAAAACAAAAAATTCTGAGGGCTGAGGTAGAAACACAACGTTTCGCATCAGCTGATCGATCAGCTACCATTCACAAATTAATTCTATTTAATATCTCACCATAATTGCTTCGAATCAACCTTTTTTTTCAACTATTTATTCAAGATGCCTTGCTTTTCCTCTACACTTGGGGGGATAAGTATGGTTCGGAGTTCCCATGGTCGACTGTAAATAGTGTAAATAGGTATGCCTGCATCTAAGATGTTTATTTTCATTACTTTTTTTCTAAGATAATTTTAATTCTATTTTATTCATTTATTTTCATTCTATTATTACTATTATTTATATTTTCTTCCTTCACTATGATATTTTATTTTGTTCTTTTATGGCTTTATATTATTGAATTTTTTTTATTTTTTTATTTATTTGTAATGTGTGAATGTGCTCTGAGAACTCTATTATAAATGTCCTTTATTGAGACAGATTGTAATATTTATCAATAAACAAATAATCAATTTATTCAAGATATTTACAGCTGTATTACAATATAAATACATCAAGTATATGTGTACAAAGCAACATAATCACATGAAAACTCTTGTTGAGAAACTACCCACTGGTAGCACTCTAATAATATGTCTATATTAGGAGATCACGAGGCTTATCTTCTGTTCAGACGCCTCGGGGGGTTATCAGGAATCGAAGAGGAAGCGAGTTTAGAAACGAGAGGATTCGGATAATTATGAAGTTTATTATGGAAAGATAGGTATCTGGATTGGGCCAAATCGGAAACATATGCAACATTAAGGTCATTATGGATTATTTTATTTGTCACAAAGTAAGGAGTATTGAGGATTTTACGAAGCATTTTGGATTGTAAGGATTGGATACGAGAAGAATTTCATGGTTTAGTGGAGCGGAGCCCCATAGCTCAACTCTGTAAGTCCAAATAGGTCTTAGTATAGTCATGTATATTAGTCTTTTGTAATTAATAGAAAGTTTAGAGCGTTTGTCTAGTAAGTGTTGGAGTAATCGGAAACGTCGAGCAGTTTCTTGTCGTTACAGTCTTGTATGAGGATTCCATGTGAGACGTTTGTCCAGGTGTGGTCCTAGATATCGGATTCGTTCAACAGGCATAAGTGAGGTGTTATTATACTGTGGTATAGTAAGGATACTGTGGGACAGGAAGTCATAGGTTTACGACGAACCTTAAAATTTACAGTAGCTTATATTTTAGTTATATTACTTTTATGTATGGAATAGTTGAGTTTAGTGATCTAATATAAAGAGTGATGAATAAATAGAATGAAATAAAGACTAATTTAGAACTAATTATTGTAAACTTGAATTAAATTACTACCAATTGGTCTACCAAAGCTACCAATGGGTCTAAGTACCGGAGTATTATTTAATGTCTTGCTTAGGAATTAACAATATTTCAAATGTTTATTCATAATCAAGGTATTGCTAACATTCTGGTTCAGGGTTCCTGGTATTATGGTAATTATTGAAGAGGTTGGCTTGCGATTTAATTACCAATTCACTAGAAACAGTTCTCAGTACTTTGCGATCGGGGGACAATATTAGTTCAGTTAATTGCAGCCGGGTTCGGGGAACACTTCTTAGGGCACTTATAGTGAACCGTTGCCCAACATATTTACAATTTTTACTAACTAGCTTTCATTTATAACAAACATTTACTTACCAAATACTGAAGTTATTTTTTTCTTGTTTATTGAAATTTAGAACTGTATTATCTTCTTCTTCTTCTTAATCGTTTTATCTTCTAACGCTGAGCGGTGTGAGGAGCCTTCTTGTATGGCCGAATCCATAACTCTCGATTATGGGCTAACTGCCGCCTTTTCTTCCAGTCAATATCCCTTCTGTCAAAGACCAACCATCTTGGCACCGACCTCTCAAGTCTCTCTGGGCCTCGAGGCCTTCTTCCTTCAACTTTACTTTCCAAAGCAATCCTGGCCATTAGGTTCTCTGGCATTCGAGAGACATGACCAAACCATCTCAGACGATTTTCCTCTATAACAGTTTCGGCTGTCTTACGTTTAGGTTTTTCCTTATTGTGGAGTTTCTTATACGGTCTCTTTTTGTTTTATATTAACTGTGTTATTTATATACAAATAGTAAATGATTGAACTCCCTTAATAGTTGTTTCAGAGGTCTAGGAGGACTATCGAGGAGGAAGTTATAGTGGGTTCGGATGGGTCTGGAGTTTATCATGAAACGATAGATATCTGGCTCAGGTCAAATCAGCATCATGTAGAACATTAAGGATTTTATGAATGATATTTTTTTTTATGACAAAATATTGTGCATTTAGGATTTTGGTTTGTCTGGATTGGATACGATTGGAATTCGATTGTTTGGTGTAGCCCCAAAACTCAACTCCGTATATCCCTATAGCCCTTATTATAGTAATGCAAATTAGCCTTTTGTAATTAAATGAAATCATAGAGTGATTGTATAGTAAGTGTTGGAGCTGGAAGTTATTTATAATAAAAAATACATAAAAAAGTCTTGATGATGAGTGATACCTGAACCTTTTGTTGTTATTAAGGAATCCATCATATGAGTCGCTTCTTTCCAATGCGAACCCTAATCGATTTATTTTCGAAATCGAGATTAGTATCGATTCTTATTATAAAGTATCCAAAGAATCTGATGGTGCAACTGTTATTTTTCAACCAGGAACTTAAGTATTAAAAAGGGAAAAAAAAGGTTGAAAATTATTTTTTTCACAAAACTTTTTTTTTCAAAGAGTTTAATGATATTTGGATTTTCCAAGTCTTTTTTCTCAAATCATCAAAATATTTTTCTATAGTTTTATTCAAATAAAAAAAAATATATAATTTATAGTTAGAAATTTGTTAAATCTTAGACTTTGTAGATATGAATTTTAGATATGATTCAGCGTAAAGAAAAAAGTAATTGGTATCTAAGCAGTACTTTTATTTTTTTACTAAATTGATTAATTTAGTTGTTGATTTTAATTGATTTATTGTGTCTTCTTGATTTTTTAAAAGATTTGTTTATATTTTAATAACGTGCTATATATGTTTTTAATTTCCATTGTTTTCTATTGCTCTCGCTTCTTTTATTCTGTTTTCATTTTTTTTTATTGTTATTATATTAAGTTTATGATTTTTGTTACAATATTTTCTTTTATTATTATTGAAAATCAATAACATTCATGTTACTAAATATCCATCTTCATATGTTACTATACCAATAAATAATACTCAATATTTTTTTATTTTATTTATTTTCTAATAGATTAGTTGTTTTTTTTTTTAGTTTTTTTTTAACAAACAAATGTTAAGTCCTTTTAAGTGTTGCATAGAAATCTTCTTAAGGAACTTTCATAAGTACAGTCCTATGTGTATAAAGTATAACAATCTTACAAGTAATACATCATAAGTATTATGAGTAATAGTTCTAGACAGATTATAGTTTAAAACTAATAACAATATTACAAAACCTCTTTCTTTCTTTAACTAAATGGTGTAGAGCATTTGTATAAAGTGGCTTGAGTAGGCCAAAACGTTGATTAGATGTGTTTGCCTGTTCCAATATTACCACCTGGCTTTCTCTTCCAGAATTAAATTTTAAATTAGAAATGGAATGAGAGCAACTGAGGACCACTTTTCTTTAGTTTTATTCCACTTTTAAATTCAAAAGGGTTACTATTTACTCTAGAAAATAATTTATAAACTAATTAGACAAATTGTTTTCATAGTCCGGAAGTTCTCTTAAGACTGTGAATAACAAAATACCGGAAGATACGAAATACGAATTCTCTGTTAAAAACCACTTCTCTCTCTGTCAGAAAAATTACAACTGTATTTTTTTTTTTTTTATATGTGGTGCGCAATATAATACAATTACATGATATTCCTTTTGAGCTATAACGATATATTTTTACTAAATATATCGTTCCATTTTTGAAAGGATTTAGTTGACAACTATGTCGCAATTCTTGATTCATGTCTATTGTTTCATAACTGTTTTGTTTTTTATAAAATAGTCTACTTCATTAAAAGAACAGTTATTGTGTTATACGAATCAGATAAATAAAAGATAAAAATTAATAATAAATTTTATTCAAATTTTATTTTATTCTTATACCTTTTATCATGTCCATGGTTCATTATCGGCATTTGATAAATTCAAACAATGGGGGTTCAACGGATTAATTACTCTGTATAAGAAAACATTTTTTTTAACGATATCACATTTCAGCTTTTTTTATAAATAAAAAAAACCTCCTTTATTCTTCGTAGAAAACAAGGGATAAAAGGAAACTCAGGATAGAGGGGGTGGGGATCAAATTTTAACATTATACTCCATAACGGAATTGAGGTTATGTCGACCTAAATCCTTATAATGAAGTATCAATAATTACCTCAAAAAAATTATTAAAAATTACCTCCAATTTTCATTGAACCTACTTTGAATATTAAACTTCGATCGTAGTTAATTTAATATTAATCTGAATCATTATATTATATTTTATCTTTATTAACTGAATCATTATTATATTGAGATCAGATTAAAGAGACTAATGAATTGTTTCATTAGATTTATTTTTCGAGTCCCCAAGCGTTTCCACGTCTCTAGTTGGTATGCAGAGTTGAAGTGGCTCTATACAGTTTTCCGACGGCAATATTTCCTAGGCGTATTCCTTTTTCGAACCTTTTCAACCAAAAATCCCTCTTACCTTCTCGATTTGTCTACTTCTTGTTCCTCTGTACATTCGTTCAACACGAGATTCCAGCGTTCAAATCAAACCTGTTTATTCCTTCTCATAGAACTGTTTCCTTTAAGAAGTCTTTTTTCATACGTGTTACCTTGTTTTGGAATTCTCTATCAACCTCCATACGCAAATTCTCATTCTTGACCTCATTTATGTATTCATCTCCTCAGTAATAAATCTTCCGAATATGTTTAAAATAATGTTCACGTGTTTCAGACCTGTCAGTCTCATTTAATGTCATCCTATAGATATTTGTATATCATCCACATTGTTAATGTGTACAAATATGTGAACTCGCACATCTGAATGTATCTATAATTTCATATGTCTACCACTGCCTTTTCTTTATTTTAATTTTATATCTAGTTATTCTTTTAATTTAATTTATTCCTTATTATTTCTAATACTAGACAATTGTCATTAAATTGTACATTGTAATTATTCTAAGAATAAAATTATAAGCATGCATGTTTTATTTATTTATTTTTGTTTGTTTTTTATTTGTGTTATATCATATTTTATTTCATCTGTTTTACTAAGGTTTCTTTTTCTTATTTTTGTTATAATTTCTATTATTTTTGTAATTTTATATATTGTATGAATGAGTTTCTTATATCTCAAATAAGGAATTACCAAAAAAAATGGTCTACTCCATTATAGACTAAAAGCAGTAGTAGAAAATAATAGCTAGACTACAAGATGTTGAACTAAATTATTAATATTCGAAATTTATTAAGAAATGAGGTGTGTCATTTTGACAGTGACATGAAATTTTCCAGTTTTTTTTATTAATTTTTTTAAATAACCACAGTTGAATATTTTAATTTCACCGAGTTTTTACATATTTAAAATGAGATAAATAAAACTGTTGAAGAGCTTTTGGTTTTATTTATTTACTTTAACCGTTGAAGTATTTTTTTCTATTTTTCCTGGTGTATAAATTTCACCTTGAGCCACTGTATATAGTAAGGAAGATTATTGCAATCGCTAAAAATTTCTAATTTATTTTTCTATAGATATACATGTTTTAAGGTTCTTAGGTACAAGAAGCCAATTCTCTCAAAATGGTAAGCGTACTTAATTATTTGTTGATCTAATATTAAAATGTAGGTTGTATCTCCCCAAAAGGTTCTTCATTGGTGGATACAGCCAGATGTTGTTAACATTAAAATATTAAAATATATAAATATTTTATTTATCCTATAAAATTTACATTTGACAGCCTCAATCTATTAAAGCTGTATAATTATTTAAACTTATGAATTTAAGAAGTCTTTCTGATAAATTATATATCGAATTATGTTTCATAATTCATTTTTGTAGAAATACCGCTTTCGTATTAAACAAATAAAATAAAAAACGACATCTTTTATGACACAAGAAAGTTCAAAATTCAATTATATAGCTCTAATTATTAGATTTAGGGTTTCTTGATACTATAAAAAGGTGTATTTTTTAGACCGATTAGTGTATAAATAACGTCATCATCATAGTTAGGATATATGACATAACAGTAACAACGTTGGGAAATTATGAATAAAATAATAACAGTAACAGAGGACTATGAAATAAATAATAACTGCAACAAAGCAGGGACTCGACAGAATATTCATATTTCATTTCTTATGTTAACTTATTTCATTATGTTTATTTCATTAGTCCCTACTTTTTTGCTATTATTATTTATTTCTTAGTTCTCTGTTACTCTTATTATTTTATTCATAATTTCCTAATGTTGTAACCGTTATGTTATATATCCTAACTTTGCATCCGCTACTTCCTATCCCTAACTTTGTTATGGTTATTTTTATATTTCCTTCAAGTTTATTCTACATACTTTATTTTACTTCAAGTTCATTCTACCTACATTTTTTAGACTATACCTTTCACTTACATATTATTTATTAATTTTTATTTTTAATGTTAATAATTTCGCATACATATTGTCATCTGTTTTTTTTTTCTTTGCCCTTATGAAGGCCTGGACTTTGGGCCAAAAATAAGCATAACTTGTTGAATATTTAATAGTTGACCGTTGCATTATGAAGGAAGGAGTTGGTCAGGGTTGGCGGTCATAAATAGGCTAAATAATGGCAAAATTATTTTATTAAAAGCCAACGTTACTTAGCTTACTCTGTTTATATTTTCATGTACTTACTGTTTATAATTTTAATAAGCTTATTCATATTGTTTATAATTTCTTGTCTAAATATTATGTAAATGCCCGTTCAAGCCCTGAAGAAGACCTGCAAAGTTGGGTCGAAACGTTGGCTTTTAATAAAATAGTTTTGCCACTATTTGGCCTATTTATGACCGCCACCCCGGACCATCTCGTTTCTTTTTTAATATAATTTATTTATTTTTACATTTTTTTTTACTGATCACCCCAACCAATCGGTTCCTTATTACTCTTTTTTCCGTATTTTTATTTTAAATTGGAGATGTCTTCAATTCAATTTTGTATTTATTAATATATTAGAAGTAGTCTATGTATTTATTTACCTATATTGGTTGTTCCTAGCTGTTTTTATTTGAGGCCGACTCCAGGCTGATCAGACCAAGAGGGAACTGCCTTAAGGATTCCATTAAGTCAGCTGCTACTTAGCACGGACTTCTTCCCTTCAAACGGAGCTTGAGGGGGAGGAATTAAATTTTAAATTGGAAAAGGAAGAGGGACGAGTTAAGTTGCAAACGGAGCGGAAGTCTATTTGTTCGGATAGGGGTGAGTGTACCCCAAGGGGGCATGCTTCCTCCCTTTAGCTATTCAATTGCCGATAACGTTTATATATATTTGAGCGCGTGTGTTGTCTCAGCTTGTTCTAGATTTAGCGATTATCCTTGCAAGTTATATGTGAATGCTTAGTGGTCGCTAGGGCCTACCTATAGGAAGTAATGGGGTGATAAGGGAGTTCAGGAAATAGGAACCTTTATAAAAAAAACATGCAATAGCAAAGTTTAAATTCATTTCCTTATATGGCAGTCTTGTTTTTTGTTTGTTGGGTTTTAAGACGTAAAAAAATTGTGTCATTAACGTCTGTAAATTAATTTTGTTTATATCTGGATTAAATTTTTAGAGATTTTATTTTTTTTTAAACGAATCGTTTAGTTTCAAGAAACCTTACACTAACTTGATTGTGTACTCGTCATCCCTCAATATGTTTTCTATTGGAGGTGTAAGTCCTGAACTATTTAGATTCGATACGTAAAAAAGGTAGACTGTATGTGTGTTGGCATTGTGGTTGTGGCTGTTTGCTAATAAGGTGTGAATGGTTAAGACAACCTTTTCTTTGCGAATATAACAATTTGATGTTGACACTGAGTCATGTGAATTAAGCACTTCAACACAGTAATTAAAATAATTCTAAATAATGAGTGGCTTCTGGCCACTACCTCATAATATTAGGCCTAACGCACGCTTACTTATTATTTTTTGTTAGGTTTATACTTTAGTAAATAAATAAAAAAATGATGCTATAATGAAAAAGAATTACTAAAATTTAAATTAAAATCTATAGAAATTTATAAAATTAACTTTTATATTTTATAAAATTATAATTAAAATATATATATATACTTTTATATATATAGATATAATACTTTTAGAAAAGTTTTATCAGCTTTCGGTAATGTACTAGTTATGTTTCTGCGTTATTGTTTGTCAGAATCTATGTTGTCCGTAGTCCAACCATCCATAGTCTGACGTAGACGTCGAATCTAATTTGTTGCTGATTTGTTTGTGATACTAGTCCAATGAATAATTTGAGTTTTCATTCATCCAAAAAAAAAAAACCTATACAAAAATAAGCCTAAGGGTAAAAAATCTCTAACAAAACCAAATTAATCAATATGGAAAATCTATATTTCGTAAACTATTTGGTCTACAAATATGATTTTGGTCCCAAATTGTAGCAAATGTAGTATTTTTTTTTTTAAATTATAATATAGGTATTATCGTAAAACAAATCCTTTAGTGCTAAAATCGCCAAAAACTGAAAGAAGGTAGACAATGTTTTTTGACAATGTTGCGTTCGGTCCCCGTAGTCGAAAACTTTAATTATTCATTTGACAAATATCATAATAAGCAAAGAAATATAATTACCGATTTTAAATCACAAAGTGTTTTAACTAGCATAGATTATAAAATTAATATACACGGATGTTTGCGTTGTAAATTCCTATAAGACCTGAATAATTCTATGACATTTTATATATAAATACTTCTTGTTTATTTGAGGGAATATGGATCTATCACGTAAAATCAACCGAAAATTTGATAACAAGAAAGTTATTATTTTTAAAGCTTAATCCGTCCCCGTAATTGTTGGGACGATTTTTTTTATTAAAATAATAATAATACAAACTGCCACAATCAAGGGCGTTGGTATTTCAGGCTCTATATCTACAATCTTACTATTATATACAAATTGAGAAAAACAAACAAGAATAAAACATGTAAATAAGACAGATATAAAATAACAGAATAACAAAAATAAACAATACTTGTAAAAAGAAATAAAATTTACTTGTCACACATTCATTTCTATATACAATGTTTACATTCAAGCTGGGGAACCCTGAACCATGCTTCTCATATGAAAGGCAAAGCAAATCTCGAAGAGATCCCAGCGCTTCTCTCCCAGTCGCATGACTGTCTGAAAGTCGGTGGAGGCTGAGTGAGAGCACTAAAGCCAATTGGAACAATTAATTTTTTTTATATGAGCACTGAAGAAGGTGAATGCAAAAACTACTCATGTAGGCATTGTTTTTTACCGACCTCGAATAATAATAACAATTTTCTGGTGAAATCAAATTTTCTTCGTAGTTTACATTTAATTTAAATCCTTCCTACTCCATTTTTGATTCTAATCCCAAAGGTTAAGCATCTTTCCCACGATTTAGACGAACCTTGCATACCTGTGTCACATTTGACATTTCACGTCACTTCTATTAGAATTCTAATCATGATGGGAATAATGCTTAAAATTTGCTTTCCCTTCCTTCAACTGACATTTAATTCTAATTAGGTATTAGATGATTATCAGAAGTGGAAATACAATTTTCTTTATAAATCTGATTGATAAACTCAAAGCATGGATAAGAAAGAATTGTCATAATTTATGTTAATTATCTTGAGTTTGTATCGATAATTAAAGTAATATAAATATACTTAAGGTTTATTTAAAAAAAAAAATAGAACGGAGGGTGGTAAGTGAAAGTTGTGTGATGAAACGCACCAGATTGTTTATTTCTATGTTTTATAAACATACATTTTAATTATGGGGGCAAGATATTTTTTTACTACCACCACAATTCAGTTCCATCACTTCTGGATCAAATAAATTCATTATAATTTATACTACACAAATATTTTTTGTTCTTTTAATTAAAATAAATTTATTATTATGAGTTTTTAATGGAAATATATTCATCCTGGCTTAAAAGTATCTTTTCATCATGTTGCGCCTGCCCAATGTAGTAAATACTATTTTGCAACATTGTCAAACCTTGATAGTTGAGTATCTTTTTCGCCGTACTATTGTACTAACAGATTTATTCAGAAGTATTTTAGTACAGTTTTGTGTCTTATAATTCCTACAGAAAACCTAACATAGGAAGTAATATGTGGATAAATCATACTTTATGTATAATATATATATATGTACATATATATATATATATATATATATATATATTGGCACCGGATGCTAAACTTAAAAATGTTTGTGTGTTAACCAATATTAACACGTACAATCTTAACCAATGTGTGTGGTGGTGTGCAAACCAATCTTAATCTAGCCACCCTTAAATCCCACGTATTAAATCATTTCCTATCCATCCAGTTCCCAAAAAGTTGTAAATAGCATTTTCTGGAAATAATAATGTATTTGTTTTCGGGGGAATACCCTATACAATAGAGTACAACTCTATTTGTATGGAAGCCATTAACAGTATTATATAGAAATGAGATAATGAAAAAGATGACAATTCTTCGGGTTGCAGTGTCAACATCTCTTTGAACAGCAACCATTAACAAAGAAATATGTATATAAATTATTATTTTGTTTTTAATTCATTATTGCTACAAGTTAACTTTTTAAAATATTTCTATTAGTTTATTCTATTATTATTTTTAAGAAAACTCTATGGCTCTAAGGCCCACAATTGTAATATTATTTCAAAGGTTATCAGTCAGGCTTCTTCGAGGAGTTGATAACAGGAGTTTCTTTGAACTTGTCACAGAATAAATAAGACTATTATTATTATTATATATACATATATATATATATATATATATATATATATATTTTATTGAGTAATATAACATTATGTCCCAACAATGGTTATGGTGAGGTAGGAATATATTCATACTATATATACAGAAATATATAACAAACAGCATCAAAATAACCACTAAATAATAATCAAAAATTGTATATAATAAAAATAAAATAACTTAACTTTTTTAAATATTTCTATTAGTTTATTCTATTATTATTTTTAAAAAAACTCTATGGCTCTAAGGCCCACAATTGTAATATTATTTCAAAGGTTATCAGTCAGGCTTCTTCGAGGAGTTGATAACAGGAGTTTCTTTGAACTTGTCACAGAATAAATAAGACTATTATTATTATTATTATTATATATATATATATATATATTATATATATATATATATTTATTGAGTAATATAACATTATGTCCCAACAATGGTTATGGTGAGGTAGGAATATATTCATACTATATATACAGAAAATATATAACAAACAGCATCAAAATAACCACTAAATAATAATAAAAAAATATTATAATAAAAATAAAATAACTTAAAGGTAGGTAAATTTAAAAAAACATACAGACATACCTATTTACACTAATATATATTTTTAATATTAGTTACAATTTCAACTTTTATTAAATAGCTAAAAATGTTTGCTAAAAAGCAATCCAAACATTTTTTTAGAAAGTTTCTTTTTCACAGTTTCTGCGACACGTTTTAGGAAAATAAAGGTCTTGTTTTATGTTAAAAGTTTACTTTTGTTTATTTGAGTTCTTATATTACAGTTATAATTGATCTTAAATGAGTTATATATCGTTGTTTTTTTTTAGCTACGATTTAAAAAATAACTAAAGAAAATCAAATCCATTAATTGCTTAATTTGCCCATCAATTAATTTTCATATAAAACTGAATATTAGGTTTAGCAACATTTAGTTGACCACTTAATACAATAAGGATCGACTCTCATGATAAACGTTTCTGTAAAAACACTAGTGCATAACAACTTAGGTATTACAATAGTATTATTTTTGAGAATTTGTTTTATAAATATAAGTTTATTTTTGTGATTACATTACTACAATTCATTCCAGGCATTAGAAAAAATTGGAATTTAAGCTTATAAATCATTGCGGTTCTTTTTGTTTAAAACGCAAGTGTTTTGTGAATCATAGCATAATTAATATGGACTTAAAGGTTATTGAAGAAGAAAGTTTTTCTAAAAATGGCAATGGAGTCTATCTCGAATAGTCTACAGGAAGCAACCGTACGACCTTTCCAATTAGTGAGGAAAAATTTTTCAAGGAGTTGCCCAAAATCAATTCTGTTAAAAATTAAAGAAAAGAACCATGCAAGGAGACAGTGGATGCGCAACAGAGATCCTACTTGCAAAAAGACATGGAACCACCTCAAACACGTAATTAAAAAAGAACTGGATGAATGGGTGTATTCTAAATACCAAAATTACGTAAACGATTTAGACCCAAAGGACCAATCTTTGTGGAAGGCTACTCGGCGTGTACTAAGCAAATTTGAGAAAATTCCTAGTCTGGAAGAGAACGGTGGGTACATCATCAGTGACGCAGAAAAAGCTGAAGCATTTGCAGATTACTTCGAGAAAACGTTCTCTAACCCAGAATGCGAAAGAAGTCCGCATTCACCAAATGTTGATGTTGAAGATTATTTAAAATTGCCCCTAACAACTGTACAGCTTCCGATTAAATTCACAACCCCTAAAGAAATTCAAGAACTAATTAGGAGTCTCAAAGTAAAAAAAAGTCCAGGACATGACCTTATACCAGTTATTGCGTTAAAAAATTTTCCTAGAAAAGCTCTCGTCTACATAACGTCTATATTTAATAGCTGTCTACGCACTGGATATTTTCCCGAAACGTGGAAGAAAGCTGAACTCGTGGTAATTCATAAGCATGGTAACCAAAGCATGGTAAACAAGTCAGTAGCTATAGACCGATAAGTTTATTACCCATAGTTGGAAAATTACTAGAGTCAGTCATAAAAAGACATCTTGCATCCTTTTTACAATGTAATAGCATTATTCCTGATTTTCAATTTGGTTTTCAGTATAGTCATTCCACTTCACACCAACTGGCAAGATTATCAGAATTCATAGTAAATGGATTTGAAATGAAAAAACATACTCTTGTCACGTTTTTAGACTTTCAACAAGCGTTTGATAAGGTTTGGCATTGTGGTCTATTGTACAAGCTAAAGAAATTGGACACGCCCAAATATTTATATGACGTTCTGAGCTCATTCCTCAACGGCAGAACATTTACAGTTAGAATAAATAATATAAATTCAACCTTAAGACAAATCCATGCCGGCACCCCACAAGGTTCTGTTCTTTCTCCCATACTTTTTAACTTTTATGTTCACGACATTATCCAATCCACAAACACCTCCATAGCTATGTTTGCCGACGATACAGCTGTCTTTTCCCAACACAATGATATATTAATAGCCAGAAATACACTGCAGTCTTACCTAGTAAATCTATAACAATATTTTAAAAAATGGATGATTTGTCTCAACACCGAAAAATGTACAGCAAAAATTTTTACTCTTAGACGTCCCTCAGACCCACCTGAACTGATTCTCAAAAATAAAGAACTAAAATGGAACCCAGCTAGTGAAGCAGTAAAATACCTCGGAGTTTATCTGGCCGCCGCCTTACGTGGAATTACCATAGAAATAATAAACTGACCCAAACATACGCAAGGTTAGCAATGTTATATCCCATAGTAAATAGAAAATCTAGTTTAAAACCAGAGACAACTGTTCTTATTCATAAAACCATACTAAGACCCTTGCTAATGTACGGATGTGAAGTCTGGGGAGCAGCTTCAGCTACGAAAAGAAAAAAACTACAATCCTTTCAAAACAAGGTATTAAGAATTGCAGTAGATGCCCCCTGGTTCATAAGAAACGCTCAACTACATCGAGAACTAAAAGTGGAAACAATAGATGAATTCATCAAAAAACGATTTAAAAAATTCCATACGCAGCTACCAGCAGTTAATGGTGCAGTGGCCTACAACTTAGGAAACCCAACCTCATCTCGAAGACTGAAGCCCAGACTGATCCAAGACATCATGTTATGAACAATTAATAATTTTCTCTTTATTAATTGTAATTATTCAATAATTATAATGTATAAATAGTTAGGGGTGTCTTTTGCAAAAACTATACCCCACCAGAACAAATTGTTAAAAATCATCAAATTGTTACAACAACCATGTAAGGCCCACCAGGCCGATCTGGTAATAAATAAATTTAAAAAAAAAATATTTTTATGAAAAAAATTACTTAGTCTAGACGTTTAAAAGTCTAGACAAAATAAAGCATTCTAACAAATACAACTTCCGTTTGCATTTAATAAACTTTTATCTAGTTTACTATGAAGCAATTGTCAACCTAAATATTTTTAAGTAACCCGTTTACTGCTTATTTCTCATTTAATGTACCTATATAAAAAAAAAAAAAAATTAATTAGTAAAAGTTAATGTTTTACCCAAAACTAAGTACTTGATTACAATAAAATTACTTAGAACTTTTCTTCCTAAAAAGTTTCACTAATATTGCAAAAATTAATCTTACATATTTATAGATATTTTATTTTAATTTTTTTTTTTTTTTTTTTTTGTATATGGAAATCTGTAACTTTAATTTTTAACCTTAAAGTCAACCACTTAACGAAGATTTTCATTTCAATCGTATAGGATACATTCAACCTCTTGTTTCCACATTGCCAAAGTGGGATATGTAAATTTTAGTATCACTTTCATTGCCGATGATTCCATGGAGTCCACAAGAGGTGGAACAATAGAGATCAGCATTTCAAAACTCAATTAGGAATACCATTCAACGTTTTTCAGCCGTCGTACCCATTTAACCCGTTTTTGACAGAAGCAAAGTAAAAGTTGGAAATATAAATATGTGATTTCAATTCAAATATAAATTCAAAATAATATTACAGGTTTGTGAAGAAAAAAAAAAAAACGTATTGCAGACAATAAGTTTTTCGTTCGAAGACAATTTCATGATATACAAATTTTAATTAAATGCATACTAATCCAAAAAAAAAAGTTATAATAAATCGATACTAGTGTTGCCCAAAATCGGTCTTGGTCTTGCACTTTGCAATACCAAGACCAAGGCCGCCTAGCTATTGCAAGACCAAGACCAGGACAGGGAAAAAAGATCGATTTTAAAAATATAAATCAAGGAAAAATAGTTACTAATACTCGACAATCTTAGTTATTATATTTTAATAATTGGTATAACCAATATACTTTTGCACTTAATTCCTCTAATTTTGCGTTCGAGCTTAGTTAGGTTTCTCCTATTTAAAAAATTACAGTAATATCTCTATAGTAATAAGCTAAATAAGTAACTGCAAGACTGTTGCGAGACTTGCGCAAGACTTGCAAGACCCGTCTTTTTCTCGCATTTGGGCAACACTAATCGATACGCAATGGCGTAATATCACAATCGATATGATTTTATATCGATATAAATTTATATTTTATTTATATCTATATTTCCAAAATTATAAGAATGGAACCTTACATCAAAGAAATTCGAAAAAAAACAATTTATACTTAAATAATATTTACACTAAAATAATTAAAATATTAAGTTCATTTTTATGATTTGATAATAAATATTAAAATAAAAACTAAGCTATGCCTTTTAATTTTTATTAATTTGTTTTCATTTATTTATTGAAAAATATAACATTCTGTCACTTGCACAATGGTTATAGGGAAATAAGATCATATAAATAAAATAAAATAACTTAAAGATAAATAAATTAAAAAAACACATACATATCTACTAATATACTAATTAAAATTAAGAACCCATCATGAGAAATACTGTTCCTTTGCATCAGGCAGGCGCAACTTAATTTAAAAATGAGACATACAAAAAAAAAAAAACGAATATAACGCACTGATGATCGGAATTGAACTTGAGGTGTACTGAAAAATAACATGACTGCAGAAATTTTCATCCATAATTTCCGAGGTAAAAATTAAAAAATAATAATAAGCATTATCCATGCCTAAATCAGGATTATTGGGTATAAATATCATTTCTAAAGCCGTTTATCATTTATAATCGTTTATTATTTTATATGGTTTGGTGTGTAATGTAGCTTTCCAATAAATCGGAAAATTGAAATAAATCTTAATTGCTGATATATGATGCATGCTTTCCTTTCTATCATTCATGGGATTATTTGTTTGAGTGGTCTTCCTATTCATTATATTTTAATGGAATATATCAAATGCATATCAACATTTAATTGTTAAAATTGTTAAAAGAATATTTTAGTCGTAATTGATAGCAAGTCAATGTTTAATGAATGTCCTAATTGGAACAAAAAATGTTTATTTCCTTAAAAACAGTTTTATATAATTGAACACTATATTATATAGACAAGTATAAGCATAATTTTAGTATTAGTATTTATTTAATACTTACTATATAGCATCTCTTTATCTCTTTAATTAGTATTTATTAAATATTTATTACAGAGCTGTAAGGATTTTATCTAAGGATATTTTTATATAAAGATCTTTTATTTACTTAATAGATTTTATATCCTATTTAAATCTTTTTAAATTAAGGATTGGATCTGGGCGGGACAACATCCGTGCTGGGCTATGCTGATGGTCTGGTACTGTTAAGCGAAGACGTTGAAACTATAAAACTAAATACGACCACGTTAATCAAAGCCGGTAAAGAACTAGGACTCGAAATAAACGTGGATAAAACAAAATATATGGTTAGCTGCAAACATGGCGATACTACTGGTGATATCGATATAGATGGTAATATGTTTGAACAGGTAGATAAATTTAGGTATCTAGGTTCTACGATAACTAGAAAAAACGAAATTGAAGAAGAGATTAAGGTTAGACTGAAGGCGGAAAATGCTTGTTATTTTTCTGTGACAAAACTACTTAGTTCGCGTAACTTAAAAATTAGAATCTATAAAACAATTATCTTGCCTACAGTTCTTTATGGATGCGAAACTTGGCCGCTTACATTAAGGGATGAGCAGCGTCTTAAGATTTTTGAAAATAAAGTATTGCGTTGAATATTCGGACCGAAGAAGGATGAGTTAAGCGGAGAGTTCAGACACAACGCCGAATTGCGTGAACTGTATCCGGATAATATAATTGAGGTAATTTCATCGTGGCGAATCAAATGGGCTTGTAAAGTTGTTGGGCTTAGTAACGAGAGAATTCCTAAAAGGTTAATATTTGCTGTGCCGAATGGTAAGAAGCGTCCGAGGGGTAGACCGAAGTGAAGGTGCGGAGATTGCATTAAAGCCGATCTGAAGGGACTGGGTTTGGACGGTGAACGGTGGAGGGAGGTGTGTAGTAGGCGATTGGTGGTGTCGGCATCGAACCTTCGGGTTCGCCAAGCCTTTTATTATTTATTATTATTATTATTTATCCTATTTAAATTATTAATAGATTAATTAATACAATATTATTAATATGAACAAATTTGGAGTCTTACAAGGCTAGCTCGGGGCCCCTTGGGCGAATGTAAATATTGTATACAGATAAGTATGAATGAATTTTAGATGACTTATTTTTTTTCTATATATTTTTTTATTTAACTTTAATTCACTTTTGTTATCTACTTATCTTGTTGACTTTTATTTGTGAAGTTCGTATATTATGTTACTTTTTTTATTATTCGTTCTGTATTACAACGAATCATTATTTTATATATTTGTTTGTCCATTTTCACTTTTTTTATGTGTTATCTAATTATTTATTTATTTAAATACTTCTAAATTATTTATATATATATATATATATATATATATATATATATATATATTTTTATTTATGTATTGTATGAATGGCTACTTACCATTAGCACTAATGCCTATTGACCTAGGGTGTAGCAGAATGTATTATTATTCAATAATTAAATATGGATTTTTAAAAAAAAAATATGAAATATATAATTTTAAATTTGTTTTATTATTAATTTGTATGCAGTATTTGTTATTTACTTTTCTTCTTTTTTTTTCTACATACTTCATATTTAATTTTTTTAGATTTTTTAATATATCGAGTGTTACATGTTAATATAAAGATATAACTATTATAAAGATATAACTTTAATAAAGATATAAATAATATATAATAGATATATGATAGATAAGGAGAGAACTAAAATAATATCTCATGTCTGCTTAACTGTGTTGAGTTGTAAATAAAGAATGTATATATACTCTTTTTAAGAGTTTTAATATATTTACTATTTTTAAAATTAATAGTTTTTTTCATCTATTTACCGCCTAAATATTTTAATATTATTATTATTTTATTTATCGCTAATGACAGATATTTCGCGGCTAAAACATCAAAGCAACTAACAATGAAGATTCTAAAACTGAAAGGCTGAACAGTGTGACGTAATAGTATTTGGTATAGCAATTAAGCGCAGCATGGTAATAAGACATTTCTTATAAATGAGGACGTATATATGGCGTTAAATAAATAAATAAATTAATTAAAATGAATCAGTCTACATTTAGTTTGATTATAAAAAACAAAATCTATTTGTCCTATATATGTATGCTTTATTAAAAAAAAATAATAATAATATACTGGAGTCGACTTAAGAGAAGATTTTTTTCTAGTGAATAACAGTATGTTGTCCTATCTTAACTTAAGCTTGACTACAAGTTGAATTATAAATGTGGTTTTCTATTTTGTTTTTTTTGTTTTTTTTTTTACTTATAACTTATTTATTGAAAAATATTACAATCTGTCACAATTAACGGGATTTATAATAGTGTTAAGAGAGTACATTCATACTCTATTTACAAATAAAGTTTATTATAATAAATGATACAGAAAAATAAGAACTATAAAAGTAAATGTATATAAACAAAAATAAAATAACAACTTAAACACCAGCATACTTTTAAACAATATTTACAGAATTCATTCACCGAGAACTCCGAGAACTTATTCATCCATGCCTTTCCTCCTACTGTTGGAAGGAAAAACATGTTTTATTTCTGGACCACCTTTTAAGTTATAAAGGAAGTTAATATGTGACACAAGGAAGGAACTTCTCCAGCCTGGATGAGACACATGAAAGATATAGGAAGGCTGACTCAGCAAGCTCATATACTTGCTTCTGAATGCTGCAGGAAGGCTACGTACATTGCAGGACAACCTTAGTACACATGCACTTTTAACTTTTTTTTTGGTTATCTATCTATAATTAAAAATCCTTCTTCGATTATTGTATGCACATTTTGATAAAAATCTTACTTAATCGAGAAATATTACGAATAATAACTCATCATTTCATTTTAAAAAACTAGACATACATATAGGCGCATTAATTAAGGAAATAATAGAAGATACTTAATACACTTAATTTTGTTTTAGATGTTCCAAAGTTTATTATTCGTTTCATGAATTCATTGAATAAAATCAATCGTCTTTTTTTTCTATCTCAGGTAACCACAGTCCTTTAACTGAGAATCTTCTTTTGCCTAATTCATCTCTATATTTACTATTCATCACTAGAAGTTTCTTATAAATTTTCTTTTCCTCTGCCTATACCTTGAAGTCTTGATCCTGATCATTCTTTCCAAATCTAATCGTGGAATCTACAGTTACGGAACGGACATAATCCGTTACTCTTCTTCTCTCACTATCTCTTGTATTCTGCTAAGCGTGGAGTAGCTGCCTCTGACCATCTTGTCCAACGGTCCCTGTCCTTTGCAAGCCTTCTCATCTCCGGCATGGTGCTTCCTCTCGCTGTGCCAATTCTCTCAATCAAGTCTGCATAAATAAGCCTTGGCCTGCCTTGAGGTCGCCTTCCACCCGGTCTTGCTTCTAGAAGCCACTTGGCCTTACGGTCATCTCCCATTCTGTTAACATGTCAGTACCATTTAAACTGCCTTTCTCCAATCGTCTCTAGGACGGATCTAAGTCCTAGTTCATCTCGCACCCTTTCGTTCCTTATTCGATCTCGCCTGGTTTTTTCTAATATTTTCCGTATGAATCTCATTTCTGCAGATACAACCTTGCTGGCATGGCGGTCCAAGAGTGTCCAGCTTTTCGATCCGTATAGTAGCACTGGGAGAAAAACTAATTTAAATAGCAGAATCTTCGCTTTTCTGCTCAACTCCTGCTTTCCAATGAGTGTCATGGATATTTGGTAGTATATTCCATCAGCCTTTTGGACTCTAAGCCTTCTCATGACTTCCTGGTCTATTCTTCCATCCTTGCCGATCATTCTTCCCAGGTAGCAGTAGATCTCGGTTTTCTCAAAGGTCTCCCCATTGCAAGTGATTCTATGATCCTCGTTCCTTCGTCCAACACATAACCTTCCTTTTGGAGGGATCCGTTACAAATAATCATAATATTAATTTAACCTTTAATAATTGAGTTTGTTAACTATGCCAATTGGTAAATCATTTATTGCCTATTCTCATAAATCGAATTAACAAGCTATCTCTGATAGCTTGAAAACAGTTATCTAGAAGACACCGACTGGACACAAGAGTAATTATCAAGGCTTAGGGAACAATAACAGATTCCCCATATCAGGAGACCTAAATTCATAATCTTGTACGAGATCTCGTGTATCCAGAAAAAATAATAAATACTGTAATAAGTTATTATTTCTGCAAAATAATGTGATATGAAATACCCGCTTATTGAACTGTCACGGTGGGATAAGTTAAAAGAAGCAGTAGTCAGTCCGAGAAAATGTATTACTATGAACGCCATTGCATCTTTTCCCATGGAAGCTAAGGATTTACCTAAATTAAAAATAAAATAAATAAAAAAAGGAAGACTAAATATCCGCAAACAAGTTGATGGGATTATTTAATTTTAAAAGTACTGTTTCCCATTTAAGGGCCTGGAACCTTTTGAAATTGAATCTTCTATTTTTCTTGAAAGCTCCGGGTAATTTAATCTTCAATATAATTCCGTTTTGCCAGGAATAAGCTCCATCTTATAACAAAGTACCTTAATTAAATGAGAATTTTCGTTTAAAAATAGAGACCTCCTCGCTACAATTTTGTCTGTTAATTCAGTTAGCCGAGACACATGAGATTAACTTATTTTTAATAGCTTTTATTAAATTATCTCAGGCGGTTGGATGTATAAAATATTAATCCATAATTAAATTAACAAATAACATTATATGATAATATAATTTATTTAACAACTTATTCTATTGTTTCAAATATACTTAATTAATACTTAAATGCTTAATTGAAATTAGATTCCTCTTATGAATTTTTTTATATCTTTTAAATATGTTTTACAATAATCTAGCAAGTATATTTTTTTTTTTTTTTTTATTGAGAAATATTACAATCTGTCTTAGTTAAGGATACTTATAATTGAGTTCGGAGAGTACATTCACACCATATATACAGAAACATAAATAAGGGTAGTAATAAAAAAAAAAAAAAAAAAAGAATAAATAGAAATAAGAACAAAATAAAATGTTATAAGAAGACTAAAAAAAATATATATATATATACACACACACACATATATATATATATATATATATATATATATATATATATATATATATATATATATAATATATATATATATATATATGTATACATAAAGTAAAATAATCATCTTAGATACAAGCATACCTATATACACTATTTACAATCAGCCTGGGAAACTCCGAACCAATCTCTTCTCCTCATATGTGGAGAGATAAGCGAGGCTTAGGAGATTCCTGCGCTTCTCCCTCAACCACTTTACTGGTATTTAAAACCAGCGAAGGATGAGTAAGAGCGCCACAACCGCAGACACTCATGACTTGAGTGGAGAATCTGGCCATTGCTAGAACTGCCGCTTTAACCTACGAGAGGGATTGTATGGAAGGGTGGTGCTTGATAGGGATTATAATAAGAGATTTGGCTGATGAATAAGGTTCTGATGAAATTTGGAAAATTTGTCTGGGATAAAATCAAGAATAAATGGAATATTAAGGTCATTATGCAGCGTTTTATTGGTTACATAGAAGGGAGCATCGACTATTGTATGGAGGGCTTTAGACTGAAAGGATTGAATGCGTTTGATTTTAAGAAAATTTAGCTGTTCCTCACAGTTCTAGTCCGTAGGTCCAGATGGGTTTCAGTATTGTCTTGTAGATCAGTAATTTGTTTTCACTAGAAAGTTTGGATTTTCTATTCAGTAGTCTAGCTGGCCATATCGTCTGTTAAGTTGCTGTCTTTTAAGTCTAGTATGTGGATTCCACGAGCAAGTATTAGCTCACGAAATATTCTTTGATAATTAAAACAACTATCTTTTTCAAAAATAAATAAAATGTTATCTTAATATATTCATATCTAGGTTACAGTTACAGCTTAAAGATTACTTTTCTAAAACTTTTTTGAATATTCTGTAGAAAGAATGAGTGTTTCCACATTTGTGTTGCTACAAAAAAATATCTTAGTTTCAACTTTAACTACAAACTTTCGTGAGAGGGGATATCATAAGTTTTCGCATGAGTTGAGAAGCAACCGGGACTTATTCAAGTAGTTTTATCTAGGTTAACTCCTCTTATGAAAAGACATATTTGTAAAACAGCTAGGAATCTTATAAGTTTGTGTTTGTAGCTGTTAAAGTAACTCACGTATGTGCTTCGTGTTGTTTTTTTTTTTTGTTTTTTTTTGTCCGTTGCAGTAAAGTACTTTTTTTAATCGCTCTGTGTCTGTCTGAGTCAACATGGCTTCCTTTTAGTTTTTATGGAGTAAATAAGGAAAAAAGTATGATCGTGTTTAAGTTGTTATTTTGATTAGATTAGTTCATGTTAGAATTCTCACTTTTTCTTTCAGTATCTCTTCCTGCTTTAAAGGGAATCATAGACTATCAGGAATTCAGCACCAATAAATCCGAATTGGCATTCATAAAATCACATTTGTCAAAATTTTCTCAATCATAAGTTCAGTTAGAATATCAAAATTTATCACTTAGCTTAATCGTAATTAATTATTCTATTAGATTATGTATTGTTGTTAGTTGATTGTAATATGAATTTTAATTTTCAATGTTACATTTTAATTTTTTAATCTTGGAGTCCTGCTTTTCCTTTTATGGTTAGTGGGAGAAGCCTAGATTGTATATATTGTATACAGGTATTACTGTGTTTTTATGTTTTTAATTTATTTATCTTTAGGTTATTTTATTTTTTATTGTACATAGTTTCTGATTATTATTTTACTTTTTTAATTTTATATTTTCTGTATATATGGTGTGAATCTGTTCATGTATCACTATAATTATTGTCCACGTGATAGATTATTATATTTCTAAATAAATGTTTTAAAAAAAACTGGAATACATATACCAAAGATTATGTGATTATATAATCTATTTTTTATATTAGTGTATTTTAATAATTAATTTACTAACATAGATGTCAGGTCAAAAGAAAATAAAAGGAATCAAATCTTTATAATAATTTCAGGGTTATTATTTTTTCTGAAATTATTATTTATATTTTTTAATTTTTTTTAAATTATTATAACAGGATATTAAATTATTATTTTTTTTATTGAGTATTAATACAGTCTGCCACACTGAAGGGCATTGGTACTAGGGCTATAGTATTCATTCACACAATATGTACATAAGAAAGGAAAAAAAAAAAAAAAAAAAAAATATATATATATATATATATATATATATATATATTAATATATATAAAGATAAAGTAATATACAAGATAAGTAAAATAACAGATTAGCCGAATAATAACAAAATAAATAAAACACCATCACACCTATGTACAATATAGAAGAATAGAATAGAACAGAAGAATCAACTTTATTCTGGGACAAAGCCCCTCGAGAATAACAATATTGTACATAAAAATTAACATAACATCTGGCTAAAATGTATATTACGATCAAAAAGCACATAAAAAAACTAAAAATAAGTAATAACAGAAGGATTTACATAACTATACTGATATATTAAAGACATAATATGAGCAATAAGGTTCAATATAATTAAATAAATATAAACAAAATTTGAAGGACGGTGACAGGGTAACATTTCATAGCTCATTTTATATTGAACATTTAAACCTTTTTCTTGATAATTATCAGATCCCCCAGTACTTGCTGATACCGACTGATTTCAAATATACGAAACTGTTAACAAGATTTCTGTTAATATTAAAATGGTGAAAATTATTCTACAACTTGAGTGCAAAATGTGCAACACTAAAAAGAAAGAAACACTTCATCATATATTTAAATGTCCAATTTACAGTAGTTTAAGTTTAAGAATTTACCAGGGTATGGAAAATCTTGATGGTATAGAAATATTTAAGCCAACCAGTGCAGAATATATGAGAAAATTATTTTTTTTTTTATCTCAATTATACCAAATTATAGAGAACTGATAGGGTAATCTGCAATATCGTCCTCTGCATATTATGGCAAACATTCAATATTGCACATCGGCACGTAATCTGTCCGGATATTTTTATTGTTTATTCTCTTAGGTATGGGGGTAATCTTTTAATTTAATTTTAAAACATAGTTTAATATTAATATTTTTAAAAAAATGTGTATTTATTGTTTTATGTGTATTTATTTATGTATATTGTTAACAATTTTAGATTTTATATTAATTTGATAATTAGAACTATTTTAACTGTCTGATTTTTACCGAATAAGATGATGCTTTAGAGTGTTGTGATATATGTTATGTAGCATAAAAAGGAATTTGTATTTCCATAAGCATAATAGTGTATGTTATTTTATGACAGACTTCATTTGTATAGGATTCTTCCCTAAAACAAATTAAGATTGAATTAAGAGAGAGAATCACTTTATTATCATAAAATGGTGCTGCCCAAACAACTATTGCTAAAACCACAGCATACTTATTAATCACTACAGACAATTTTTAAAATAATATATAATTATATAGGATTAACAATATTTATGAGCATAGTATACAATATTATATATATATATATATATATAATAATATATAATATATATATATAGATAGATAGATAGATAGATAGATAGATAGATAGATAGATAGATAGATAGATATAGATAGATAGATAGATAGATAGATAGAAAGTAAACTTTATTCTGGGACAAGGTCCCTTATGAATAACAGATATGAACAAAAAAATAAAAACTACATCTGGCCAAAAATTACATTAATCAATATTAAAGAAATATACATTATCTTCAGTGAAATTAAATTAAAACAAGTAAAAATAAAATAAAATTTTGAGAGAAAACGAAATAAAAAGAAACATTATTTAAATGAAAATAAAAATAAAATAAAATAAGCATGTATATATATATATATATATATATAATATATATATATATATGTATTATTATTATTTATTATTTATTTTTGCTTTGTATATCCTTTTTTTTTATTTTTTTTTTAACATTTATTTTCCCTTTCTCTCACTTCTCCCTCTTTATCTATCTTTTATTTCCATTTTCCAATTAATAAATAATTATAAAATAATTAAATAATTATAAAGAAAATTTTGTCTAGTCTACTATGAAGCAACTGTTAATTACCTAAATTAAATAATCTTTGTCTTATTGATTTCTTTAAAAACGTGATCAGCATATGAAAACACAAAATTGGACTTCAATAATTTTCTGTTCAAAGTCGGATCATACATCAAATGAAATTTTTTCTTAAAATTTTTGTCCAGAATCACTTCTCAGAGTTTGACTATTAAGAACCGAGACAACCTCTATATACTTCTGATATAGTATAAACTCGTAACCTTAAATTATGATTCATCCAATACTAAATTCCAATCGCTGTGGACTTAATCTAAGACGTACATAAAACAGAGCTCATAACCGTTTTCCTTATCCTCCAGGTATTTTATAAATTTTCGAGGAGGTGCTTTAGCGGCTGCTCAAACGACCGAGATCCTTCTCGATAATTTCCTTCGGGAGAAATAAAGAGATATCCCCTGGGATGGGATACATATAGGGATGACGATAAAGGGAATGGCAACAGTTAGCTAGGACCTCCTCAAGGACGTGACCACCACTAAGGGTCGCCAATCATCACCCGAAGGATCCGTTAACCCCTTTTTATTTTGGCCCTATAAATATATAGCCCCCTAAGTTTCTCTCTTAATTAGTTTTAAAACTTGCTTGGCGATTTCCCAGCGGGTAGCCGCGCTCCAACCGAGTATTTTCCTTTCATGAATCCTTAACGGCGCCCTGGGTTGGCTTAGTTGGATTGGGATTGAGTTTGAGATTATGGGGAAATGCCAACAATAAAAATTACTTACTGTTCAAACTATATGATGACTATTCTGGTTTGGCTTTGCGATATAAAAGAAAACGTATAAACTATATTATGTATAAATCAATCTTAGGTTATACTAGGAAAAATTCCAATCGTATTGCCTTATGTCTCTAAAATGCAGGTAAATAATAAATAAAGGGGTAATAATTTTGTACGTAAAGCAGCCAAACACTGAAGTACTAAAGTAAATACACTAAAGTATTTAAACATCATAACCGTCCTTTAAGTCAAAAGTCCTTCAAACAATTGTAGATGCTCCTGTCTATATAATCAACAAAACCCTGCATCATGACCTCAACATCCCATTTGTCCTAGACCTTATCCCAGAAAAATTCTCCAAATTTCACAAGAACCTTACGTGCCATCCAAATCCTCTTGCACAATCCATATCAAGCACCACCCATCCCTATAATCTTCCAAGAAGGTTGAAAAGGCAGTGGCCTCGCGACCTTTTATAGATTGTATATATTGGAGTTCTGGCAATGGCCAGGTTCTCCACTGAAGACATGAGTGTATGTGGCTAAAGTGCTCTCGATCAATCTCCGCTGGCTTTAGTACCAGTGATGCGGTTGGGAGAGTAGCGCAGGGTTTTGCTGGAGTTCTCTCGCCTGATTGTATATATGTGAGCATGTGTTTTATTGCTTAGTTTTAATTTTCTTATTTTTAGGTTGTTTTATTTTATTATTTATTGTATATATTTTTGATTATTATTTTGCTTCTATTTATTTTACATTTTTTGTTCATATAGTGTGAATGTTATCCTACCTTACTATAACAAATGTCCAAGAGACAGATTGTTGTAATACTCAATAAATAAATTTAAAAAAAAATCATAACGATCGAGTCTTACAAAAACAAAAGAATTGCTAAAAGTAAGAAATTTCAGAACTCACTAGAAGACCTCATTGTCTGTGCTTATTTTGGTATATTTAATGTTTTCTTGAAGCCTCCTTGTCAATTTATTAAGAATGCCATAACCTGATATCAATCAATGATATTAAATCTGTCTACATTTCGAATGTACGGCTGTGACGCCAACAAAACAGCAAAGCTTAACAGTATTGCGGAATAGTATTAGAATTACCAGCCGGACAACCAACTCAACATAAAATATTTGTTTTTTTCCTGTTGGTTCTAAATTTGTTGTAGGTCTACCGTTTAAACCAGCCTTCTCCTCTTCTATATCTGCTGTTTCTGCATGTAACTCTGTTGTGTCTTTGTGCTCTACTCCAACTTGGTCGCTTGCCAACTACTCCGACATTCATGTTTAAGAGTACTGCTTCACGCTCTAAGACTCCTACTTTTTTTTTTTTTTTACTACGTTATTTTCAATTAACAGGTTCGGATAGATTATATTGACCCAAAAAAAAAAAAAAATAGATATAATAACCTATGGTTTAACTGTTTTTGAAAAAAAAATCTTTTGCTCCTGATGGTCTAGTAACAAAACTGTTTATAAACAAAAAAGTTAAACTTAACACTTAAAATAGTTAGGTAGTGAAATGATCGCAAGGGTGTTCCGTTTGATTTCCAGCTATCTGATCCAGATTCGATTCAGAATAAAGATTGTAAAATTTACCATGGATCGATTCTTGGCTTTGAAACCCTCTTGCACCATAACGTGAGGTTGTGGAGATTTCTAATTTTGGAAACCTGTGCTTCCTACATTCCGCTGAGTAAAACTCTGTGGTACATAACCCTTTTTACCAAATTGTTAACATGCCAACTAAAACTTGGTGAAGGGCTCCATCTTATCCTAATATACAACTTTATTTTTATTTACTACAATTCTAGGAAATGGTGCATTTTCAATTAAATCAATGAAGATCGATAGATTTTTTCTATTTAATGATGTACTAAATATTCCTAAAAACCCATTTGCATTCCTCTTGAACCGTAAGACAATTTGATCTCAATCGAGAAAAAAGGTGTTCCCAACATGTCAAAATAACAAGGTTATATATGCCAAACTGCCCAATATGTTTTGTAGGCCACCTTTTATCTCGTGTTCCTAATGAAGTTATCTTATGATTCAAGTGAAAAGCAAATGGGTATTCGTAGATTTTTATTACCTCGTCGAATTAATTAATTAAATGAGGAATCACTACATTTCTGAGAATTTCCGGAGATAAAAAAGTTTATAAAGTAATAAACGATAATATGAAGCTATTTACCATGTTTTTGACGGATGTTAATATTTTGATAAAAAGTGTTCTGTATAGCTTACTATAAAACCTTTTTACTGATTAAATAAACGAAAATAATTTTTTTGTTATAATTTATTAAATTAATTTAAAAACCATTTTTATATTAGTTTATAATCTTGATTATTCTTCATTAATCATTTTCTCACAGGTCTAGTTTAACTAACAACCACTTTTAATTATTTTTGTTAATATATATTAGTTCATAGTATGACCGTTCAAGACTTCCCATTTGTTTTTCTGTTTTGTTCTTATATCTAAATATCATTATATATATATTTATATTTGTTGTAGATATGGTGTGAATGTACTCTCTGACCTAGATTATAATTACCCTTAATTGAGAAGGAATATAATATTGCTCAATAAACAAGGTTAAAAGAAATGTAATTATTATTTTTAAGGAAGGAGATGGTCCGGTATTGCAATCATAAATAGACTAAATAGTGGACGTTCTAAGTGAAACTCCTCGCTGAAGAAGATCTGCAAAGTCTTGTCGAAACGTTGTCTTTTAATAAAATAGTTTTGCCATTATTTAGTCTATTTATGACCGCCGCCCCGGACCATCTCCGTCCTAATAATACAACGGTCACCTATTAAGTATTCAATTTATTATTTTTATTTGTACCTTTCGGAAATATTCTGTCCCCATCCTCAGCATCTAAAATTATATAAACAATACGCTGTAATTTTTCTTATTCTTCTTTACTTCGTTCTTAATTTTTTTTACTTCTTTTTTTGTTTTTTCTATTTTTTATTATTAATTGATTAAAATTAGAAAATAACTTATAATTTTCTTATTATAACAATTGAATTATTCTGTATTTTTGTTTATGTATCTCTCATGCTCCTTAGCCCACATTTCTGTCTTTCTATATTATTCTAAAGGGACTCGTCCCAGAATAAATAAAATATTATTATTAATATCATTATTATTAAGTGCTATATTAAACCAGGAATTACATTTTTTAATATGAATGATATTTTAAATTCTATTTAACTTAATTTAAATAATTTTATTATTATAAAAAAAATAAGCTTAGTCAATGATCAAACATGAGTTTGATATGTTTTTTATTAAACACAAAATTATTTAAATTAAATTTTTTTTATTATTTTAATTTACATCTGAATTTACAACTGTATTACATAAAGAATACAATGAGTAAATGAGAAATTGGTAACATGGCATGTACAACATAAAGAGAAACTACCCATTGGTAGAACTCAAATTAAAGTTCTATATTAGAAGATCCCGAGGCCATCTTTTCAGACGCCTCGGAGGGTTATCAGGGATCGAGGAGAAAGCAAGGTTTGAAACGAGAGGATTCGGATGGTTCTGCAGTTTGTTATGGAAGGAAAGGTATCTGGATTGGGCCAGATTGGAAACATATAGAACATTAAGGTCTTTATGGATGATTTTATTTGTGACAAAGTAAGGAGCGTTGAGGATTTTACCAAGGATTTTGGATTGTAAGGATTGGATACGAGAGGAATTCGATGGTTTAGTGGAGCCCCAAAGCTCAATTCCGTAAGTCCAAATAGGTCTTATTATTGTCATATATACAAGTCGTTTATAATTGATTGAAAGCTTAGATCGTTTGTCTAGTAAGTGCTGCAGTAGTCGAAAACGTCGGGCGGTTTCTAGTCGTTTCAGTCTGGTATGGGGGTTCCATGTGAGTCGTTTGTCAAGGTGGAGTCCTAAGTAGCGGATTTGCTCAACAGGAATAAGTGGAGTATTATTGAAGGTTACTGTAGGACAAGAGGTCATAGGTTTACGACGGAGGGTAAAGGTGATTTGATGGGATTTGTTGGAATTTATTTTTATTCTCCAATTTTTACACCAGGATCGTTATTAACTGATAGGATACACGTGTCATCGGCATAGGTGGTGATGACAGTGTTGGAAAATTAAATTTAAAATGTTATTTATTAATTTTAAACAATGTGATTTTACTGCTTCATTATAAAACCTACAATATTCAACACTGTAAACTAAAAGTGGTTGTTTATTAAATTAGATCTATGGGCAATGAGTGAGAAGGAAATTTAAAAAATAAAATAGTTTATCTTAGTACTATTTTTTTTTAAATAATTTAATATTTAATTTATCTTCTTTTTTTTGTTTATCCCAATTGATAGCTTTATGGACAAGTAATAAGTAATAATATGTTTATGGCTTGGATAATTATATGTGAATAATATTTTTTCCGAGCTAACACAACAAACTCTGAATGTAGCATTCATAAATATTTGAAGAGGTTGAAAGGGAAGAAGAATTAACTGAAGTGAATAAGGATGAGTTACTAATTTTGTTTTTATTTTCCTCTTCTTTGTTATTCCTCGAAAATATTTCCTCCAAAAAGCCTCTTCAATTTATTATTTTTACACAAGTGCCTTGCGCTTTCTTCCTAAAAAATTATATTCCATACTCAGCATAAACGTTTCAAAGTATGTTGAAAGAATTTTGATATAAGTCCTTGAAAAGTAAGAATGTTTCCTTTATTTGGTGCTCTGTCTAAATTATAACTGGCGTTTGACTTTAAATAATAATATGAAAAAAAAAATAACCGATCGGTGATGAAAATATCAGTGGAGTCCGTCTAAGATTAATTTGCCGGTGGGCAGTGGCTATACATTCGTAAGTTCGTACGTACTTCTAAAATCTTGTTTTACAAGTTAAAATTTCGTTCACCATTTTTTTTTTTTCTTCATTACTCTTACGAAATTAGAATTTAAAAGAAAATCGAACATCGGAAAACGCGTGATGAGGTGATTGTTAGGTTGTGGAGGGGAGCTGAATCTTGAGAGGGGAAAAGCTGTGCGAAGTCCCTTCCCCTACGAGAAAACTTATCTTAGACTTACTAAACCAAAGGTTGGGTTATCATTGCGTTTTTATTAATGTTACCACAATGTATTTCCAAAAAAAAAAATGTTATATAAAGTAATGATGTAGAGATGGTTGACCATTGATATAATATGAGAAGTTTTATTCAGTGTTTCAACTGCCTCCCGCAGTGCCACATCCTACGCCCTGAAGACGACCTGCAAAGTGGGTCGAAATTAACTTCGGCAAAAATTAAAATAATTAATATATTTTAATTTTTTTTTATTTATTTGACCGCACCCTCTACTAACTCCTTCTCATGTTATATAAAGTAATATTCGTAAGTTATTGTTCCTACCAAATTCGTTATTAGGTCTAACAATACATTTAAAATGTAATAACTAGTGCACCGACGAAATTAATAATTCCGTTTAAAATGATTTCTTAAAGTTGCTTCCATCAATGTCCCATTTAGGAATAATTTTTCCCGAAATACTGAGTAGGATTGTTTATTTAAGAGGTTTTTCAGTGAAAGGACAATTTGGACGTAATTTGCAATTTTCATGCTTTGTTAATAATATAAGAGCTCCATTTTCTGATATTCTGAGGGAATCCATAATTTAAGTTTAAACTTCGTTAGAATTGAGAATTTTAGAAGATTTTTGATTCTTTGATAATTAGTTTACTCCCAAAATGGGATCTGCGTTTATGTGAAAAGTCATAAATCGTACATGAAAAGTTGTTTGAAACTGAAATTAAGTATTTGTGATGAGTACATACCTGGAATGTTACAGCAACGTTTCCGCTGAAATCGATTGACCGAAAATTCCACCCATTTTCAAGGGTTCCTTAAAAATGGCTCTTAGGATGTTATTTAGGCTCGTTATATCAATGTATAATGGAGTAATGTTTAGTATTAGTTAGGTCTTATTCTCATTGAAATAGTCTGTCAGTGTTTAAACGGACAATTTTCACAATCGCTTTTCCGAAGTACCTTTAATCTTTTTTTTTTTTTTTTTATTTCTTTATGACATTTACAACTGTATTACATAAATACATCAAGTAAATTTGGACATAATTGATATAATGACATGAATACACTTGCTGAGTAACTACCCAATGGTAGCACTCTAATGATATGATTACATTAGGAGATCAAGGGGCCATCTTCTTTTCAGACGCCTCGGAGGGTTATCAGGAATTGAAGAGGAAGCAAGGTTAGAAACGAGAGGGTTGGGATGATTCTGAAGTTTATTATGGAAGGATAGGTATCTGGATTGGGCCAGATCTGAAACATAAGGAACATTAAGATCTTTATGGATAATTTTATTAGTGACAAAGTAAGGAGCATTGAGGATTTTACGAAGGATTTTGGATTGTAAGGATTGGATGCGAGAGGAATTCGATGGTTTAGTGGAGCCCCATAGCTCAACTCCGTAAGTCCAAATAGGTCTTATTATAGTCAAGTATATGAGTCTTTTGTAATTAATGTGAAGTTTAGAGCGTTTGTCTAGTAAGTGCTGAAGTAATCGGAAACGTCGAGCGGTTTCTTGTCGTTTCAGTCTAGTATGAGGATTCCAAGTTAGTCGTTTGTCCAGGTGGAGTCCTAGGTATCGGATTTGCTCAACAGGGATAAGTGGAGTATCATCGTAAAGGAAACTGTAGGACAGGAAGTCGTTGGTTTACGACGAAGGGTAAAGGTAATTTGGTGGAATTTATTGGAGTTTATTTTAATTCTCCAGTTTTGACACCATTCTTCTAGATTTATGATGTGTGATTGAAGCATTTGGGATGCAATTGCTGGGTCATTGTTCACTGATAGGATACGTGTGTCATCGGCATATGTGGTGATGACAGTGTTGGGACAGGTAGGAATGTCAGCTGTATAAACTGTATAGAGGATAGGACCTAGTATACTACCTTGAGGAACACCAGCGGACTGGGAAACCTTTAATCTTATATTTGCAGTATTAATCAAGTTTCTAGGATAGAATCCGGGGCGATGGCAGGTAAATTATTTATTCTATTTCGTCGACATTATTTAGGTCGAAAATTAAACGTCAACCTAATTGATACAGGACGCAAAGCTTATTAACCGGGGAAGTTTTTCTAAGAGCGGTGTAACTGTAGTACAGTCGAATGTTAATTTAAATTTATGGCTTTTTTATTAAAAGGAACTTAACTGAGTTTATTTGCTCAATAGTGCTCTTTAAATCATCAATGACAATGTCTGCTTTCATTTAAAGTAACTTTTGTCTTGTTTGTTATGGATCAATGTTTAGTTGAAAAATTAAATTTTTTTGTTATCGCTTTCTATTCAACAAAGAAAGTGATTTGCTAACTAAAACACAAACCTTAAATTTCCATTTTTTTATGCTGGGAATTGAGCATTTTTTTATATAAATATGATGTGTACTATTAACATTTTAAATACTTTTCTCTACTTACGGAACATCCTAAATATCTCTGATTTGAATCATTAAGCAAGACATGCGTTCCAATCTTTATGAAACTGTCATTTCTTTTTCTTCCCAAGTCCAGGGAGACCAAATGATTGGAACGGAATGTAAACTTACGGCCACCAATCGACCATCGGTTGAGGAATAACCCCTAGGTAATTGGAAGACAAAGATTGGAATTGGAATTGGGGAGTTGGTGTAGATGTGGAAGGCTACATCTATTTAAGAGTGAATTAGCATATATATCGGCTTTGAAGTTGATAGACGACAAGAGGGGGGGCGGCGGAGGGGGGATCTGTCTTGTTCACCTCTACCCTCCCCCCCCTCCATCCGCTCTTTTTATTAGCTCTCTTATAAAGATCTTTGTATTTATTAACTTGCTGAGCTCTCCACCCTTTCCCCTGGGATCGCTATTCACTCCAGAGGCTTCAACTCGAGACTTTTTTTTTTTAATAAATATTTTATTTGAAATAATAAAAAACAACCTTCTTTACTACTTTATTTTTAATTTACACTCAACCTTTCAGCCCTTATAGCACGTAGTACAGAACTCCTTTTATCAAATTATTAACATCCACCTAAAAAGTCGTGATTAGCTTCATCTTATCATAACCTACAAATTTTTGTCTTATTATTTTCAATAATGAACCATTGTAATCGACCAAAAAATTTAAAAAATTAACCCCCCTTCAAAATTTGAGGTTTTACGTTTCAGGTTACGTAGAATTCGAAAAACGAATAAAAAAATGTTTATCCGTCCGCCGTCCGAGCATTTTTTCCGAAACTACTGGACTGATTTTTTTCAAATTGGATTTAAAGTCAGAAGTCATCCAAGGATGATCCTCCTACAAGTCCTTAGTACAATAATCTTTCTTCAGTAAGTTCCGTTTAAAAAAAAGTCATATATTATTTGTGATTTTTTTTTTATTACACTTCAACTGTACTACAATTTCCCCACTTTTAGAAAAAAAAATTTCTCATTAAATAAGCTTTAAGTCCATATTAATTAATTATAGATTTATTAAGAAAAATTTTGAAATTCACCTCAAGTTCTATTCAGTCACCTAAAGGTACCGCTGGTTTCAACAAAAATTATTGCAATCAACTGTTTCAAAGATTTAATTTCTTGTTTTCCCGTGATGTGGGATGTATTGTAATAAACATAATTGCTAAAAACACAGTTTATTTATAAAAATTAAAAAAAATTAAGAATAATGATTTTTCAAATATTTTTAATATAAAGTGGTTACGTAAATATGTTTTTTCTTCTCTGACATAGAAATTAATATGTTTTTGTCAGTGGAAAAATTAATTTATATTATTAAAATTTAAGTTTAGAATAAACATACCTACAAAGATTCTCCTACATTGGCATTACTATTCGCCTTTTCCTTTCAAGATGTCGGCGGAAAAACTTGTGTTGATATAATCTGTAGTGCCTAAACGAATGTACCGATTTCAATCAAACTTGGCTAAAGTCTTCTTGTCGATGCCCTTTAAATTTATCCATATAACATACTTCAACGAAATGAAGTTGGAAAAAAAGTTACGAGGGGTGGTAAAATTAGATTCCGAATAACTCAAAAAGTATAAACTTTTTAGTTGATATCGTGAGTAGATTTTTCAAAGATATTTAAATTTCCTCAAAAATGAAGAAAGTTTCACCGAAATCATAGCACTATTAGTAAAGATATCGCGATTTTAAAATACTTTTTGGTTTATTGTTTTCAACAATGAGCCATTATAATCGACTAAAAAATTCAAAACCTTTACTCCCCTTAAAATTTTTTTATATATGTAACTATCAGAAATATACTGTTTATGATTAAATTATCTAATTTAATTAGGGACTAAAAACTCATAAATACTCATTTGCTTTCCATTTGAATCGCAAGATAAATTGATCTCTAAACCGGAAAAAATATGCTCTACAGAAATATAGGATCGATGGGCCTTTATAACCTCGTTATTTTTACATGTTTGGGAGTGGAGGTCACGACTCAAGAACACCCATTTGCTTTCCGCTTGATAATTTGATAATTTGATCACAAAATCGAGAATAAAGATATACTTAAAAAAATAATAAATAAATTGTGTCGTTTGGTTTGACGTCCACCACTAATGTTTCAAAATAACAAGCATATATGGGCTAAACGGCCCAACATTTTTGTACGCCATATTTTTTTTCGATTTTGTGATCAAAAGGTGACCTACAAAAATATTGGGCCGATTGGCCCATATAAGCTCGTTATTTTGAAACATCAGTGGTGGACGTCAAACCAAACGACACAATTTATTTATTATTTTTTTAAGTCTATCTTTATTCCCGATTTTGTGATCAAATTATCTGACGATTCAATCGGAAATCAAATGGGTGTTCTTGAGTTTGTAGTACCTAAATCCTAATTAAAGACAAATTTTGTCGATCTCCACATTGAAAACGCCCAAATTGCGAGAATTTCCGTAAATAAAAAAGTTTTTCATTATGATGTTGATAACAAATGACCCTAAATGTCGAGTCATTTGTTATGTTCGATACAAGAAGTGTCTGAAGCCTTCACAATTAGTACGGGCTTACTGCAGGGAGATGGACTGTGACTGCTCGAGAAGGTGATAAGTACCTCATTCGAAAATGGAGGGGTCCATGTCGGAATGTTTTTATTTTTTTTATTTTTTTTTTATTTTTATTTTTTTTTTATTTATTAAGTAATAATACAGTCTGCCACACTGAAGGGCATTGGTACTACGGCTATAGTATTCATTCACACAATATGTACATAAGAAAGGAAAAAAAAAAGAAAAAAAAATGTAAATAAAAAGATAAAGTAATATACAAGATAGGTAAAATAACAGATTAGCCGAATAATAACAAAATAAATAGAACACATTCACACCTATGTACAATAATGTCGGATTGTACCTTAAAATCCTTGGATATGCAGATGATAGCTCTCCTTAGAAGTAATCATGAGGATATTGATAAACTCGCTAAGACTCTGATAAGAGAAGCAGAACAAATCGGCCTACTTGTAAATTAAGACAAACTATACCATATATATATATATTATAACAACCCAACAATTCCTACCCAATGACAGAATCTGCGTCGAAGGTAATTTATGTAAGTCAGAGAAATATTGAATATATCCATTTATACAGACTCGTATTACGTAAATCATTCGTAACTTCATTTTAAAATGTTACACAATCTATTTACCAGTTTGTCATAGTTTTGTTTTTCAAATGTCTCGATTTTTCATTGTTTGAAAGTTGATTTCTCGTTTGTTCTTTTTTCCCTTCGCAGTTCTTTATTATCGAGATCAAAGGAATTACTTATTCAACCATACCTTGAATTTACCTAATGGAGTTGATTTTTGATGAACTCAACAAAACTTGAAGACTTTGTAATAACCTTCAGGAAATATAACTAATTGCACTTCCGCTAATTCCAAATTACCTCAGAGATCCTGTAGTGTTCAATCAAATGCTTCGAATGACTTTTGATCCGTCATTTAATATTCGTACCAAATATCACATCCGGAAGCTCTTGGTACATTAATAACTGCAAATTCTTGTTCTGTAATATCTAAATTGCTGTTTCAAAGCAGTATTTTCTGTTACAGTTCGTCTTTATTGTTAATATTAATACTAGATCAAGACAGCCCCTATGCAATCTTGGACTTGTTTTTGTTTTTTCACCCAGCACTAAACTTAACGATGCTTTTTTTTTTATATTTCCTTGTATATTCAAATATATCACTCGACCAATACATCTGTACAAATAATAATAATGTTCTGATTTCAAAATAATATTAATAATGTATAAATATATTTATAAACGTTTGGTTAGCGATTGCAATAATTTATATTTGAGTTTATTTTTCAGAATTCTGTATTGATTTTTGTTTTTGTTTACAGGTAAGACATGATCTATGAAGATGATGGTTATTTTGAACGAAACTGTTACATTATTAAAACAGCTTGCGTGAGTATATTATAAAGGTAACCTAATTATTTAATTTATACGTTTTGCAGAACGTTTACTGAGGTCTTGAGACCTACAAAACTCCATAATATCCATAATATAATATACTAAAGCCAAATTATCACTCACTGATTAAATTTAAATTATCACTGATTTAATTTCAGTTTGAATTTATTTTTCAACTAACGGAACTTTTTTTAAGAATTTCAACAAATACAAGTCAAACTTTTACCATAAACCTAGAACTTCATTACAAAAAAGTTCCCTAGTACTTAATTACAAAAAAAAGTTTCTTAGAACTTTTATTTTAAGAACTTTTTTCCTAAAAAGTTTCACAGAAACTGTTAAAATGGAACTATTTATAAAAGTTTTAACCACCGGTTTATATTTTATATGTTCCAAGATACAATTGGTTCGTTCTTGTACCTATGTTAGTTTACCATTTTTGTTGTTAACAACACCAATTTATAGGCATATCAAAGAACGAATCTCTCCTAATTAGTTACATTTCGATACAAACTATTGGAGTATTCCGACGTATGCCGACTCCCAATTTTCGTAGTGATTTATCTGACCTTAAATGTTAAAAGCACCCGGGACTGCCGTACAAACTCCGAAAATTCCTACCATCTACATACTTCCTTATTATCCGTTCCTACCTTACTGACAGATACTTTAAAGTAAATCACAACAATGTCTATACATCCCGCTTTTTCCAGTCTGCAGGTGTTCATCAAGGTGGTATCCTAGGTCCTATCCTTTACACAGTCTATAGCAGCTGACTTCCCAACTCGTCCCAACGCTGTCATCACCACATATGCTGATGACACATGTATCCTTTCAGTTATTAACGACCCATCTATTGCATCCCAAACCCTTCAATCCCACATCATAAACCTTGAAGAATGGTGTCAGAACTGGAGAATTAAAATAAATTCCAATAAATCCCATCAAATTACCTTCACCCTTTGTCGTAAACCAATGACTTCCTGTCCTTCAGTATCCTTTAACAACACCTCACTTATTCCCGTTAAACAAATCCGTTACCTAGGACTCCACTTGAACAAACGTCAAACTCGGAATCCTCATAGCAGACTGAAACAACAAGAAACAGCTTGACGTTTCCGACTACTTCAACACTTACTAGACAAACGCTCTAACCTTCCAATTAATTACAAAAGACTCATTTACATGACTATAATAAGGCCTATTTGGACTTACGGAATTGAGCTATGGGGCTCCACCAAACCTTCAAATTCCTCTCGTATCCAATCTTTCCAATCCAAAATCCTTTGTAAAATCCTCAATGCTCCTTACTTTGTTACAAATAAAATCATCCACAATGACCTTAATGTTCCTTATGTATCAGATTTGGCCCAATCCAGATATCTGTCCTTCCATAATAAACTTCATAACCATCCCAACCCTCTTGTTTCTAACTTTGCTTCCTATTCAATTCCTGATAACCCTCCGAGGCGTCTGAAAAGAAGATGGCCACCCGGTCTCCTAATATAGGCATATTATTAGAGTGCTACCGACGGGTAGTTTCTTAACATGTGTTTTATGTCATTATATCCATGTGCGAATTTACTAGATTTATTTTTTATACAGTTGTAAATATCATATAAATAAAAAATATAAAAAATGTTAAAAGCTCATTTAGCAACAACAAAAAAAAAAGTATCAGCCAACACGGCCAATATTTCTCGGCTAGCGAATGGATCACTATATCTTCTTTACTAGTTGTATCGAAATGAGGGGGATGAGCGGGAGATGAGATAAGGTATGAGGGAGGGGATGGGGGAGTGGAATGGCCGGATCCGGCGGGTGAAGATAGAAGGCCACCTCGACGATAGCCGTTGGAATATTGCCCGAAAAATAATGGAAGTGGAAGCTGGCCTTTGCCAGGGCCCATCACCTCTTTCTCATCCCAGTTTCGAGATATTCGATGAGTTTCTGATGTTACTTTATATGGGTGTCTTTTCCGTAGATGTGGAAGAGTGTGTATTATCAGCTATGCGCTAGAGTCCCTGATTGATGAACGATCTTCTTTTTTTAAAATTATTATTATTGAAATTTACAACTGCATTAAATGATAAATACAAGTATTAAATATGAAATAAGTAACATGACATGTACAACATGAAGAGAAACTACCCATTGGTAACACTCCTACTATTTATATTAGAAGGGCAAGGGTTATCAGGAATAGAAGAGGAAGCTAAATTGGAAACGAGAGGGTTCGGATGGTTCAGAAGTTTGTTATGAAGGATGGGTATCTGGATTGAGCTATATCGGAAACATATGGTACATTGAGGTCGTTATGGATGATTTTATTTGTGACAAAGTAGGGAGCATTGAGTATTTTACGAAGGATTTTGGATTGTAGGGATTGGATACGAGAGGAATTCGATGGTTTAGTAGAGCCCCAAAGCTCGATCCCGTAAGTCCAATAATAATAGGAGTCTTTTGTAAATAGTTGGAAGTTTAGAGCGTTTGTCCTGAAAGTGATGCAGTAGTCGAAAACGTCGGGCGGTTTCTAGTCGTTTCAGTCTGGTATAGAGGTTCTAAGTGAGTCGTTTGTCCAGGTGGAATTCTATGTACCGGATTTGTTCAACAGGGATAAGTGGGCTATTGTTGAAGGATACTGTATGACAGGATGTCATAGGTTTACGACGAAGAGTAAAGGTAATTTGATTTAATTCATTAGAATTTATTTTAATCCTCCAGTTTTGACTCCATTTTTCAAGACATGTGATGTGTGATTGAAGAGTTTGGGATGCAATAGATGGATCGTTATTAACTGATAAGAAAAACGTGTCATCGGCATAGGTGGTGATGACAGTGTTGGATTGGGCTGGGATGTCATCTGTATAAACTGTGTAAAGGATAGGACCTAAGATACTACCTTGAGGAACACCGACAAACTGAAATTTAATACAAAATAATCCCGCTTGGACTATAGTCGTTTTGGTCCGTTGTCCAGCATAATTGAGATAGGTTTTTCTTACTAGCCAAACCATACTTGTACTGTTTTATAGCACACTCGAAATGATTTATCTCTTATATAAGATAGATTTTGGATAACTAAGGTAATTTATTTAAATTATCTCACAATGGTTGACTAATACTATAGTATTCGTCTATAGACGAAACAAAGCCTAGTTTTTTATCCTCTTTATTTAATCTTCCAAGATTTTAGTCCAGCTAAGATATCGCATTAATCAGTTGTTGAATAATTATAATGATCTATATATTTATATATAATGTTAAAGTATTTCATTTCTTGAATGCACTGATTTGAGAAACTAACAATAAAAATTTTACTATATTTAGAGACAAAAACATGAAAAAAGAAATCGCGTTTATACTAAAATTGGGTGCTCCGCCAACAATAGGAAATATTCAAAGAGATGTTGCTAAGCCTAAGTTTCATGCATACCTTTTTTTTTTGTCTATTTATAAACATAATAATCTGTCACGTGGACAATAATTATAGTACAATTATAGTATAATTATATGAACACATTCACACCACATACATACTATGGTTCGATTTCACACCGAGAATAAGGAAATAAAGTTTTGTGTTTTTTTTTAAGTAATTCAGGTTTTTTTGTTAGATAGTAACCGTCAACTGATGGAGCCAATCTCGTATATATATATATATATATATATATAATATATATATATATATATATATATATACGAGATATATATATGTAAATATTAAAAGAAAATTTAATATTTTATAATAATCCTGTCAACATAACGACATCAAAACTGCAAGACGTGAAGGAATTGTGGGTTAGTTTTGTCTCGGCTTGCAGGCGAAACGACCTCAACATTACTACATTTTTTTTTCTTAGCTTGACCAATTTTTTTAGAGATTCTAAGGGATTTCTTATGTAATAAGCTTTAAGTCCATATTAATTTAGGTAGAGCTTGTTGCAGAATAGGTTGATATTCATCTCTAGTTGTGTAAAAATGATTTTTGATTCAATATTTTGTTACCCATAGAATAGAATAGAAAGTCAATTTTATTATTGGAGACAGTCCCTTAGGAAAAACAATATTGATTATTCAAATTAACATTAGATGTGGCCAAAAGACCTGTTTCTTTAAATAATGACTAAAATATAAGACAAGTATATACATAGCTATGAAGATATACAATATAAATGAAACTAGAAGAGCAATATGATTGCAATACTGCAAGGAATGTGAAATTAGTTTTACAAGTAAATCATTGTAATGGTTTTAATGAAAAAAAACAAACTAAAATAAATAAATATCTTATGTCTGTTCCTTAAATAAATACTCATAATGGCATTTTAAAAGTAGAAAAGTATTGCAATTTATATACAAAGACGTAAATTGAGAGAAGGAAAATAAAATATAAATATCTATCTACATAGGGGTGAGTGTGTCCAAGATTATTAAAAAAATGTAATTCATCTCAAAAAAAGTAACTTATAAATAGAAAAAAATAAAGAATTGAAAGAACAAGCATCATCTGTTCACAATGCTCTGTAATATGAAATATTTTCCATATTTATTACAGATAAAACACAATAGTAAATAAAAATGATTTATAAAGAAAAGTAAGACCTTGTTACATAATTAATAAATAGCCAAAAGGTATTGGAATAAGAGGGTTTTAAATGTGTCTAAAGATAGCGCATGGCGGATTTTAAGCAGGATGGAATTCGAGAATGTGGTGGAAGGGACAATAAAAGAGTGTTGAAATGAAAATGGAAAGGGATGTAAAGGTCAGAAGGGCAAGATCTAGTGGAGTGGGAGTAGATTAATGACTTGCAGAACATTGTATGCACAAGTACCTCTATTCCCAGCAAAATTATAAATTGTGTCAGCTCATATTAAAATGACTACAAATCACTAATTTATTTATTTGTCTATGAATTCGAATCTATTATAATAAACTAATTGCGAAACTACACTTATATTTATAAAAGAAAGTTGAAAAATATTGTTTTTTCAAAAATGTATCACTTAATGTGATAATGAAATAGTATTTTTACATAAATTACCGGAATTGGTCCTTATCGTATTAAGTGACCTACTAAATGTTCCTAATCCTGATAGTTACGTTTTCATTAAAATAATTCAAGCAATTGGCGAGTTTCACTATCATTTCTAGTTATAGTATGAGTACATTGTTAAAATGAAACAATTGTTACCGACAAAGTGGGTTTCATTGTCTTTTTAAGGAGAAATATAATTGAGATTGGTATTTCGCGCTTTTAAAAAACCTCAAATATAAATTTTCATAGCGAAAGAATTAAAATTGTTTGCCTTAATTTTTTACAGAATGAGCAAAGTGGGTTCAAATATTTTTTTTGAAATAACAATGGATTAACATCTTTATTTGCTGATAACTCAAAATATGCACGAATGTTACTGCTCAGTTTTCTTTTGTCAGTACATATAAAAGTTAAGGTGCGAATACATAAGAGTAGGGGGAAAAAAGTTGGAAATATGCCAATTCAATTATGTTTTCCTCAAATGTTCAATGAGATTACGGTTGAAAATCCACCACTTGGCTATATTTCTGGTCCAAGTTTTTATTTATAAATAAGAAATATTCTCAAGTTTATTATCTTTTTAAGAAATTATTTCTAAGAAGGGTGGTTAAGTGAAAGTTGGGTGATGCACCGCACCGGAATTTTATGTTTTAGTATAATGTGGATCTGCATAACGAGTCCACCGAACGTGTATTGCATACCCAGCTATCCATCGAATTATGCTAAACTGCTATTCATTTAATGTCAGGGCAAATCCGTTCCCTCCGATCCAAAAGCTCTTCCAGACTTATTTGGGCTAAACCACCCCTAGGAAAGCCAATAGTGCGTTTTTGCTTCAGATTTTCACTAGCATCAGCGTTAATATCTCCGCCCATTCAGGATTAAATCAAGTTTATGATAAATAGTTAACTTATGGAGGGACTAAAAAAAAAAAAAATTAGCAATGCTATTTTTGTTATTCTGGCAGTTTTTTTTTACAAGTTACAACAATGATCGAATTATTACTTTAACAGTATTATTATTTATTTCATAAGTTCCTCTCTGGTACTGTTATTAATTTTTTATAATGGTCCTTACATTATTATTAATAATATCATTTTTTACTTACACATATATATATATGTGTGTGTGTGTGTGTGTGTGTGTGGTGTGTGTGTGTGTGTGTGTGTGTGTGTGTGTGTGTGTGTGTGTGTATGTATATAATCAAAGTTGAGCAACGTCGAGCGTGGTTAGTACTTGGATGGGTGATCGCCCGATTTGTATATAATACTTATGCTTATGATAAAAATATATTTTCATTCAAGATTTGCAATGTTCTCTTGATATTTTTTATTTAAATTTACATTCGACTCAATGAGTCAATGAACTATTTAAGAAACGCAGTTAAAACTGTCACCTCCTCATTCAAGATATGATACCATCAATCGACAAATATATCAATCAATCGGTATTATTCCCAAAAACATGGAGTATTGACGTTAAACGCTTCTAGATCCCAGTTAATAAATATACAAACGTTTATTATTCACTGATAGATAGGATTCTGCTTTATGAATGAAAGGGGGATCTGTATGGTGAACCAGGGGCCCCATAATGCCATTATTTCTCCTGGAGCCTATTGGGGGGGAGGAGGGGGAATCTAATTTTAAGCCTCCTTCAGCTTGGATCATTGAGCTCTCACCTACCGCCTAAGTTTACCTTTCAATAGGCCTTCCTTTAACCCCTTACAAATTCTTATGATAAATTTATAATTAATTTGACATTAGTGACAATATAATCTTATAATGATTATAATCAAACAAGCTGAAAATATAGACAATAGGGAAATTATATATTTGTGACAATGTGAACGGTTTTTAATCATATAAGTTGTGGGTATTAAATAAGTAAACTAATGCTGTTAAATATTTCATTTTGATTTCGTACATATTTACTTCGGCAGAGGATCGGTCTGAGTGGAGGAATACAAGACATATTTAGTTATTGTCGCTTCCAATATCAAACTCTCCTCTATCCGTATAAAGCTCCATGCGGATCCTCCATTGTCTGAAACAGTACTGGAAGTATATTTCTGTTATCTCCTGCAGGACCAATATTTTGACCTTCAACAAAAAAAACAATCATTATTGTTTTGAACTTTGATTTACTCATTCGAGCTTTTTTGGCTCTCGGTGAAGTTGGGATAATGTATGGATTGACGCTTCTTTTCAAGATCATAAGTAAAAACCAGTATTCATCTATTTATATTAAAAGAGACAAGATTTGAGTTCTCTGAAGCTGTGAAAGAGAAAGCGGCATGCGTCCTGAAAGAGCTGACAGAAAATACCTCCCAGCACTGTTTCAGACAATGCAAGATTCGTATGGAGCGTTGTAGGGATAGAGGAGAGGTTTCCTAAATATGAGAAAATGTTGTAATCATCTTTGGAGTTTTTTTTTCTTTGGAAAATTCTGTTACTTCCTCAGGCTCTAAAACCAGTCCTGGAATAAGATAAAACAGCGCTCAAGAGATTTTAATGAGCTTGAATCACTGAAGTAAAAAAAATGTGTTGTAACTTAAAGTAAACTAAGTCAAGAAATATTTTTAAGTGAGAAACTTGTTCATAGTTGTTTTCAATCTTCGTAAAAAATCTTACTGATAATAAAATGTACTAATAATCCAAAAATTTCCTGGAACGTATTTGGATCTTTGTCTTCAGTCAAATCCATGTGCCGAATATATCACCAACTACTTTCGTTTTTTATGTAATTGATCGGGATCAAGCTGACTTCTATAAAATTACTCTTTGATGAAACCATATAAACTTCATCACAGTCCCCCATTACTCCCCCTTGTGGGTGCGCAAACGGGTGATTGTAAATTATAATACTATACAGTAGTACTAGGGAGAGATATTGCTTAATAGGTAGGACATCGTCTTCCAAAGCTCAAGATCTCGGGGCTAATCAGCTGTTGGCAGGTCATTTTTTATTCTGTTTCATCAGCTGTGGATCGACCCTGGGGTCGAGAGACCCAGCTTCTATAAAGTAAGTACTTTTAATTATGGGATAAAACCGGTTGAGCGTGGTCTCGTTCAAATCACCTTGCACAACCGTTGACCTACAAACAGTCCTTCCTTATATTGTACTGAACCAAATACCCTTCATGGGTATAGCTTTTTTTTTTTTTACATTAGTACTATTTGTTCGATTTGGCTCAATGTCTGAGATAAGTTATTGAACAAAGGATCGAATATCAATGTTATCAAATTTCATTCCCTTATTTTACTGAAGTATGCACAATCGTATGTTCCTTGAAACGCGTGTATTTCAAAAAAGGATCATTCGATTTGTCCTGAAGTTAAAGGAAATTTGTGAAAAATGTACAAATGGTCTGGTATCAGTTTCAATTTTATTTTGATTTTAAGAATTGGTGGTAAAATGTATCATTATGTAATACGTGTGATGTTTTTTTTTATTTTTAGTTTCCCTAAACCTCGGAAAAGCCTATTGAAGGAAGAGCAGTGGAAATGCTATGCTGCTCACGGAGATAAGTTTCTTATGAGACGAGTTATCCTTGGTTTACGATCCTTTTATAAGGAGTTTCCCCCGGCACTATAATCCTAACTGGGATAGAGTTATGGCCTTTTTCACATTTTTGTATTCAAATCAGGTTCGGCAAGTAGCCTTACTTACACCCTTTATGGTTGGAGAATCAAAGCACGCAGGTTTCCTCCCTTGTATTGCTCACTCTGATAAATATTCTATTCCGGAATAAGATTACTCTTAGTGATAGTTCTTCTGTTTTTAACAACATTTCACATTTTTTTAAAAATATTTTTAAAAAAGAAGGAAGTTTGAAATACACATAAAAGGAAGGCTCCTCTGAATATATACAGGATGAGGATGAGGATAACATATATATATAGAGAATAAATGAGCATATATATTGAAATGTTACGTTTTGGGGTGTTAAATTTTATACGGGATGTCACTGGATCATTATTGATAATAATTACCCAAAAATGTTTAATAAAAAATTAATATCAAAAAATCAGTAAAATAAATTTGTATCTATAATATATTGGTTGGTCTAGAATTAATTAATTGGATTTCTTTTCTCAAAGGCTGGTTTGTGTTTATCATGCTTTCCAATTACCTGATCATCATGATATATATGGGTGGCAGAATTAAAATAACTTTTACTAACAAACTTAATTTATTTCAATGCTTAATAAAGAATATATACAGATTATATTTACAATAATTACAAATTATAGTTAAATGAATCAATGAAATCAATAATGAACTGTGAAGGCATGATTTCAGATGGACTGTCTTGAGAATTTATCGTCATGAAATAATATAACATTTTTAAATTTATTGTTGGGAATAAAACTTATCTATTGTTTATGAAGTGGTGTGGTTGGTAGATTCCATCTGTGCATCATCTGATCCGTGGTCATCTCGTCATGGTTCAAAGATCTGCCAGGATCATGGTCTATGTAGGGACAAAGGGGTATATATTCTAGAAGGAAATTTAATTATTCGAAACTTTCTTCTGCTTGACTTAATCCTTAAATGAAGCAATCAAAAGTTAGCTAGTTAAATACAGTAAAAAACATGAGGTAATTTTTTTTTCCAAAATAGTGATAGCTGAGGACGGATATCTCGGGAACTAAGCGAGATAGCAAAAAAATGTATTTAATCAATGATATTGAAAATTTTACTATGTCCCCAAGTCAAAAATTGTGTTGCCGCTATTTCCTTCTACAATCATTCATTAAATAGACTATTTGGATATCGTCGAATATGGTGATGAAAAAATGAGACTGTACAAAAAGGGTATTCTCCTATATTTAAAAAAAAATACACGGTCTACCTATTGTACATAATTAAATTATGCATAAAAATATATATTATGTAATATAAGTATTATGTTACATTATATATATATATATATATATATATATATAATATATTATATATATAATATATATATATATATAATATATATATAATATATATATATTATATTATTACGTAGATAAATATTATTATACCTAATTAAAATATATTATTATGTATATGAACATAATAAATAATTAAAAAATATAGTATAAAAACCTTTTTTGTACAGTCTCATATTTCTATACTTTATATGTTACATGAAGCTTTTGGTGTCTTGCGCCTTATTCATCTCTTTCTAAACTCGATCCATTCACTTAGGATGTGGTCCAGTTTGGTGCAAGGTACCGAAAGCTTCATGAAACGTATAAAATATATTTAAAAAATGTTTAAAAATGAATTTTATAAAAAGAGTCTACCTATTATACATAATTATAAAATATATTAAGTTTTGATGCATCCCAGATCTTGAAACTTCTTCCTCGAAAAGCCATCCTATTCCTTACTTTCATATATAATGCTGTACTCCGATCCACATATTTCCCTGATCCTTGGAAAATATCTATTGTCAAAATGACAATAGATAACAAACCCAAAAAGCCACCAGAATATCCATCCTCTTACCGTCCCATCTCTCTGTTACCCATCATGGGAAAAATCCTGGAAAAACTAATCTTAAAACGCCTGTACCCAATCCTAGATTCTAATCACATAATCCCAGATCACCAATTTGGATTCCGCTCCTCCCATTCCACTATACAGCATCGTGTGGTAGACGTAGTATCCTCTGCATTGGAGCGCGGTATGTACTGTACGGGAGTCTTTCTCGATGTTGAACAGGCGTTTGATAGAGTTTGGCACCCGGGAATGCTGCACAAACCCCGAAAATTCCAACCATCTACTTACTTCCTCATTATCCGTTCCTACCTTGCTGATAGATACTTTAAAGTAAATCACAACAATGTCTATACATCCCTTTTTTCCCAGTCTGCAGGTGTTCCTCAAGGTAGTATCCTAGGTCCTGTCCTTTACACAGTTTATACAGCTGACATCCCAACCCATCCCAAACACTGTCATCACCACATATGCTGATTACACATGTATCCTATCAGTAAATAACGACCCATCTATTGCATCCCAAAACCTTCAATCCCACATCACAAACCTTGAAAAATGGTGTCAGAACTGGAGAATTAAAATAAATTCCAATAAATCCCATCAAATTACCTTCACCCTTCGTCGTAAACCAATGACTTCCTGTCCTTCAGTATCCTTTAACAACACCTCACTTATTCCTGTTGAACAAATCCGTTACCTAGGACTCCATCTGGACAAACGTCTAACTTGGAATCCTCATACCCGACTGAAACGACAAGAAACAGCTCGACGTTTCCGACTACTTCAACACTTACTAGACAAACGCTCTAACCTTCCAATCAATTATAAACGACTCATTTACATGACTATAATAAGGCCTATTTGGACTTAACGGAGTTGAGCTATGGGGCTCCACCACACCTTCAAATTCCTCTCGCATACAATCCTTACAATCCAAAATCCTTCGTAAAATCCTCAATGCTCCTTACTTTGTTACAAATAAAATTATCCATTATGACCTTAATGTTCCTTATGTATCAGATTTGGCCCAATCCAGATATCTGTCCTTCCATAATAAACTTCATAACCATCCCAACCCTCTTGTCTCTAACCTTGCTTCCTATTCGATTGCTGATAACCCTCCGAGGCGTCTGAAAAGAAGATGGCCACGTGATCTTCTAATATAGACATATTATTAGAGTGCTACCAATGGGTAGTTTCTCAACATGTGTTCCATGTCATTATATCCATGTGCGAAATTACCAGATGTTCTTTTTGTATACAGTTATAAATATCATATAAATAAATTAAAAAAAAAATTTTTTGATGATTTAAAAATCTTTATGATAATTAAAATATTATCGTTAATCCAAATAATTAATTACTACTTAATTAAAATTCATATGCTCCTATCGTGATTCATTTCATAATTACTCAGGACGACAAATCTTAAATTTTTCCCATTTAAAAAAAATGCTGGCTGTACTATTAAGTTGTGTCAGAGATAATCTACTTTATAAAACCGATGAGGTACGTGTCCGGCCTGTGGAGTGGGTTGAGGATCTTGTGGGGGGGGGGACTGTTGGGAGGGAAGGGAGCCGTGCTTGAGATGTCGGACACAGGAGAGCTAGTGCTGATAATTGAATTTGTCCGTTCCTTTATTGAGGAGCGATTTATTGGCGCCTTCTCTAATGGCCAAAATAAAGCCCCACCGCTACCATCGGCTACGCTTGATAAATAGCATTAATAAATAAAGGATGCTACGTCTGCAATAAAGGACTTTTTTTTGTGTGTGTCTCTTCTTTTTGTTTATTCAGGACGTTGCGCTAAATGACCGAAGCCTATTGGTACCGTTATTTCAGGATTGCTTCCCGGTGAAATTTACAGCTTCCATTCTGGATGGCTATTTTTAAGCGGCATTATAAAATAGTTTTTTTTTCTTTTTTTTTATATATCAATAATGAACCTTCGTAATCAACCAAAGGGAAAAAAAATCAACCCCCTTTTAGGTTTTACGTTTCAAGATACTTCGAATTCAAAAATCAAAAAAAATTCCGTGCATCCGCCGTTCGGGGCTTTTCTCCTAGATTACTGGACCGACTGTTTCGAAATTTGGTATCAATGTCAAAAGACACTTGAGGGTTATCCTCGGAACTCAACATTACCATCCACCTTTTCTTTCCCAGGTGGTGGCCGAAAAACCTTTGCCGTATCGTCTATAGCGCCTAAACCGATGTAGTGATTTGAATGAAACTTGCCCAAAGTCTTCTTCTGAAAACCCTTTAAATTAATGTTTAAAACATACTTCACCGAAAAGATGCTGATAAAAAAGTCACGAAGTATGGTTAAAAAAAAAAAAGATTCATCGAAGTCAGAGTAGTAAAGATTTCGCGGTTTCTTTCTATTTTTTTTTATTTTTCATAATCAATCTTTCTAATCGACCAAGGAAAAAAAAGAGTTAACCCTTTCAAAATATGAGGTTTTACATTTCAAGAAACGTGGAATTTAAAAAAAAAATCATCATTCCACCGTTTGCGCCTTTTCTTCGAAACTGCTGTACCAATTGTTTTGAGATTTGGCATCAATTTCTAAGGGCACTTCAAGATGATCCTCGGATTTCTGCATTACCATCCACCCTTTCCTTTTAAGATGGCGTCTGAAAAACTTTTATCGCTATAGACTGTAGCGCATAAACATATTTATCGATTTAAATACAACTTAAAATAAAAGTTTTAAGCCTAATCTTAAAACTCTTAATATAAAATATAAACACTTATAAAATATAAAATCTTCTTTTCCAAGTCTTTAAATTTATATATATAACATACTGCACCTGAAAGAAACTGTTAAAAAAAATTACAAGAAAGGAAAAATTATATTTCTGAATAACTCAATAATTATAGATAGAAGTTTACGAATTTTTCTAAAAAAAAAAAAATGAATCCCTGAAATTGGACGATTTGTATTGAATTGGTGAAGAGATAAATATTTACCACAAGTTTTACTGAAAATCTGATCTCTTTTTTTTTTTTTTTTTTTTTTTTAACTTACTGAAATTTTCTTACTTACTGAAAATTTCTTAATGTCTGTTTTTTCTTTTTGATCTTCTCTCGATAACAAGAGAAATACAAAAAAAAGTTGGGCTTATGCCGTCATTAGTTAAGTTAGATAATTGTGTTTCTCAGAGTTTGTGAAATGTCTAACCGCACCTTTATACCTACTGAAGCAATCGAGGTTGTTTTATATATTTCTTAACATATACAAAAAATGAAGAAAAAAACATTCTTCAGCAGGCCAATAATATTATCAAATACCTTTTATTTATTTTTTGGGTGGCAAGGAATGTAGTGTGACATTTGATACACAACTATTAGAAATGACATACCTTTTCGTAATAATTTGCAGTGTTTCTTAGCTGGCTTCCACTTTGAATATAATTATTATATGAAATTATATCCAGCGTTATCTGGAAATGAAGCGACTTGGCAACTTCTGGATTTTTCTTATCCCCCTCCCTCACTTCTCTCCCACCTCCCCATACCATGATGAAGAAGGGGTGAGTTATCTTTGCCCGCCCAGGCGGCCCCCGAGAGAATGGGAAGGATCTTTAGAAAATGGGCGATCTCGTCCTTCCCCGAGTCCCTTTCTTAATCTGTAATTATTTCATTGTTTTCTAAATGAGGCGGCGTTAGTCCACTTCTTAACAGTAATTTAAACATTTCAAAGCTCTTTAGCGCAAAACATTGTTCTAGTTTCTTGATTACTCTCATTCTAACCTCTTTTTTTTTCCTTTTTATTTAAATGTTTTATTTTACTCATTTTTTATCATGATAAGAAAATTATTTAATGTTTGTTTTATTAGTCAGCATAATTATAATAATGTGGATTTTTACATTAGTTAGAAGGAAAAGAAACCTGAAAGAAAATATAAATGAATAGAATTTCTGTTACTATACATAACATTTATTATTAAATAATTTATTTTTTAATAATTTCATTTCCTCAAAAACTTGTATAGTATTATATATTTTTTTTGACATTTTATTTTCGCTGTTGTTGCTCAAGGTAGCATCCTCGGTCCCACCTTCTACACAGTTTACGGCACGTGTTTTTTATCTGTTAATAATAATCGGCTTATTTCCAAACTCTTCTATCACATATCATAAATCTTAAAAAATAGTCTCGAAATTGGAAGATTAAAATTAATTCCATAGAATACTATCAAATCACCTTTGCCTTACATCGTAAACCAATGACTTCCTGCCATGCACTATACTCTAATGATATTCCACTTATCTTGTCGAACAGATCCGCTACCTAGGACTCCATCTGAATATCCCATTATTAATAATATTAATAATTAATGCCAAATCGAGCCATGTTATAATACTATCTTATAAGGACTTAAGGATACATTTAAAGTTGCAATTAATCTCTGATAATCACCCTTAAAGTAACATTTTAATTAAAATCTTATTAATTAAAAAATATATTCCTTCAAAACGAATATTACTTATGTTAGTATAGTGGTGCATTTCAAGTTTTTATAGCAGTATTAGTAGAAGTAATGCCTTCTATATAGTAAACAATATATTATATTTTAATCTAATATGAAGTAACACATTTCATATAGTAAGTCATGGTTAGTCTTGAAACGTTGACTTGCTAGTATTTGAAAAACGCAAGCCTTTTTTGGAGTCCTGCAGTAACCCAATAATAGGCTTTATGCCCTGAGATTTTGTTGGTATTAATTAATCCCACTCGTGTCTTGAAATTTAATTAATCGATATCGTATCTAGTGGATTGCTGTTACTGTTATAACTAGAGCGGATAACCGAATCGCCGATAGTAACTTATAGCCGAGGTCTCTAGTTGCATGTGGATGAATGTGATTGGTTGGCAGATGATACCTTCCCTCCGGGGCCTTTGTAAATGATCTGTTCTACCGATATTGGAGATGCTCGCTTTATTAAAGTCAAAACGTCCTGTTGTTGACTCTGGAAGCTAAGTGGATCCGCGACAACGCATCTCTCTGTGTCAAACATTATTGCGAATCAATTCCCATCTAAATTACTTTTTCCAAAACCGAAGAGTTGATAACTGAGAGAGGTTGTTTACTCCATCAACTTTTTATTGAAAAATGTTCGCTCTTTCTTTTTGTCAATAAATTCAGTATGCCTTATATTATCGGTGTATTATATGTTTTTTTGCAAATCGATTAATGATTTTTAAAAAATCTAGTTTTTAACAGGACAACTCAACCATTGTCTCAACAACTCACGTGAAATTTGAATTTATATCTTACAGCGTCGTAAACCAAAGACTTCCTGTCCTACAGTTTCCTTTTACAATACTCCACTTATCCCTGTTGAGCAAATCCGCTACCTAGGACTCCACCTGGACAAACGACTATCTTGGAATCCTCATACCAGACTGAAACGACAAGAAACCACTCAACGTTTCCGATTACTTGAGCACTTACTAGACAAACGCTCTAAACTTCCAATTAATTACAGAAGACTCATATACATGACTATATTAAGGCCTATTTGGACTTACGGAGTTAAGCAATGGGACTCCACTAAACCATCGAATTCCTCTATTATCCAATCCTTACAATCCAAAATCCTCAATGCTCCCTACTTTGTTACAAATAAAACCATCCATAATGGCCTAAATGTTTCTTATGTTTCAGATCTGGCCCAACCCAGATACTTATCCTTCCATAACAAACTTCAGAATCATCCCAATCCTCTTGTTTCTAACCTTTCTTCCTCTTCAATTCCTGATAACCCTCCAAGGCGTCTGAAAATAAGATGGCCCCGTGATCTCCTAATGTAGACATATCATTAGAGTGCTACCATTAGGTATCCATATGTCACCTCATTATATCCATATATTCAAATTTACTAAATGGATTTCTTTAATACAGTTGTAAATATCATTAAGAAATAATAATAATAATAAAATCTTACAGTGTTCACTTTAGTCGCTCAACCAGACAAAATTTTCTATATGTCGCCATTTTGTTTTTCCTACGACTTAGGACTTTTTACGGAGTCGAGTGATCAGTCTTACCTTCGCCATATTGTATTTTTTTTTTTTTTGAGATGAAAGTCATGTGAGGCTTTGTATGTGGAATAACGTTACCTTTAAGCCACTGTTTTTACTACTACCTTCATTTACTATCATGCTATGGGTTTTTTAGTCACTTGACCTTCTTGTTTTCATTATTCCAATTTCTGTTTCGTGTGTGCTTTAATAAGTGGTATGTTTATGAAAGTTTATTTTCTAGCTGGGGAAGATAATATTTTTATTCAGTTTAATTTTTCCAACCACGCGGTTGAGTGAGTAGCACAGGGATCTGGAGTCTCTCGCCAGATTGTAAATAATGTATGCCGGTTTTGATTTTTTAATTTAATTATCTTTAAGTTATTTTATTTTTATTTATTGTATACACTTTTATTATTATTTATTTAGTATTTTCTTTATGTTTATTTTATTTAGTTATATGTTCTGTATATATAGTTTGAATGTTGTCTTATCTCGCTTTAACTATTGTCTATGTGATAGAATGTTATATTACTCAATATATATATATATATATATATATATATATATATATATATTTCAAGCAACTCTTAATTCTCCGTTTCTAAAATAACCAGAATGAAAATAATATATGTATTCTTATTCTGATTATTTTGGTATCAAACACCTTGATTTTTTTTTCCTATCTTTTATAAATAAAATAAAAAACTGTAAAGTTAGGTGATAGTAAATTTTTATTCTTATCGTCAGTGCATCATTATTGGAAAATAAGGTTGAAAACTAGCCGTAAAAAATCTTATTTCTTTTTCCTGATCTAAATAATTGAATTATTTTAATTCAAATTTATATTCCAGTGCCCAGTAATCCTCAAGATGTGAATTTATAAATTCCGTTCCCTTAAGACTCTTACCGAGTTAAGACTTTCCCATATCATGATCTCGTTCTCACTAGGTAAACTATAAAAAGTAGAGTTTGTTCATAAGGCGAGTTTCTCTTGTGTTAACTTTTTACTGTATAGTTTAAGTTAGCCGTGTCTAGGTCAATATGCTTCTTTCACCGTGTTTCTAAGAAGATTTAGTTGTTCCTCCGTAAGTTTCCCTAGGGATACTTTTATTAAATAAAAAAAAATTAAAAAACAGACTTTTTCTCGAAATTAAGGAATAATTATTTCGGATAGTTTACTACATCTTCCTTATCTTGGAGTCCTATTCTATTATTCCTTAGTTTTTCGAATACTCTCAGAAATTCATAATTCATAAATAATGGTTCGATGTGCCTTGCGCTGCATCTATAGTATGCAAAGAAGTATCATAATAAATGGCGCCCAAACATATTCATTAATATATGATATTCATAACTTTCCTTAAAATCAAAACTCAATTGATATCAACAAATATAGTAAGAATTAGCGGTTTACGTCAAAATTAAAGCTTATTTTATTAGAGAGATATATAGGTATGCCTGCATCTAAGATGTTTATTTTCATTACTTTTTTTTTTAAAGGTAATTTTAATTCTATTTTATTCATTTATTGTTATTCTATTATTACTATTATTTTTATTTTCTTCCTTCACTATGATATTTTATTTTGTTCTTTTATAGCTTTATATTATTTGAAATTAGCTTTTTTTTCTGTTTTTTTTTTTTTTTTTGTGAATATGGTGTGAATGTGCTCTCAGAACTATATTATAAATGTCCTTTATTGAGAACTAAAAAAAAAGAAAAAGATAAAGAGGTAATTTTTATAATTTTCTATACCTCATATCACTAAAACCTCATATCATTACTGTTGTAGTAAAGAAGGATCTATTGTAGGAAATATTAAAACCAATTTTTGTTCAAGAAAATGTATTACTAAAGCAGAAAACAATTAATATAAAATTTAATATTTTTGGAAAAAAAAAAAGAAAAGAAAGAAACCTGCTAATCAAAGATAATTTTGTAATTTCTGATAATAAATTTTAGACCTCTTGATTATAAATTTAGTAATATACATTTTCAATTCCTTGTATTAGCAAAAATTAGCAATTAAACATTAAATTGAGATCATTTCCAGAGATCCAGGTTTTGAACGTTGTTGTTGAGTTCGATCCCACCCGGTTCGGTTAATATTTATTTCTCAGCGGTTATTATTTTACATTATTTATTACATGAATAGGATACATCCTAGGTGACAGAAGAAAGTAACAATAACTTTGCGACAGTTAATTGTGATTATTTTTGCTGAAAACACTGGTACTTTGAGGACCTGTCTGTAGAATTTCAAATTGCATAATTATTTGAAAAAACTTTTGGCGAATCTCGCCTCATTTTGTTGCTTATAAAGCAGTTCACTAAAAGTGAATGATCTGTAGTCCAACAGGAGACTCACGCAAAATTTCAAACTATCCCTTAATTTACTAAAATTAAAATTAAAAATACTAGTTTCTTGACTGTTAATAATATATATTTTCTGTGGATATTGAGATTCAACAAAACAAATCACATTGTTGTTTTAATATTCACAAATATTATTTATGTATACTTATATGTGTCGGTGGTTTATTGTAAATACATAAACTGTAAAATACACCTATTTTTTTATATAGGTTAATATTCAAATATGGTTTTGTGAATTTAAACTTTATTTTTCGATATAAAATCACTGTAAATGCATCGAAATGACACAAATCCTTTTATATATATATCGAATACAGTTACAACAAGATTACAATTTTTTGAGTCCACAAAGGGATTAATTATTTAAAGTAATGAAATGTCTTTTTTTTTGTGATAAACATACTACATCTTAATTAATTAATGGACAAGAGGACTGTTGGTTAATAAAAATAATATATAACATATTAATATATTCATAAATATAATTTTTAACTGGATTACTTGTTTATTGATAAATATTACAATCTGTCTCAATAAAGGACATTTATAATAGAGTTCAGAGAGCACATTCACACCATGTTTACAAAATTAAAAAATAAATAAGATAATTTCAAAATAATATACAGCGAAACAAGAACAAAATAAAATATAATGAAGGAAGAAAATATAAATAATAGTAATAATAAAAAAAAAATGAACATCTTAGACGCAGGCATATCTATTTACAATTGGTCATGGGAACTCCGAACCAGACTTGTCCCCCACTTGTGGAGGGAAAAGCGAGGCTTCAGGAGATCCTTGCGCTTCTCCCTCAACCACAGACACTCATGACTTGAGTGGAGAATCTGGCCATTACCAGAACTCCAATATGAACCTGTCACTTGTATAAAAATTGAATTTTAGCTTATCAAAAAAATAAAGTAATAATATAAAGGTTGTAACCGATGTTACAAAAGATCACGGGGCCACTGCCGTTTTAACCTGCCAGGAGGATTGTAGGGATGGGTGATGCTAGATAGGAACTGTGCTACGTAATTAGGGTGATGGGTAAGGTTCTGATGAAATTTGGAGAATTTGATTGGGGTAAGATCAAGAATAAATGGAATATTAAGGTCATTATGCAAGATGTTATTGGTGACATTGAAGGGAGCATCGACTATTATACGGTGAGCTTTTGACTGGAAGGAATAAATGCGTTTGATGTTAGAAAATTTGGTTGTCCCCTTCAGTTCTAGTCCGTAGGTCCAGATGGGTTTAGTATTGTCTTGTATATCAGTAGTTTGTTTTCAATAGAAAGTTTAGATTTTCTATTAAGTAGTCTATATAGCTGGCCATAACGTCGGTGAAGTTCCTGTCTTTTCAGTCTAGTATGCGGATTCCACGTTAGTCATCTGTCTAGGAGAAAACCAAGATACCTGTCTGTGTCGGAGAATTGAAGCTGGATAGAATTAAAGTAAACTGGTGGACAGGAATTACGACGAAGGGTGAAGGTTATATGTTTACATTTCGATTCATTGGCTTTGATGAGCCATTTCTTGCACCAATGTTCAATCAAGGATAGGTGCCGTTGCAGGTTTATGGACGCTGTTTTAGGATCTGAGTTAGAAGATAGGAAATCAGTGTCATCAGCGAAAGTTGTCAGGAGTGTATCGGGATGGACGGGAATGTCAGCAGTATAGATGATGTAAAGGATGGGACCCTAGACGCTGCCTTGAGGAACTCCAGCCTCAATTGAGTAGCAGTCGGAAAATTCTGTACCACAGCGAACTAGAAAGGAGCGGTAGGAGAGGTAGGATTGGGTTATTAGATATAAGGACTGTGGCAGGTGGGATTTGAGCTTGCAGAGCAGTCCGACGTGCCATACCCGGTCAAAAGCATGTCCAGAAATGCACTCGAGTAAAACTGCTTGTTTTCTAGGGCTGAGGATATGTGGTCAAAAACTCGGAGTTCTTGTTGTAGATAGATAGATAGATAGATAGATTGAAAGTAAACTTTATTCTGGGACAAGGTCCCTTATGAATAACAGATATGAACAAAAAAATTAAAACTACATATGGCCAAAAATTACATTAATAAATATTAAAGAATATATACAGTATCTTCAGTGACATTAAATTAAAACAAGTAAAAATAAAATAAAATTTTGAGAAAAAACGAAATAAAAAAAAACATTATTTAAATGAAAATAAAAATAAAATAAAATAAGCATGGGTTGATTTTTAAAATTAAGACTCAATAAATGTTGTACGGTAGACTGTTAGGAACGGAATCCAAATTGATGAGTAGGGATTTTTCGGAAATCTATTATGGGTAGGATTCTTTTCAGTAGAATCTTTTCAAAAGTTTTTGAAAGAATTGGGAGTAGGCTAATTTGTCTATAGGATGGTGTATTATTGGGAGGCTTGCCTGGTTTCAGGAAAATGATGATGATTGAATGTTTTTCATAAGAGAGGGAAGTGGGTAGTTCGCAGGATACAATTGTATATATGCGTTAGAAATATGATGACTTTGGATGGTAGTTGTCGAAGGATCTGTGGGGTTAGAAGGTCGTATCTAGAAGATTTACGAGGAGTGATTTTGCGTAATAGGTATTTGACCTCAGAGGAATTAACTGCTTTAGGTGGTAATGAAAGTGGGATGGGTGAAGAAAGGAATTCTTCTACTTTTACTGTGTGGGTAGGATCAGATTCTAGATGGGGAGTGAAGGCATAGGAAAGGTGGTTGGCAAATTCCTCGGCTTTGTCTACATCAGACGCTGCCCAGGTACCATCACCTCGACGAAGGGGATGGGAATTATGATGCTATTTTAGGATTTTTTTGGTGACATTCCAGAGGAAATTATCATGACCAGAGAAGAAGCTGAGGTAGGAGTTGAAGGTGGCTAATTCTTGTTTTAATTTTTTACAGTAATAATTGCGGGATCTCTGGTACGTTGCCATAATAATCTAGCACAGCGTTTTATATTGATTAGGTCAAGGAGGTGTTGGGGTAAATTTGATTTCTTAAGGATTTTTGAGGAATGGTCAGGAGAAGAAGACGTCCAGACTGCTTCCTGGATTTCAGTGGTAATGGAACGGCATTGTCCAGGTCTTCGGGGGTTTTTAGGGTTGCTCTGGAGGTCAATTTTATCGGAGAGGATTTGATGAAAGTGTTTCCAGTTAACTGGGCCTCTGATGAAGGATGGTGGAGAGGGTTTAGGAATAGGAGCTAATGATACTTGGAATATTAATGGACTGTGGTCTGAGGAAATCTCATCAAGACATGCAAGGGAATGGTGGAGGGTACCTAAACCATTATGGATAAAGAAATCGAGGATATCGGGATTACGGTTAGGATCAGTGGGCCAGTAGGTAGGAGAGTTGGGGGAAAGGAGGTGAAAACGTTGGGAATTGAGTGCAGACAGCATTGTTCGGCCACGAGAATTTGTGGTTCTGGAGCCCCATTGTTGGTGCTTAGCATTTAAGTTTGCGCCCAGGATGAAATGGTGTCCTAAGGAATTGAGGAGGGAACTGAACTGGGTATTAGAGATGGATTGGTTTGGAAGGCAATAGGCTGATGCAATGGTGGCAGGAAAGGAAACGGTTTTGATTACAACTGCATTGGATTGTAGGAAATCGTGATCAGGCAATGGGAGTATGTGATGAGAGAGAAATTTGTGTACGATTACAGCAGTACTGGCATGCGCTCTACCGTCAGGATGGTCTGTCCGATACGTTAAATACTCTGGTATTTTCAAAAACAATCGAGTTTCTGTAATGAGGGCTACATCAGTGTTCTTGTCTAACAGTAGGGTTGTTAGTTAGTCTCATACATTCAATTCCATAAATTATGGAAAAGAAGACCTATGTCACTGTCACTGGACCGGTAATTTGTCACTGTTCCAATGGCGTCACTGGAAACGTCGGAACAGCAACAGATTTTTCCCGGACCACTGACTAGAGAGGTCACAGTTTTGTGTGGGTTCTTTATGGGTAGGAAGGTAACGACAACAAATTTCGTTATAGTGATGTTGTCATTAAATTCCTACGGTCAACTCAAGAGTCATTTCGGCAGGTGAAAGTGCCTCGAATATTCATGAATGCGAGAGTAAGCGTTATATGACATCCCATCTTCCTAAAATTCATCTAATACCAAGATGTTAGTCGTTTATATTCAAACAATGATGCCATGTCCTTATGATAATTACATATATTGCTGTATATTGAAACATATTATTGCAAACAAACACTAAATTGCTTCATTATTATTTTCAAATGAGAATCCAGTTATAACTTTTATTGCCAGAGGTCGCTACTGCTGCGCAATAGATGGATGGTGAATTACTTGAAATCTGAATAATTACTTTAAATCTGTGTTCCACATTACGCCATAATATAATACTATCTTATGGACTTTAGTGTGCATTTAAATTTGTAATCTTTCTCTCTTTCCAAATAATATAAACAATAAAATAAACCTCAAATATGTCTCCCCAGTTGCTGACTTTGTATTATTTCTTTTAGGTTCTGTATAGAACCTGTCACTAAACATAGAATTGTAACTTGTAGTAGATAGAATACAGTGTTTAATAATGATATGATGTATTTTAAAACATATATATATACTTAACTTATATAATCTTTAGTATACTATCTCATCTTTTTCATTTTACAAAAACAAGAAAGTAATACATCAAACATGTCACCAGTTGCTCACTTTTTGTTATTTCTTTTAGATTCTTCATTGAACCTGTCACTTGTATAAAAATTGAATTTAAGCTTATCAAAAAAATAAAGTAATAATATGAAGATTAAAAAAGTTATTAAAACATAGGTTTATTCCAGATGTTTGGAATCAAATGATATAAAAATAAGTTTAATATTAAACCTATCTATCTCTAACTTTACATTGAGCTTTTTTATTCTAAAAATATTGACATTCATATTCATATTTATTTACTTAGTCATTGAATATAATCAGTTAAAGTAGTATTCTTTGTTGGACTCTAGCAATAATGCTGAGACATATAGCAAACAATCTTTAAGCTGTAAAGTAAACATTCTTTTTCAATTTTTAATTTTAATTGAGTGAATTGATTATAGAACCTAAGAAATAATACCATGTGAGCAATCTGAGAGACTTGTTTGATATTTCATTTAATTGTTTTTGTAAAATGTTAGATAATGAACAGGAGAGTGTATTACTCCCAAAACATAAAAATTGAAATACTTAGAAAATTATTATATTTTTTTTCATTTTCACTAGTTAGTACATTTTAAAGAGTAAAAGAATATAATGAAAGTTTAAGCATAAAAGCTATTTTTCTTAAAAAGGTTTGTATAGGATACTGCAAGACATTGTTTAATAATACCATTGATATAACATATATTTAATATCATAGAATATTTCTTTTTGTATTATCTTGATAATATAGCTGGTGGGTGTACCCGAGACATCAGTATTTAAGAAATAGCTACATTTTTAGCCATACAAAAAGTAAATGGTTTAGTTTCATATCTAGTGCCTTTAACATTGTTTACTTACCCGCGTCGCTGAGTAGTGACCTCTATCAGATTAAATTCTCACTAATTTACAGAAACAATCATTATTTAACATATTCTCGCTATTTATCACAGGTACAATTTATCTAAATATCAATGTGTGTGTTAGTATCATAAAATCGTGATATTTTTGTTTAAATCCCAATGATGAGGTCTTGCTTGTTAATGAATGGTTAAATATTTGGTATGCCTTATAGTTTTAACTCTCGCAGCTATGGAAATCTAAAAGCCTCTTTATTTCTCTTTTGACTACTATGGTATTGAGTGACATTGAGAATCAAATACAGTTATAGAATATTTGATTATCCTTGTCGCTTACCAAAAAAAACACACACACGATTAATAAGTCCTGGTGCTACAGCATCTCTTTAATTAGGACTGTGCCACTGATTCGATCCTAAGCTAAAATATGAGGTTTTGGCTTGATGATAGATCAGGTGTTGCTCTTCTATGTGGGATGCTGCTGGTGCTTTGATACATTAGCTTATCAGCTAATTGTTAATTTTGTTTTAAATGACTATAAAGTTATGAAACAGGGTCATAAAGAAAGTTGGCAATTTGAAAAAAATTTTATATTCATGTTTAATTAATTCATCTCTACGATTTATCTCAAGCACAAAAACGTAAAGTAAGTAAAATTAAAGCAATAAAAAGTTTCTATATACATTCTATTTATAGAAGGTATCCCATAAGTAGAGAGAAATGTTTAAAGGGGTGATAGCAGCCCTCATTAGCTACAAACACGTATATGTTAACCCTGGTCCGATTTTTCCCAGAAAAGTAGGAAATTTAAGTTTGGTGTTTTTTGAAGTAAGTAAAGTTTTTTGTTGAATAGAAAGCGATAACTAAAAATTATTCAAGTTATGCACACTGAGGTGAAATTAGATTAATAATAAAATGTTTATGCAATATTTAAAAATCATAAGAAAAATAAAAAATTTAATTGGTGGAACAAATATTGACTAAATATTTTATTTAGTTTTCAGTTTCATATTTGCATAAGTTAAAATTTAATTTTGATTCAAGTAAATGGTTCAATATCGAACCTAAAAAAAAAAAAAAAAATAGGAGCTGAATAGGAGGGTGTATTATTCCCAAAACATAAAAATAAAAATACTTGAAATAGACACATGTTTAGCGATACAAAAAGTTTAGTTTCATTTATAGCGTTTTAAACGTTGTTTATTTACTCGCGTCGTTGAGTACTGACCTCTATCAGATTAAATTGTCACTAATTTACAGAAACAATCATTATTTAACATATTCTCGCTTTTATCACAGGCACAATTTATCGAAATAACAGTGTGAATATTAGTGTCGTAAAATCATGATATTATTGTTTAAATATCAATGATGAGGACTTGCTTGGTAAATATTTGGTATGTCTTATAGTTTTAGCTCTCGTAGCTATGGAAATTTAAAAGCCTCTTTATTT